>SJYV01043864.1:231626-265076 GCA_006410875.1 Neotragus pygmaeus
TAAGGATGACCCTGTATGTGTGACAACAAAAGGACACAGACATAGACAATGGACTTTTGGCCTCAGAAGGAGTAGGAGAGGGCGGGATGATCTGGGAGAATGGCACAGAAGCATATATACTATTATGTAAGAAACGAATCACCAGTCTATGTTTGATACAGGATGCAGGATGCTTGGGGCTGGTGTACGGGGATGATCCAGAGAGACGTTGGGGGGTGGGAGGTGGGAGGGGGATTCGGGATTGGGAGCTTGTGTGCACCTGTGGTGGATTCATGTCGATGTATGGCAAACCCAATAGAGTATTGTAAAGTTAAATTTAAAAATAAATAAATAAATAAATTTAAATCCAAATAAATAAATAAATAAATAAATAAAATTACAAGAGCTAAATCTAAAAAAAAAAAAAATGTAGGCACTTCTGAAAACCTTTAGGTATTAAGAAGTTCTAGATAGCTGAGAGAAAGGAAGACTGGTGAAGGTCTGGAGAAGCAGTGAAGAGGAGAGCAACATGATGTCAGGCAAAAATTGTCTAAGGCAGATCATTAAAGACCTCCAAAAAAAAATAATGTTCAATTTTTTATTCAATTGTTTGCTGTGCTGTGAAACAATCTCTGGTGGCTCAGACAGTAAAGAATCTGCTACAGTGCAGGAGAGCAAGGTTCGATCCGTATGTCAGGAAGATCCCCTGGAGGAGGGAATGGCAACCCACTCTAGTATTCATGGTTGGAAAATTTCATGGACAGAGGAGCCTGGCAGGGTATAGTCCATGGGGTGGCAAAGAGTTGGATGTGACTGAGCGACTGACATTTCCACCTCCTATGTCCTCTGTGTCCCCAAAGCTGCAATACTACTCTGTAATAGACAGGAGCCCTGTGTCTGTATTGAAGAAAAGCCAGCTGCTCCATATCTATGTTGATGTGAGGCAGATGGAAGAAACAAGTTGCAGAAGGCAAGACACAGGAGACAGGGCAGAAGTTCAGAGGAAGCAGAAGCTTAAAACAAGAAGAACAGAGGCCCCCAAATCTCCAGCGATGTGTAAAGGGGCAGAGTTGCTGGTTCCAGGCATCATGCTGTACTCAGTTGTGTCCAACTCTTTGTGACCCCATAGACTGTAGCCCACCAGGCTCCTCTGTCCATGGGATTTCCCAGGCAAGAATACTGGAGTGATATTTCCTACTTCAGGGTGCCTTCTGCACCCAGGGATCCAACCTATGTGTCCTGCATCTCCTGCACTGCAGGCTGATTCTTTACAGTTGGTTTCATGTATGGAATGGGGATAATATCCATTTTCATGTTAAGGGAAGTAAGCCCCAAAGAGTAGGAAAGCAGGGTTGGGGACAGGCATTGTAAATTTGCAAACTGTCTATATATTCTATGGCTTGTGTGTCAAACTTGGTCACTTGTTTCTAAGNAAGAGTTGACTCACTGGAAAAGACTCTGGTGCTGGGAGGGATTAGGGGCAGGAGAAGGGGATGACAGATGATGAGATGGCTGGAAGGCATCACTGACTCGATGGACGTGAGTCTGAGTGAACTCTGGGAGTTGGTGATGGACAGGGAGGCCTGGTGTGCTGTGATTCATGGGATCACAAAGAGTCGGACACGACTGAGCGACTTAACTGAACTGAATGTACTATTAGTGTAATGAGTGCAATTGTGCGGTAGTTTGAGCATTCTTTGGCATTGCCTTTTTTCAGACTGGAATGAAAACTGACCTTTTCCAGTCTCTTTTAAGATTCGTAAAGAAACAGCTCAGATTTTATTTTTTTCATAAACATGTCTCAATCAGGATCCTTTTCAATAAAACAAAGCAGTTTTAAGTAAATAAAATAATTTCAAGGATATTGGCCTGTAATTTTCTTTCTTGGTTGTATCTTTGTCTGCTTTTGGTGTCAGACTGATGGTGGCTTCATAGAATGTCTTTGGGAGTATTCCTTCTTCTCCAATTTTCGGAAGAGTTTGAAAAGAATTGGTATAATTTTTTCTTTGTATGTTTGGTAAAATTCACCTGTGGAGCCATCTGGTCCTGGACTTACGCTTGTAGGGGCTTTTATTATTATTATTACAGATTCTATTTTATTTCTAGTAATTGGCCAGTTAAATTTATCTATTTCTTCTTTACTCAGTTTTGGCAAGCTGTACGTTTCTAGAAAATTGTCCGTTTCTTTTAGGTTATCAAATTTGGTGGTAAATAATTATTCACAGTAATTTCTTAACTTTTTTTTTTGTATTTCTGCAGTTATCAATTATGATTTATCCTTTCATTTCTTACTTTCCTTTTTTGGGGTCTTCTCTCTTCTCTTCCTTGTAAGCCTGGCCAAAGGTTTGTTAATTTTACTTACCTTTTCAATGAAATAACGCAGTTATATTGAGTTTTTCTACTGTTTTTAATCTCTATTTTATTTCCTCTGATCTTCATTATCTGCTTCCTTTGGCTGACTTTAGGTTTGTTTTTTGTTCTTTGTCTAATTCTTTTTAGGTGGCGGGTTGTGTTGTTTAAGATTTTTCTTGTTTCTTAAGGAAGGCCTGTATTGCTATGAATTTTCCTCTAAGAACACCTTTTGCTGTATCCCATAAATTTTGTAAGGTTGTGTTTTGCCATTTACCTCAAGGTATTTTTTCATTAATTAATTAATGTTTGGCTGTGCTGGGTCTTCATGGCTGTGCAGGCTTTTCCCTAGTTGTGGCAAGCCAGAGCTACTCTTCAAGCCCAGTGCATGGGCTTCTCATTGTGGTGGCTTCTCTTGTTGTGGAACACAGGCTCTAGGGCATGCAGGCTTCAGTACTGAGTCCATATTGAAGCATATGGGCTCAACAGTTGCAGTTCCTGGCCTCTAGAGCATCAGCTCAGTAGTTGTGGCACATGGGCTTAGCTGCTCCATGACATGTGGGCTCTTCCTGGACCAGGGATCAAACCTGTGTCTCCTGTAGTAACAAGCAGATTCTTTAACACTGAGCCACCAGAGAATGCAACCTCAAGGTATTTTCTAAATTTCTTCTTTGATTTCACTACTGACCCACTGTTTTTTTAGTAAGAAGAAAATTATAGGCCAATATCTTTGATGAACATAGATGTAGAAATTCTCAACAAAACATTAGGAAATCAAATGCAACATCACATAAAAAAGACCATACACCATTACCAAGTTGGAGTCATCTCACAATTACAAGAATGGTTCAACATACACAAACCAAGATATATCAGCAAAAGAAAAGATAAAAACCACATGATACTGAAAAAAAATTTGATAAAATTCAACATCAATTCATGACAGAAACCCTTATGAAAGGGTAGAGAGGGAATATATTTCAACATAATACCAAATATTTATGTCAGACCCATAGTTATATAATACTCAATGGTGAAAAACTAAAATCCTTTCTACTAAAATCTGGAACCAAACAAGGATACCCACTCTCATCACTTCACTTCAACATAGTATTGGGAGTCCCAGCCACAGCAATCAGAAAAGAAAAAGAAATAAAAGATATTTGAACTGGAAGGGTAGTAGCAAAATTGTCAATTTACCACTTAATGGTAAGATGACATGATATTATATATAGAAATCATTAAAGATTCCATACAAAAATTATTGTAATGAATAAATTTAGCAAAGTAGCAGGATACAAGATTAATATTCAGAAATTGGTTCCATTTCTTTACATTAACAATAAGAGAAAGGGAACATGAAAAAAATCATTATCTTGCAAAACTGCATCAAAAAATGCTTGAGAATAAACCTCACTAAGGAGGTGAAAGACATATCTGAAAAATACAAAACATTAACAGTAGAAATTGAAGATAATTCAAAGAAATGGAAAGATATCCCATGTTCTTGGGTTGGAAGAAGCCATACTGTTACAATGGCCATACTATCCAAAGCAATCTACAGATTTAATGTGATCCTTATTAAATTACCCATGATGTTTTTTCACAGAACTAGAATGAGTAATCCTAAAACTTATATGGAACTATAGAAGACCCAGAATTGCCAAAGTATTCTGAGGAAAAGAACAGAGCAGGAGTCATAACTCTCCTAGACTTCAGATAATACTACACAGCTGTAGAAATCAAAGCAGCATGTGATTGGCACAAAAACAGACATGTGGATCAATACAACAGAATAGACAGCCCAGAAATAAATGCATGCAACTACAGACAGTTAATCTTTGACAAAGGAGGCAACAATACACAATAGGGAAAGGGTAGTTTCTTCAGCAAGTAGTACTGGGAAAGTTAGACAGCTACACAGAAATCAATGAAGTTTAAGAGCACACCCTTCCAAATTACACAAAAATAAACTCAAAAGGGCCTAAAGACCTAAATATAAGACAAGACACTGTAAAATGTCTAGTAGAGAACACAGGTAAAACATTCTTTGACATAAATTGTATCCAGTATTTTCTTAGGTCAGTCTCCCAAGGCAACAGAAATAAAAGTAAAGATAAACAAATGGGATCTAATCAAACTTGCAACCTTTTGCACAGCAAAAGAAACAATAAACAAAACAAAAAGACAACCTATAGACTGGGAGGAAATATTTGCAAATGATACAACTGACAAGGGATTAATTTCCCAAATAGAGAAACAGCTCTTACAATTCAGTAACAAAGAAATGAATAACCCACTTGAAAATGGGCAGAAGACCTAAATAGACAATTCTCCAAAGAAGACATATGTATGGCCAATAGGTGCATGAAAAGTTTCTCTAACTATTAGAGAAATGCAAATCAAAACTTCTGACCTCATACCAGTCAGAATGGCCACCATTAAAACGTCTACAAATAAATGCTGGAGAGGGTGTGGAGTAAAAGGAACCCTTCTTTGCTACTGGAAGGAATATAATTTGGTACAGCACCATGGAAAACAGTATGGAAGGGTCCATAAAAATCTAAAAATAGAACTACCATATGATCCAGCAATCTCATTTTTGGGCATATACCCAGATAAAACTATAATTCAAAAGATATATGCACCTCTATATTTGTAGCAGTACTATTTACAATAGCCAAGACATGGACATAACCTAAATGTCCACTGACAGAGGAATGGATAAAAAGATATATATTAAATATATGTGATGGAATATTACTCAGCCATAAAAAAGAATGTAATAATGCCATCTGCAGCAACATGGATGGACCTAGAGGTTATCACACTAAGCAAAGTCAGTCAGAAATAGGAAGACAAATACCATATGATATCATTTATATGTAGAATCTAAAATATGACACAAACATACCTATCTATGAAACAGACTCATGGACATAGAGAACAGACTTGTGGTTGCCAAGTGGGGTTTGGGGGAGAGGAGGATTAGGAGTTTTGGATTAGTAGATGCAAGCTATTATATATAGGATGGATAAACAACAAGGTCCTACTGTATAGCACAGGAAACTATATTCAATAACCTGTGATAAACTATAGCAGAAAAGAATATGAAAAAGAAATATATATGTCTAACTGTGTCACTCTGCTATACAGCAGAAATTAACAACTGTAAATCAACTATACCTCAAAATATTTTTAAAAAATGAAAATAATTCCATTCATAACAGCATAAAAAGAATAAAATACTTACTTAACAATATAAACATGAGGCTTATCGAAAGCTATGGAAATTAATTTCATTACATAGAAAACTACTGTAATTATTGAGAAAAAAATGAAAGGATGTTAAATAAGATGGAATATTATTCATCCCTAAAAATAAAAATTCTCCTATTTATGACAACATGAATGAACAGGGAGGATATTACGCTAAGTGAAATAACCAGACACAGAAAAATACTATAAGATCTCACTTAATTGTAGAATCTCAAATTAAAAAATGCAGAGGGTACTATCATGGTTGCTAGGGGCTGAGGAAGTGGAGGAAATGGAGAGATATTGGTCCGAGTGTACAAATTTCCAGTCACAAGATGAATAAGCTCTGGGGATCTAATGTACAACACGGTGACTATAGTCTTAATGCTACATTTACTCTTGAAATTTGTTAACAGAATAGATCTTAAATGGTCTCACCATACATATAATAATGGTAACTATGTGAGGTGATCAATGTGTCAATTAGCTTATGGTAATCATTTGAATATGTGTATGCCTATTAAATCATCAGAGCAGACAACTTAAATACCTACAAATTTTATTCATCAGATTATAGGTCAGTAAAGCTGAGGAGAAAGAAAAGCTCACTCCAAGTACACTGGAAAGTTCTCTCATGCCCTCTAAGTTCACACCTCTCTAAAGTAACCACTATTCTGCTTGCTGTCTGAACATTATATAAATTAAATTATACAATGATTCTCTTTTTGTGTTGAGATTTATGCATATTCTTTTTTGCATGACATATATTAGCAGCTCACATTTTTCATTTCTGTGTACTATTCCATTATATGAATATTACATAATATTCTATTCTTAATGGACATCTGGGTTAGTTCAATTTGGGGGCTATGAAGAATAAAGCTCTTATGACATATATACAACAAAAATTGACTAGGAGAAACATTTCATGTTCATGGATTAGAAGAGCCACTATTGTTAAAATGTTAAAATTTTCCCAAAATTGGTCTAAAGATTCAAAACAATCCCTATAAAAATCAAATTAAACTTTCTTTTCCCCAGAAATGGACAGGCTGATCCTAAAATTCATAGGATCAGAAAAGGACTGATTTTCAAAGGACTGAAAATGCAAAGGACTAAGACAAGCTAAAACATTTTTGAAAAAGAAGAATAAATTGGAGGACTAATACAATTCTCAATTTCAAAACTTACAGTAAAGCATTAGTAGTTGAGACAGTGTGACAACCATAAAAACAGATATGATTCTTCAATACAACAGAACTGAGATTACAGGGGAAAATAATTTCTACTTTTGTCAATTAATTTTCAACAAACGTCTCAAAGCACTCAGTGGGGTAAAGATATTCTTTTCTTTCCATAAATGCAAATGATGAAATTAGTTCCTTATTTCATTACACCATATCCTAATGAACCTCACACCATACATAAAAAATTAACTCAAAGTGGAAAATGTTATATTTAAAACCACAAGACAGAAGTAAACATAACAGAAAATCTTCACAACCTTGCCTCAGGCAAAGATTTGTTAGCTTTGACACCATATGCATGATTCATAAATAAAAAATTAACCAACTGCATTTCATCAAAATTAAAACCTTCGTAAAAAAAAAAAAAAAAGGTTAGTGTCAAGAAGACACCATTAAGAAAATGAAAAGGCTAAGCATTTCACCAAAAATACATAAATGATTAGTAAGCACATGAAAAGATGCCAACATCATTAAAATCCCAATAAGATACCATTACATGTTGACTAAAGTAGCATAAATTTTAAAAGACTAACCATACCAAGTGATGTCAAGGATGTACTGCAAATGGAATTCTCCTTCTTTGCTGATGGGAATGTAGAAATGACACAAGTCACTTGGGAAACAAGTCTGCCAGTTTCTCAAAATGTTAAACATACACTAGTCATTCCATATGTAGATATTTGGTGGTGGTTTGGCCCCTAAGTCATGTCGGACTCTTGGGCAACCCCATGGACTGTAGCCTGCCAGGCTCTTCGGTCCATGGGATTCTCCAGGAAAGAAGATGGAGTTGGTTGTCATTTCCTTCTCCACGGAATCATCCCAACGCAGGACTCAAACCTGGGTCTCCTGCATTGCAGGCAGATTCTTCACCAACTGAGCTATGAGGGAAGCCTTGTAGACATTTACCCAACAGAAATGAAAGCATATATTCAAACAAGATTTCAACATCAATGTTCATAGTAGCTTTATTTTGGAATAGCCAAAACTGGGAGGAAAAAAACCAACTGTCCATCAACAGATGAATAAATTTTGCTATATTCATACAATGGAAAACTACTCAGCAATAAAAAGAAATGGACTTACTGATACACACAATAAACAACAAAGATGAATCTCAAAGTAATTATGCTCAGTGAAAAAAAAAACCCAAAAATGGGAAAACATACTGTATGATGCCACTTACAGACTAATTGACAGTAACAGAAATCACATCAACGTTGCCTTGGGGTGGGAGTAAGTGATGTGAAATGACCAGAGGAATGCATTTACAAAGGTGCCCAAGAAACTACAGGAGATGATGAATAAGTTCATTATTTTTAAAATACGCCAAAACTTACCAAAGTGTGCATTTTAGGTAAGTTCAGTTTGTTATATGTTGATTATACATTAATAAAGTTGTTTTTTAAAAATCTCAAAACAAAGAGAAAAAAGAAGTGTTTGGTGGGCAAGAAGCAGTGTTTGCTTAGACTGGGATGGAACCCTTAGAGATGAAAACATAAGTAAATAATATTAAGGTTTCTTAGAATGCAGAAATGACAATACTTTGTTGGTGAAATGTATACTGAGAGATGAGGAAAAGGAAGAAATCACGGACAACTTTTATTTTGGCTTAAGCAACTGAGTGAATAGTGGTGTTATCTATTAATATGAAGACCTGGACAGGATTACAGAGTCAAGGTTTCTCATCACAATTAACAAGAAATAATTCAAATTGGTTTGACAATTTTAATGGATTAAAAAAAAAAAGAACTAGGGTTTATATACAGACATCTAGAAAATAAAAATAGGGCACTGACCAACTACCAGATATGAAAAAGAAGTTAATATGATATGATACAGTAAAGGAAACTAGTAATTCATGGAAATTATACAACAGGTGCAAAACACCTTGGTCCCAAATATTTTTAAAAATAAATTAGTTAACATGGAAGCAACCTAGATGTCCATCAACAGATGAATGGATAAAAAAGCTGTGGTACATATACACAATGGAGTATTACTCAGCCATTAAAAAGAATACATTGGAATCAGTTCTAATGAGGTGGATGAAACTGGAGCCGATTATACAGAGTGAAGTAAGCCAGAAAGAAAAACACCAATACAGTATACTAACGCATATATATGGAATTTAGAAAGATGGTAACAATAACCCTGTATGCGAGACAACAAAAGAGACACAGATGTATAGAACAGTCTTTTGGGCTCTGTGGGGGAGGGAGAGGGTGGCATGATTTGGGAGAATGGCATTGAAACATGTATAATATCATATAAAAAATGAATTGCCAGTTTAGGTTCTATGCAGGATACAGGACGCTTGGGGCGGGTGCACTGGGATGACCCAGAGAGATAGTATGGGGAGGGAGGTAGGAGGGGGATTCAGGATTGAGAACACATGTACACCCGTGGTGGATTCACATTGATGTATGGCAAAATCAATACAGTATTATAAAGTAATATAAAGTAAAATTAAGTAAATAAAAAACAAAATTAAAAAATGAAATAAATTAATTAAAGGTCAATTCGACAATAATTATTTAAAAGTGATTTAATGAAATACTATATTTTATTGATAATGTTTTTTTTATAGCAGTAATATTTAGGTCTGTTTACATCTCTAACTAAAAATAGTTATGTCTGTTAAAAGCAAATTAATAATTTAAGAAACAAATGCTCCAGGTTCTTTATTACCTTCAAAACCTTTGCTTACCTGTTTAATCTTTCAAATAATGGTCCAGATTGTGCTGTTTCATATGATGGATTGAAAGTATCTTGATTTTCATTTAATTTAGAAACCAAGGAATGAGAATAATTAATGTTACTGAGCTGAAAAAGAAAGGAAGAGCTGCCAAAATGGTAATGTACAGATACACAATTTATTTATCATAAAATGCCATTTAAGTGAATACACATTTTCAAAAACTGTATTATTTTAATCTAAAAGAAAATAATTGCATCCTAATTGAAAATAAAATAATATGCAGAGTACATCATGAGAAACGCTGAACTGGAAGAAACACAAGCTGGAATCAAGATTGCCAGGAGAAATATCAATAACCTCAGATATGCAGATGACACCACCCTTATGGCAGAAAGTGAAGAGGAACTAAAAAGCCTCTTGATGANCTTGTTGCCCTCTTCTGCTCTATTAAGTATTGCATTATTTACCCTTCTACAGATAATCATTTATCTATAATCTATAAGTAGGAGATTATTTAAATAGATTACAGGGCATTTCATTCTCTAGCCGATAAATTATTTAAAAGAATAAGCATGAGTTTTAAGCAGATCTAGGATGCAAGTTTCAGTCTTGTAAATACAAACTGAAAGGATAATGGAATATTTTCCACTGCATCCTTCAAAAATTATTGGGTTCTTAAATTAATAAGGCTAACACATATCACTGAAACATAATATCAGTACTTCAATTTTTCTTTTCTGAAAAACAGAAAACATACTTTAATAAAAGTGAATCATAATATATATTATATAGCTATAAAATACCCTAACTATAACTAATAAATTTATAATTATAAATTAATTTATAAATAATACATAAATATGAGATAAACCACTACATGCCAAAATTGGGAGGAATTCAAAAGAAATATTCCTGCTAATAAGACACAGGATTTATATAACCATTTTTCTCACTATCTTTATATATTATTACAATAATCTCTGATGGCTCAGCAGGTAAAGAATCTGCCAGGAATGCAGGAGACACAAGAGACACAGGTTCAATCTCTGGTCAGGAAGATCCCCTAGAGGATGACATGGGAACCCACTGCAGTATTCCTGCCTGGAAAATACTAAGGGCAGCGAAGCCTGGCGGGCTACAGTCCATGGGGTCACAAAAAGTCAGACACGACTGAGTGACTAAGCACAAGCACACACACAGTAATCTTTAATAATTTCATTTTTTAAATGTATGTAAATTTAATAAAAAATCACTTCTTGGCATTTTCTATGGAAGATATATTTCAGAATTTTAAATTTTGAATTTTTAGTATTCTTAATCTTAGTGCATAAAATAATTAAACATTTTAGCATTGCACATCTCTACATATTTGTGTAATTATAATTGAAATGCATATGAGCAGTTGGCATCTGTCAAATCATGAAAATAATCAAGTCATCACAATTCATACTTAATAGCCTACTATGATATCACTGAGGTTATATATTACTATTCACAGGACCCTTTCTATAACACATCTACTGGGCCACCATGACATCACCAACTATTCATTTACTGTGATTACAATCATCATACTATTATGTAACACACTGAACGATTTTCACTTTCACTATCAATTTTACTAAAAAATGATTTTTTCAAAGATTTTTAAACAACATTTCAGTTTTTGAATTCATAATTTCCTACAGTGCAGAAAATTAAGTTTTTTCCCTAAGAGGAACTTTATACCTAATTTATATCCTATCGTGACTATATCTATAGCAAGTTACAATAATATTTTAAAATCTATAAATAAGAAAAGAACATAGCATAAAATATAATGGTATCAAAACCCTAAGAACCTTCGATTCAAAGACACTTATTCATCCTGCCTCTTTTTATATGCAACTTTCTGAAGACTTGGTACTATTCTGGGAATGAAATTTTGTTTTGTAGTATTTCCACTGGAAAATAATTCTGCTGAAAAAGATAGTGGAGTGAAAATGCAGTTTTCTGTTCTGTTGAACTGAGGTTACAACATTCTATATGAGCCCATGACTTGATAACTACAGAAAAGACACAGTCATTTGATTTGCCAAAATGTATAAATGAGAGATGAGAAATGTGAAAAATAGAAGCAAAAAAGGTCATGAGCTGCAGAAAAAGTTCCAAGGAAAGAAAGGCAAGTCAATCAGCAATTGACAAGACTTATTAAGACCAGAGAGTTTATCAGCTAAGATTATACTGAAGAGCTCCTTTTCACTGGACGTTTATCATCCTTGGTCCTCTACACCCTCAAGTCCCATTCTACTACATGACATCTCCTAAAAATGGAAAGCCTCAGTTTCATTAATACACAGCACAGCTGGTAAGATTTTCAAGAGATTTTAGTATCACTGTTTTTAACTTTCTGTAGTTTAGCAATTTAAAGAAAAGAAAGAATAAATATTACTATAGCCTTAGATCTTAATATTTCAAACTTTAATCACAATCTGTTCATTTTCTAACTGAATAGAATTTTATTTGCTAAAAGTAGCTCTAAGAGGGAAGTTTACAGTGATATAAGTTTACATCATGAAACAAGGAAAATCTCAAATGAACAATCTAATGTTATACCTAAAGCAACTAGACAGAGAATAAATAAAACCTAAAATTAGTATACGGAAAGAATTCACAAGTCTCAGAGAAGAAAATACATGAAGTAGAGACTAAAAAACAACAGAAAATCAAAAAAATTAAAAGCTAGTTCTTTGAAAAGATAAACAAAACTGATAAACCTTTACTCAGAATCATCAAGGAAAAAAGGGAAAGGGTCCAAATCAATAAAGTGAAAGTGTTAGTCACTCAGCTGTGTTTGACTCTTTGTGACTTCATGGACTGTAGCTCATCAGACTACTCTGTCCATAGAACTCTCCAGGCAAGTATACTGGTGTGGGTAGCCACTCCCTTCTCCAGGGGATCTTTCTGATCCAGGAATCGAAGACCCTGATCCAGGGTCTGCAGGCAGATTTTTCACTATTTGAGCCACCAGGGAAGCCCCAAATCAATAAAATTAGCAATGAAAAAGAAGTTACAACCAACACCACAGAAATACAAAGGACCACAAGAGACTGCTGGGTTTTCCTGGTGGCTCAGACGGTAAAGAATTTGCCTACAAAGCAGGAGACCCAGGTTTATAAATCCTTAAAAAGGTATAGTCTCTCAAGAATGAACAAGGAAGAAATAGAAAATATGACAGACCAATTGTAAGTACTGACATTGAACCTGTAACCTTAAAACTTTCAACAAACAAAAGTCCAGGACCAGAAGACTTAACACACGAATTTTACCAAACATTTGGAGAAAAGTCAACATCTATTCTTCTGAAACTATTTCAAAAACTGTAGAGAAAGGTACACTTCCAAACTCATGGTATGAAGCCACCATCACCCTAATACAGAAAACAGACAAAGGTACTCCCCAAAAGAAAATTACAGGCCAATATCACTGATGAAAAATCCTCAACAGAATATTAGCAAACTGAATACAACAATTCATTAAAAGGATCATATACCAGTAGTCATGTATGGATGTGAGAACTGGACCATAAAGAAGGTTGAGTGTTGAAGAATTGATGCTTTGGAATTGTGGTCTGGGAGAAAACTCTTGAGAGTCCCTTGGACTGCAAGATCAAACCAGGAAATGAACCCTGACTATTCACTGGAAGGACTGATGCTGAAGCCAAAGCTTCAATACTTCGGCCACCTGATGCAAAGAACTGACTGAAAAGACCCTGATGCTGGGGAAGATTAAAGACAGGAGGAGAAGGGGGTGACAGAGGATGAGACGGTTGGATGGCATCACAGTCTCAGTGGACATGAGTTTGAGCAAACTCCAGGAAATAGTGAAGGACAAGGGAAGCGTGGCATACTGCAATTCATGGGATGTGGAGTCAAATGCGACTTAGCAACTGAACAACAAATGCCATGATCAAGTGGTATTTATTCCAGGGATACAAAGATTTTTCAATATCCACAAATTAATCAGTATAATATATACCACATTCACAAACTGAAGAATAAAAGTCATATGACCATGTCAATAAATGCAGAAAAGGCTTTTAATAAAATTCAACATCCATTTATGATAAAAAGTCTCCAGAAAGTGCAAATAGAGGGAACATATCTCAACATAATACAGGCCATTTATGACAAACCCACAGTAAACATCATACTCAACACATGTCCTCTAAGATTAAGTACAAGACAAATATGTCCACATTTACCACTTTCACTCAGTGCAGTTTTGGAAGTCCTGGCCATAGCAGTCAAAAAAGAAAGAGAAATTAAAAAAAAAATTCAAATTGGAAAAGAAGAGGTAAAACTGTCACCATTTGCAGATGACATGACACTGTATTTGCTTCCCTGGTGGCTCAGCTGGTAAAAAATTTGCCCACAATGTGGGAGACCTGTGTTTGATCGCTGGGTTGGGAAAATCCCCTGGAGAAGGGAACAGCTACCCACTCCAGTATTCTTCCAGGAGAATTACACGGACTATATAGCCCATGGGGCCACAAAGAGTCGGACATGACTGAGAGACTTTCACTTTCATACATAGAAAACCCTAAAGATGCTACCAGAAAACTTCTAGAGCACATCAGTGAATGTGGTAAAGTTGTAGGATACAAAATCAACACACAGAAATCTATTGCATTTCCATACATTCACAATGGAAGATCAGAGAGATAAATTAAGGAAACAATTTCACTTACCATCACATCACAAAGATGAAAATATCTAGAAAGAGACTTAAGGAGGCAAAAGAACTATATTCTGAAAATGGTAAGACACTGATGAAAGAAACTGAAGATGACACAAACAGGTGGAAAGATATACCATGTTCCTGAACTGGAAGAATTAATGTTAAAACAACTCCCTAACCAAGGCAATTTACAGATTCACTTTGGAGTATAGTATAAAGGCTCCTTAAAAACTAAAAATAGAGCTATTACATGCTCCTGCAATCCCACTCCTGGGCATATATATGAAGAAAATTATAATTTGAAAAGATACATGCATCCCAATGTTCATCACAGCACTATTTACAACAGCTAAGACATGGAAGCAACCTAAATGTCCATGAACAGATGAATGGATAAAGAATATATTGAATATATATATTTACTCAGTTATAAAAAAGAACAAAATAATGCCACTTGTAGCAACATGGACAGACCTAGAGATAACCATACTAAGAAAAGTAACCCAGACAGAGGAAGACAAATATCACAAGATATAACTTATAAGTGGAATCTTAAAAAAGAGATACAAATGAACTTGTCTACAAAACAGAAATAGACCCGCAGACATAGAAAACAAACTTACAGTTACCAAAGTTGAAAGTGGGGAGGGATAAATTAAGAAGTTGGGATTAACATATACACACTACTATATGCTTCCCAAGTGGCTCAGGGTAAAGAATCTAGCTGCTAATGCAGGAGCCACAGGAAATGTGGGTTCAATCCCTGGGTCAGAAAGATCCCCTGGAGGAGGAAACAGCAACCCACTCCAGTATTCTTGCCTGGAACATTCCATGGACAGAGGAGTCTGGTGGGCTACAGTCCATGTGGGTCACAAAGAATCAGACGGACATGACTGAGTGACTGAGTACCCACGCACTACTCTATACAAAGTGAATAACCAATAAGAACCTACTGGATAGCCCAGAGAACTATACTCAATACTCCGTAATAACTGGAACTTCCTTGGTGGTCCAGGGGTTAAGAATCCACCTTGCAATGCAGGAGATATAGGTCTGATCCTGGGTCTGGGAACTAAGGTCGCATAAGCTGTAGAGCAACCAACCCTGCATGCTGCTACTACTGAGTGCGTGTGCTCCAGAGCCCATATGAAGAACATACATGGCACAACTGGAGAGTCCATGGCCTCAACAAAAGATCCCACATGACTCAGTAAAGATCTTGGGTGCTGTAAGTAAGAGCTGATGCTTCCAAATAAATATATAAACAAATACTTTAAAATATATATTTTATAATAACCTATAAAGAAAAACATTAGAAGGAAACGGCAACCCACTCCAGTGTTCTTGCCTGGAGAATCCCAGGGACAGGAGCCTGGTGGGCTGCCATCTATGGGGTCTCACAGAGTCAGAAACGACTGAAGCAACTTAGCAGCAGCAACATAAAGAAAAACATTTTAAAAAAAAACTAATGCCATCACTTCGTGACAAATAGATGGGAAAAAATAGGAAACAGTGACGGACTTCCTTTTCTTGAGTTCTAAAATCACCGTAGACAGTGACTGCAGCCACGAAATTAAAAGATGCTTGGTTGGATGGCACTACTGACACAATGGACAAGAGTTTGAGCAAACTCTGGGAGAGAGTGAAAGACAGCAGAGCCTGGTGCGCTGGAGTCCACAGGATCGCAAAGAGCTGGAGAGGACTGAGCTACTGAATGGCAATAATAAAGGAAAAAAATTTAAATTAATCCACTATGCTGTATACCTGAAACAACACTGTAAATCAACTATACTTCAATTAAAAAATAAGTAAATAAAATTTTTTAAAATTATAATTTGCTAAAAAAATAATCATTTGCAATATTTTGAAAAATAATCCTAGGATCAACAAGACTATTGAAAATCACAATTTCATATAAAATCAAATAATCTGATCACTGTGTGAAGAGATGAATTACTCAATGGTCACATGAACCAAAAACAGGAATCTCCAAATGAACTATCCTTTACAGCTTGTCAGAAACAAGCAGAAGCAAATATTAAGCACACATAGGCCTCATCTACCTTATCAGAACTCCAAAATGTTTCTTGTAAGCAATTGGTTAAAAATTCTTAAGGTGTAGGTTCCTTATATTAAAAACTTTTAAAAGAATAATTATAAATACTAAGTTTTTCCAGTATTTGAAAAATTTATATCATTTGCTGGTATATCACAACTATCAAAATAATAAAATTTAATTTAAAAAACCTCACCTGAACTGGATCAAGTTCTTCCTTGGTGTCTAGTCTTTGATAGTATATACTAACAAAAATAAAATTTTAATGTTAAAAATATAGATGGCATTAAATTGACCATCTTTATATATCTATTTAAAATTCATACTGTTATATACAAATACATGAAAACATATGGAACTCTAAGTAACTCTATTCATTCCAGATCATAATATTATTGAATTTTCTAAAAACTATATTGTTATAAGAGAGATTTTATGATAAAGTCAAACTATGTGTACAAAAAACTTAGTATGGACATTTGGTCATTTGATAAATGTCTTAATAGTTTAATGATATTATAGCAGCTGAACAAACAAAAACTGGAGCTATTATAGAAGAATAAATCCTCCGTATATCTTCCAGTGAGTAAAACGGTAAAACAATAATGACCATTTAAATAATATATAATGATATATGATGCTATAATATATATTACATATTAAAGTAATATACATCAGATAGATACATTAATATAACCTAGCTAAAACCTACTTGCTTTCTATATCATCAATGCAGAGTTTAGATGGTACACAGTTAGGTGACATTGGAAGTTCTATATCATGCTTTCTTAGGGGCATTTTTATGTCTTTATTCATATTCACATGCATTGGTTTTCTCACAGCTTCTAGAATGAAAAAATATATAATTTACAAAATATTATAAGAAAAATAAAATCTTTTTAAAGCATCATTTGATATACTATGTTCATTAAAGAAATGTACATTTTAGAAATTTACTGAAACCACCTGTATTCTATGTATGCTAGAAAACATTACAATACTAACTCAGATATTTTGAATCATTCTTTTTACTTTATCATCTTATATACTCCTCTTGAAAGGGGTTCTACTAATTCTCTTCTACTTTTTTATTCCTCTAATACTTCCTTGAAACCCAGACCATATCAGATATTGTCTTACACATTCTCATAACACTATATAGGTTCTCTAATAATACACTTACCATCCTTTGTTGTTTGTGATTAACTCTATTTCCCTCACTAGATTTTTTAAATTTATAGAAGCAGAATCTTTGTGTCTCTTTACAGAAAAAGTCTCTTTTTTGTCTGTTCAGTACTTGTAACAACTTTTCTTTTCTGGGAAATGTTTTTTACACATGCATCAACTATACAGTTCTAGTGGAGACTTTCCACCATCTTATAAAACCCTATCTTTCGGTAAAAATAATTGGTGAGGGGGTAGACATCTAACCCAAGAAGAATTAAGATCTGTTCCCTCTGGTTAGGAATAATTGTTCCAGTGCTAAGACCTGGGGTAAGGCAATGCTCCTTCAGTGGAATTTTCAGAAGTTCAGGACCAGTGAAACATCTCTCAGTATTTCTCTAATGGGAAAACTAGGAGAGATGAGCAATGTTAGTTTTTTAAGGTAACGTTTTAAGCCCCAATGATGAAGGCAGTCTGAGGGAATGAAGCTAATATCTGAAGTGAGAAAAAATCTTGATTGAATTCAAAGCCTCTGATTCAAGCAGTTTCTGAAGCCCAGCTGCACCACTGCCCTTCCTTTTAGTTAAGGACCTTGGTCCTTTCAAAGCTGCTGTAACTGGACGCAATAGACTGGGTGGATTATGAACAACAGAAATTTATTTCTCAGTCTGGAGGCTGGGATGCCCAAGAGAAGATGCTGGCAAATCTGGTGTCTGGTGAGGGCCTGCTTCCTGTTTCTCAGACAACCATCTTCTCCCTGTGCTCTCAGATGGTAGAAAGGGAGAAAGAGCTCTCTGGGGTTTCGTTGTTGTTGTTGTTCAGTCACTAAGTTGTGTTCAGCTCTTTGCAACCCCATGGACTGCAGCATGTCAAGCTTCTCTGTCCTTCACTATCTCAGACTTTGCTCAGATTCATGTCCACTGAGTCGGTGATGCTATCGAACCATCTCATCCTCTGCTGCCTTTTTCTCCTTTTGCCCTCAGTCTTTCCCAGCATCAGTGTCTTTTCCAATGACTTGGTTCTTCACAAAGTACTGGAGCTTCAGCTTCAACATCAGTCCTTCCAAAGAATATTCAGGGTTGATTTCCATTAGGACTGACTTATTTGAATGTATCAATTCTCTGGCACTCCGCGCTCTTTACATCCAGCTCTCACATCAGCACATGACTACTGAAAAAACCATAGCTTTGACTATATACATACCTTTGTCGGTAAAGTGACACCTTTGCTTTTTAATGTGCTGTCTAGGTTTCTCATAGCTTTCCTTCCAAGGAGTAAGTGTCTTTTAATTTCATGGCTGCAGTTACTGTCCACAGTGATTTTGGAGCCCAAGAAAAGAAAATCTGTCACTGTGTCTACTTTCTGCCCTTCTATTCACCATGAAGTGATGGAATTGGGTGCCATGATCTTCATTTTTTGAATGTTCAGGTTTAAGTCAGCTTTTACACTCTCCTCTTTCACCCTCATCAAGAGAATCTTTAGTTCCTCTTCACCATTAGAGTTCCTTTTCTACCATTAGAGTGGCATCATCTGCATATCTGAGGTGGTTGATATTTCTTTAATAAGGGTACAATTGTATTCACGAGAGTTCCTCCCTCATGACCTAACTGCTTCCTAAAAGTCCCTCCTGAACCATTACAAGTTGGAATTTCAATACATGAATTTGGATGGGAGGACACAAACATTCAGTTCATAACATTATTTGAATGTCTGTTAGTTGAGCCTTACTTATAAAGTCTTTTTTTAAAGGAGAGTAAAAATACCTCTATCCTCTACCCTTCTATACTCTCAACTGGGGCTCCTGTGACAAAAGATGGATTAAAAAGAGGAAAGCACACAAACTTTATTTAATATGTTTTACATAGAAAACGTCATAAGAAAATGAAGACCCAAAGAAGTGTTTAAACCTGAGTATTTTTACAGTAGGTTTTATGAAGAATGGAAAAGTTATGGAAAATGTGAATAGGACAAAAAAGGAGTATGAGCACAGAGTGTAGTAAATTGGGGAAAACAGCAGTCCTGTTCATTTAGATTCCTCTCAGTGTCCCTCTGTCTTTGAGATAAAGATGTTCCCTGGTGGAGGAAGTAAGATCCTGCATGCTGCACATGGCCCAAGGAAAAAAAAAAAAACAGTAAAAACTGTTTGACTCAAAATTATAGAACTCTTAAAAGAAAATATAGCAAACATAAAGGGTAAGCACTCTGTTCTCCATTTTGGTAATTTTTTGCATTTTACATCAAAACAAAGGCAACTAAAGCAAAAATAAACAACTGAGACTACATTCAACTAAAAAGCTACTGCATAGCATAAGAAATCATTAACAAAATGAAAAGACAACCTAAGGAATGGGAGAAAGTATTTGCAAATCACATATCTGATAAGGGGTTAACATCCACAATATATAAAGAATTCACATAACTCATTAGCAAAAAAAAAAAAAAACTAATTTAAATATGGGCAGAGGACTTGAATAGATATTTTTCCAAAAAAGACATACAAATGGCAAGGGGTACTCAATATTAGTAATCATCAGGAAAATGCAAAGCAAAACTACAATAAGACATCTTCTCAAACCTGTCAGAAGGAATTATCAAAAAGACAAGAGATAACAAGTGCTGACAAGAATGTGGAGAAAAGGAAACACTTGTGCACTATTGGTGGAAATGTAAATTGGTTCAGCCGCTATGGAGAACAGAATGGAGGTTCCTCAAAAAATTAAAAGTAGACTAACACAAGGTTCAGCAATACCCCTTCTGGGTATATAACCTAAAGAAACAAAAAAGGATCTTGAAGACAAATCGGCACTATCCTGTTCACTGAAGTATTATTCACAATAACCAAGATATGGAAACAACCTAAGTGTCTGTCAATGGATGAACATATGTGGTGCAAACATAAAATAGTATTCAGCCCTGAGAAAGAAGAAAATCCTGCTAATTATGACAACATGGATGGATCCTGAAAATATTATGCTAAGTGAAATAAGCCAGACAGAAAAAGACAAATACAGCATGGTATCACTTACATGCAGAACCTTGAAAAAAAAGGTCAAACTCATAGAAATACAGAGTAGAAAAGTGGTTTCCAGGGGCTGAGGGATGAGAGAGAAGGGAAAATAGGCAGAGGCTGGCAAAAGGGCACAAACTTTGAGCTGTATGATGATTAAGATCTGAAGATCTAATATAAAATGCGAGTATAGTTGATAATATTATATAAGTGAAGAAAGTAAAATCAGATTTACAACAAAAACTTCTACTTCTAAAGTCCATGAATTATGTATTTACTTTTACTACAGTAAAAGTTTTTTACTTGTGTAAACTGCTCTGTGGAGGGAGAAACAAAAAATGACAGAGAAAGGAAAAGAGGGGATACTAAGAATACTACAATCAATTTCCATCTATCATTTATGAACTCTTTTAAGCTCTCATTTTAGCACTTGTTTTAAAAATTAAGTATCAGACAAAGGTCCCTTGAGATAGGAAAAAAAATAGTGTGATTAAACTTTTTTATTTACTTAAAGAATCAAAGTGCAAGCTAAAATGAACTTTATTTTGAAGTATTAAGACCACTACAATTAACATCCCCAGAATGCCTGAGAAATTATTTAAGTTGTGAGATAGGAAACTAATCATTGAGACAAAAATCTTTTCAGCTCTTCCTTTTTAAATAGATTCTCTAAAATAGTATAAGATAATAAATACATTTATTTCCTGCTTTTTAGCTGAACTTTGGTAACTAACTGCCAAGACAGAATAATGTAATAACTGAAACAGCTGCACTGTAATAAGTCTAACCATGCCTTATAAAATTAATTTTATATAACAATTATACAAACTAAAAATAAAAAGATTAAGGAATAAGAGATTTTAAGCAAAAATTAACAAATTTTCTTATTTAAGCAGGCAAAAAAACTTTTAAAACTTAAAAGTTTCCTTTCCACATCCTTTGAGTTCTAAAATTACACTTATTAGAAAGTTAAATCTTATTATCACATTGAAATTAAAAAAATGGTATTAAAAAAATTTACTTACCAGATGTTTTCTTCTGGCAAGATATCTGATTTACCATATACAGGTTAAGCAGGTCTAAACTGACAGTAGAATTTTTGACAGGGGATAAAACTCCAAGTAATTTTATTTTTGATTTTAACCTTTTCTTTTCAAAATATTCCTAAAATAATTAGAAAGTTACTGCAGTAACTATATGGTTTCAGGCAGAATAATAAATAATAAAAAGCAATAATGCAATCAAATAAATAAAAATATTTTTATATTCCTGTGACACACTTTATATGTTTGCAAATGAATTAAAGTCAACCATGAAACTAGCAGTTTGCCTAAAGAGTCTAAATTTCACAGCCTCCTATACTACTGGTGGTAGAAATGTGAGATAATTCTCATCTGATAGCTTCTATTTCCATTGAAATATGAGACAAGGTCATCTAATTAGTATGAAGGGAAAAAGAACAGGGTTGGGGAAGAGAGGCTTGAGGAGACAAAGGACGGTATGAAATTTTCAAAGAGTAAGAAAGTGACATGACTAGAGATCAATCCTTTAGCAAAGTGCTATGAGTCTTGTCTTAAATATGTTCAAAGAATGATCCAAATACTTTTAAGATTATTATTTTTTTAATAGTCTGGGGACAGACTACATTCATAGATTATTTAGTATCAAGTGCCTATGTTACACACAATTCTAGGCATAGGAGATAACAGAGTGATTAAAAGTGGTAAGATCCTTTTTTATGAATATATATTAATGGGGTAGGAGAGGAGAACAGAATCAATAAATTTATAAGAAAATACCAGACTTTGAAAAGAGTGATAAACAAAAGGGAATACTGCAAAAAGAGTAACTGGAGGGTGGGGAGCTATTTAGATGTAGTGATCAGAGAAAGTCAATCTAACAGATACTTTAGCTGAGACCCAAATATTCACAAGCCAGACACAAAATATCTCAAAGGAGACTATTCCAGAGAAAGGAAAGAAGAGTGGCAGAAAGAAGGTCATTGTGGTTGAAATACAATGAACAACAGGGCGAGCAGTAAAACATAAGGTCAGAGAAGCAGGCAGGATGCAGACCCTTTAGGTCCTTTTAGGCTACGGTTGCATGCGTGCTGCTCAGTCATGTCTGACTCTTCGTGACCCCATGTGTGGCCCACCTGGCTCCTCTGTCCATGGAAGGACAAGAAAAAATTTCTCAGGTAAGAATAATGGAGTGAGTTGCCATTTCCTACTCCAGGGGATCTTCCCATCCCAGGGATTGAATCCACATCTTCTGCATTGGCAGCCGGATTCTTTACCTCTATACCACCTGGATTGTCAAGCTATGGTTAAATCAGATTTATTCTAAAAGCAATGAAAAGCAATTGAGGATTTTAAGGAAATGATAAATTCTGGCTTGGGTTTTTCTAAAAAAAAAAATCATGTGAACAATTGTGTGAAGAACAGAATACAAAAAAATAAAAGAAAGAGCAAAAAAAATTTTGATAAATTCAATGACACTAAAAGTGAGAACTTTCCTTCAAAGATATCATTAAGAAAGTAAAAATAACAGTTACTGAGTACACATATAACTGACAAAGAATTCCTAAATATACAAAAACACAGTAAGAAAAAGACAAACAACCCAAATAAAGAATGAGAAAAATACTTGGAAATGTATCACATGAAGCAGAAAATCTGAATGAAAAGATAGTCAGCGTCAGTAGTAATCAAGGAAAAAAAAAAAAGGTTAAATTTACAATAAGGCATCATTTCACTGAGGTAACAAATATCCTACTTTCATCACAATCACTCCCTTAATTTTTTCTTTAAATTTTACTACCTCTGAGGCTTCTCTGGTAGCTCAGTTGGTAAAGAATTCGCCTGCAATGCAGGAGACCTCAGTTCAATTCCTGGGTCAGAAGATCCACTGGAGAAGGGATAGGCTTCCCACTCCAGTATTCTTGGGTTTCCCTGGTGGCTCAGCTGGTAAAGAATCAATCTGCAATGAGGGAGACCTGGGTTCAATCCCTGGGTTGGGAGGATCCCCTGGAGAAAGGAAAGGCTACCCACTCCAGCATTCTGGCCTGGAGAATTCCATGGACTATGTAAAAGCCCATGGGCTTGCAAAGAGTCGGATACTACTGAGCAACTTTCACTTTCACATCTGAACATATTTTTACTGTTCTAGGACATTTTGTCGGAGAAGGCAATGGCATCCCACTCCAGTACTCTTGCCTGGAAACTCCCATGGATGGAGGAGCCTGGTAGGCTGCAGTCCATGGGGTCCCTGAGTCAGACACGACTGAGCAACTTCACTTTCACTTTTCACTTTCATGCACTGGAAAAGGAAATGGCAACCCACTCCAGTGTTCTTGCCTGGAGAATCCCAGGGATGATGGAGCCCAATGTGCTGCCATCTGTGGGGTTGCACAGAGTCGGACACGACTGCAGCGACTTAGCAGCAGCAGCAGCAGCAGGACATTTGTAAATGAAATCTCACTGCTTGCATTTTTCTGTGAGTTTCATTTGCTCAACATTCTGTTTTTGAGATTTATCTACAATAATTACATGCAGATGATGCATTTTCACTGATATACCTTGGGTATACCACAAGTTGCTTAACCATTCTACTGCTCCTGGACATTTATGTGGTGCTCCCTTTTCTCTCCCCTGTACCCTATCCTTCTTCCTCTCTTTCTTCTTCTCTCTATTTTGTTTGCTATTTAACAACAACAAAGATCCAAAGAAGCATGTACATATCTCAAGCTGCACATATGCAATTTCCTTGGGATATACATCACTTTTTTGCAAGATACACGCTCAACTTTATTATGTAATACAATCAATTTAATTATTTTTTAAAAACACTAAAAAAAGTAGGAGATAGGTTATAAGGTTACTGTAGTACCCTGGGCCACAAATGATAATGATTTGGATAAGGGGGCTAATAGTACTAACTTTGAGAAGTGATCAGACTTGGGATATTTTGGAATTAGATGACAACAAGAATCAACAATGCCTCATAATTCTGTGCCTGAGAAAAATGGGTAGCTAATTAAGCTATCTATAAGAATGAAGAAACTAAAATGGCCCTCCAGTTTCACTCAGGTGAACTTCTTAAATTTGGAAAAATGCTCCAAAATATCACTGTTCTTGTAACACTATGAGACACAATAAAAATATTTTTTGTTTACCTTCTGCTTTCTCCTTTCCTGCTTGATCAGAACCCTGGTCCTGAAAAGGGAAGCAGGATTATTTTATAATGATTAAATAAATGGTCTCTAAAACAACTGCCATTTTATCTGAATTGAAGACTTGGAATTAAAATCTAAAAGTAGCAATAATTATTTTCTGAGAAGAAATTATAAAAATGTTCTCAAATTATTTATAAAATATATACTGTTTCACAAAATTTTCCTGGATAAAAAACCCAAGAACTAATAAAACAGACTCTAGACCTATGGTGAATAATTAAGCATAAAATAAATCACTTATAAAAATCAAGATAAGCAAGAGAAATCAGTGCATTGGAAAGAATGTACCACTGAAGCACTCTTATCTGATAGCAACATTCTAGGTCAACACTGCTATTTTCTTTGCCTTTCCGTGTAATTCAATATTCTACTAAAATTAACACAGAATAGAGAGAAGATAAAAATCTATATAGGATCTAACGGAATGTTAAGTTTATTATTAGAGCAACTTCAGTTACATTAGCTACGTATATCTGAAACCTCAGAACTTCTTTAAAACACTGCTAGTCATTATGGATGTGCTTCAGACCACATAACCTTCATGCCAAAAACTGCACTGAATCCCAATGATAATGCAGCATTTAAGAGTTATAAAATATTTGCTCTATTAATAATAGTGAAATGCTATAAAACATTTATTGATAATATAAGCAAATATGTACAATGTATCTTTTGGACATACATGAATTATGGTCTCAAATTCAATATTTAAGAATATAAATAAAATAACAAAATGTATTCTAGTTATATGATATTATGCAATAACATGAAAATAAAATTGCTAATAATGAGTACCATGTATCTTGCATCATTCTAGATACTCCAGAATCTTTACATGTAAAAACTCATTTAATCTTCATAGCAACTCTATAAGGTAAGTTCTATTTTTACTCCCACTTTACAGATGAAGAAACTAGACACAGAGGGGTTAATTAATTTGTCCAAGGTCACACTGCTAATAAGTAATAGAGCCAGGATTCAAATTCAAGAATTCTAGCTTTGAAATTTTAAATCAGTGTCTTCTAATTCCTTCTAAGCATGCTAACTGTGAATAAACAGAGTGGTTCATTTTTCCAAATGATTTTCATAAACTACATGAAACACAGTTCTAAATATCCCTAGACTCTGCTGCTTACTGAACTTATTATTTAACATATTTCCCAACAGATGTCGTAAATCGATCGCTTTGAGGTCCCTGGAAAATAAATCCAATCTATCATGTCCATGCTGCATCGTAAGTATACTGCTGGCATTTAAACTTTAGGAAAAAAGGAAATAAATTACATTTCATTAATTCATCAAATGCTAAGGCTAGAATGGACCTTTGAGATTAAGTTTATTCTCCATCATTTCAAAACTTACAAAACTATGGCACAGAAAATGAAGTGATTTTTCAAAGTTCAGAAATATAAGAAGATGCTGTAATAAAACTTAACAATCCAGATTATAAAGAGAAAATATAAACATCAATTTTATAAGTAGTTCCACATTGTAAAGATCAATATAATTAGGGGTAAGTCAAAAACTAAATATAGTCTTCTTATGTATAAAACAACTGAATTTATTCCAGGCTGATTTTCCATTATCCAAGACTTTATCTTATGGCTTTTGCCTAATTCTATTTACTAGATAATCCATTTCTATTTGCCTAAGAAAAAATTAATTAGGAATTCAAGACCAACTGCTAGATCAGCTTACTATCACTAAACCACAACGAAAGTAAAAATGGATCCTGATGTATATAAGTCAAAGGTAATTTCTTAAACTAAACATTTTAGACTATTATTAAGGCAACAATGTTACTCTAAGCAGTACTCTATGTCTAAATGTTTTACTGAATACAGTCATTTTCAAATACCTACATTAAAAAAGAATATCAGTTAGGATTCAGAGTTACAAGAAAGGAAAGCATCTCTGGTTAATTTAAATAGAAAAGTTAAAAGGAAGTTGGATAACCAGTAGATCTGCCAAAGGGCTGAGCAAGCATGTTCGACAACTGGCAGGAACAAGGAAGACTAAGCAGCTGTGGTGTCACAGTCAAAATCACACCATGATTAGTCTCAAAAGGATACCACTGCTAGCACTTGTGAACACTGGACTCCACTGACTGCAGCATTTCTGCTTCTAAACAACGAACAACCACCTCTTCTAGCATCTTCTAGCATTACTAACCCTGAAAATTCAATCCTGTTGCAGCTCCTGCAGCTGCTTACTAGAATAGGCATCCTGCAGGCCTTATTTCTTTGGATTACTAACTTGATTCAAGGTAAAAGGTAAGTGCATCAGTCCGAGCTTAGATCATATGCCAATTCACTAGTCGCAAAATAGGCTGAAAGAGGTATGTTGTTTTTTTTTTCTTCTAGATTGTACAGAAGTAAGTAGGCTGTGCTGTGTGTGCATGCTAAGTCACTTCAGTTGTGTCTGACTCTTTGCAACCCTATGGACCATAGCCTGTCAGACTACTCTGTTCTTGGGATTCCCCAGGCAAGAATACTGAGGTGGGCTGTGCCTATTATCAAAATTCATAAGGTGAGAAACACCTCAGAAGTAGATAAGCTCAGACTGGGCTGTCAAAGAGTGTAAATATTCACCAAAGAGGAAAAAAAAAAAGTGAGAGTGGCTCAGTTGTGTTCGACTCTTGCGACCCCATGGACTATGCAGTCCATGGAATTCTCCAGGCCAGAATACTAGAGTGGGTAGAGCCGTCCTTCTCCAGGGGATCTTCCCAACCCAGGGATCAAACTCAGGTGTTCCGCATTGCAGGTGGATTCTTTACCAGCTGAGCCACCAAGGAAGCCTAAGAATATTGGAGTGGGAAGCCTATCCCTTTTCCAGCAGATCTTCTTGATCCAGGAATTAAACCAGTCTCCTGCACTGCAGGCAGACTCTTTACCAGCTAAGCTACCAGTGAAGCCCCATTAAAGAAATGCACAGTTAAAATAATTAACAATCCAAAAGCGATTTTTTAATTTGGCTACGTCAGGTATGTATTTGTATGTATGTACTTATATGTGTGCATGTTGGGAAGGCTCTCCTTCTCTCTATATTTATATATACACATATTCCTAACGGTTGCTTCTAATGGTTTCACTTAGATTAACATTAAAATAAGACAACAAAGTTGTTTCTTTCTCCCAAGGGTTAACCAATATTGTGTCAGACAGGAAAAAAAATTTCATCTGCCCTTCTAGGTTCTTCTGACTGGTCTAAGAATTAAGTTGACATGAGACACATTAACAGGAGAAAGCCAAACAAAAGTTTAATAACATGTATGCATGAAAGTGGTGGTTTAGTCACTCATCGTGTCTGACACTTTGCAACCCTGTGGACTGTAGCCTGCCAGGCTACTCTCTCCATGGGGATTTTCCAGGCAAGAATACTGGAGTGGGTTGCCATTTCCTTTTCCAGGGGAACTTCCTGACCTAGGGATCAAACCCTGGTCTCCTATACTGCAGGCAGTCTCCTGCATTGTAGGCAGATTCCTTACTGACTAAGCCACTAGGGACCCAGGGAAGCCCCTCCAAGTTAGTTAGTCATGTCTGACTCTTTGCAACTCCATGGACTATAACCCATCAGGCTTTTCTGTCCCATTTTTCTGGTAAGATTACTGGAGTGGGTTGCCATTTCCTTCTCCAATCATAAAAGAGACCAAGGAAAACTGAGTAATTAACCAAAATGGCTAAAGTCCTCACCTTAAATACCATCTTCACCTAAAGACAAAAAGGATATTGGGAACAGTGGTTTGGGACTTCACAGGGGAGAAAGGCAATTCATATGGAAATGGAAAGCAAATATTTGGTACATAAATGTTTGATGGGCCATATAGACAATGGGACACAGGTTGGAATCTGATCCGCAGGCCCTGCCAGGTTTCCCACACCACACCCAGTCCATATTTGCAGATACCTCTGATGACAGCTCTGTTATGAGAACAGACCTCTTATATGAAATATGTGCATATCTTATATCTGACAAAGAATCAATATCTAAAATATATAAGGAGCTAGGAGTTCATATTACTCCATAACAAAAATGCAAATTACCCAATTTAAAAATTGGCAAAGGACCTAAATAGACATTATTCCCAAAAAAGACATACAGATGGCCAACAGGTACGTGAAAATGTGTTCAACGTAACTATCAGGAAAATGCAGATTAAAACCACAATGATTTATCATCACATACAAGTTAGGATTACTTTTATCAGAAAGAAAAAAGATAAATGCTAGTAGTACTTCCGTGGTGGTCTGGTGGCTAAGACTCCTATTCCCAACGCAGGGACCCTGGGTTCAATCTCCAGTCAAGTAAATAGATCCCACATGCATCAACTAAGAGTTTGCATGCTGCAACTTAGGATGCTGCATGCTGCAGTGAAGATCAAAGATCCTGAGTGCTGCAACTAAGGCATGGTACAGCCAAATAAATAAATATGTAAATAAATGTCTTTTTAAAAAGAAAGAAATGTTGGGAAGAGGAAAAGAGGGAACCCCTGTATACTGTTGCTAGCGATGTAAACTGATGCTGCCACTATGGAAAACTGGAGAAGGCAACGGCAACCCACTCCAGTACTCTTGCCTGGAAAATCCCATGGACAGAGGAGCCTGGTAGGCTGCAGTAGATGCAGTCAGGAAGAGTCAGACACGCCTGAGCAACTTCACTTCCACTTTTCACTTTCATGCATTGGAGAAGGAAATGGCAACCCACTCCAGTGTTCTTGCCTGGAGAATCCCAGCGTCGGGGGAGCCTGGTAGGCTGCCATCTATGGGGTCGCACATAGTCAGACACGACTGAAGCAACTTGCAGCAGCAACAGCTATGGAAAACAGTATGGAATTTCCTCAAGAAATTAAAAACAGAGCTACCACTTCCCTGGTGGTGCAGAGGTTAAAGCGTCTGCCTGCAATGTGGGAGACCTGGGTTCAATCCCTGGGTTGGGAAGATACCCTGGAGAAGGAAATGGCAACCCACTCCAGTATTCTTGCCTGGAGAATCCCATGGGTGGAGGAGCTTGGTGGGCTACAGTCCACAGGTCGCAAAGAGTCACACACGACTGAGGGACTTCACTTTCACTCACCATATACATGATTCAGCAATCTCACTTCTGGGTATGTATTTAAGAGAAATCAATATCTCAAAGAGACAGTTCTAGTCATATGTTCATAGCAGCATTATTCCATAAATAAAAAGAATTTAAGTGTTCATCAACCATAGCTAGAGATGAATAGATAAGAAAATGCAGTACATTTCCATATACACAATGGAATGTCAATAAGCTTTTAAAATGAATGAAATCAGGGACTTTCTTGGCAGTCCAGTGGTTAAGATTATGTGCTTCCAATGCAAATGGTGGAGAACTAAGATCCCACATGTGTTATGATGTGGCCAAAAAAATTAAAAAGAAACACAAAGGTGTTTAACAAAATTAAATTATGTCATTTGCAATAATATGGATGAACGTGGAGGGCATTCTCATTAGCAAAATAATCCAGGCAGAGAACAACAAATATCATAAGGTAACAGTTATATGCGGAATCTGAAAAGAAAAAAAATCAAACTCGGATTCGGAGAATAGAAAAATGTTTCCTGAAGGGTGGGGAAATAGGGAGGGAAAGCTCTGTAAAAAAGGATACAAATTTTAAGTTCAGATGACTAAGGTCTGAGGATCTAATGTATACCATGGTAACTACAGTAGATAATGTTGTACTGTATAATTGAAATTTGCTAGGAGAGGAGAACTTAAATGTTCTTACCAAAGAAATGCAAAAAAGCAAAATGGCTGTCTGGGGAGGCCTTACAAATAGCTGGGAAAAGATGAGAGGTGAAAAGCAAAGGAGAAAAGGAAAGATATAAGCGTCTGAATACAGAGTTCCAAAGAATAACAAGAAGAGATAAGAAAGCCTTCTTCACGATCAATGCAAAGAAATAGAGGAAAACAACAGAATGGGAAAGACTAGAGATCTCTTCAAGAAAACNAGGAGAAGGGGACAACAGAGGATGAGATGGGTGGATGGCATCACCAACTCAATGGACATGAGTTTGAGTAAACTCCGGGAGTTGGTGATGGACAGGGACGCCTGGCATGCTGCAGTCCATGGGGACACAAAGAGTCAGACTGAGCGGCTGAACTGACTGAGCAGATGTTTTGAAATGATCATTTACTATCCTGAAATGAAATACTAATGGATAATAAAACCCCCTTAAAACCATAATGGCCTGCCCCAGGAAAATTTAAAAAAAGAAAAGAAAAAAACCCATAGTGTCCTGGAGATCAACATCAGTGATACAGAGAGAAATAAGGGCAGGGCCTCCCTGGTGGTCCAGGGTTAAGACTTCACCTCCCAGTACAGGGGGCACAGGTTCTATTCACAGGGGGCTAAGATCCCACACGTCTCAAGACCAAAACATAAAGCAGCAGCAGTATGGTAACAGATTCAATAAAGTGTTTTAATATGGTCCACATCAAAAAAAATTTTTTTAAGAAATAAGGGAAAGTCATTTGTACTCAAGGGTTCCTCAGGTGGCGATAGTGGTAAAGAATCCACCTGCAGCATATATGAGAGACACAAGGTTGATCCCTGGAGGAGGGCACGGCTACCCATTCCGGTATTCTTGCCTGGAGAATCCCATGCGCAGAGGACCCTGGCGGGCTACAGTGTATAGGGTTGCAAAGAGCTGGGCACGACTGAGCACACACACGTATTTATACTCACAGTAACGTGTGCTCCAGTAGGGACACGTTTGAGCACAGAGCCTTGCACCCAAAAGTGCTGTCACTGAGGATTCAGCCCAGCAAATGCAGGGGGACATACCTGTGCAGTCTCGGCCACTCACAAAGCCATCGAGCTGCTGTAGCCGTCATGTGATTGCTCCAAACCGCAGAGCAACCCATGGTTAGGCTCAGAGTAAAACAGAATACAGGCTTCCCCAGTTCACACAGTAATTGCAGCCCTGGAAAACGTTTATTAAAAGCATCTGAAAGGTACCCTATTTATGTGACAAAGTGGAGTTAAGGGTCTCCACTCCGGTTATTATGAATGCGTTTGTACTTAAATATCTGACAGAACACTTGAAAATCATTCAAGTCTAAGGTATGTGGGATGAAGCAGGCACCTGCCCCACGTGTAGTGCCCCCCAATCATGACAACAGTCAAAACTCACACAGTCACTCCCGGGGGGCAGGCTGCCGCTTTGAGAGCCACTAGTCTAGCTAGGGTCGCCCTCCCTTAGAGAGCTAGGAGGAGGGGGAGCTCACAGAGATGCCTCTTGATAAACTAAAGGAGTCATTTTTCTTTTGAGATCTTAGTTCTCCAGCCAGGGATCGAACCCACGCCCCCTGCAGTGGAAGCGCAGAGTCTTAACCCCCGGACCTCCAGGGGAGTCCTGGAGGCGCCTCCCTCGCCTCACCCTACAGCCACCTGGCTCTCACAGAAACAGGTGGCCAGGGGAGCATATTTTGCCCTAAATCCCAGCTTTGCCATTGTTGGCTGTGTGGCCTTCAGCCAGTGGCAACCCTCTCTGAGCGCCCTTTTTTATTCCATCACACCTACAGAGAACAGACACCAAGGGGGCCAGCAAGAGTTAGCCCTCAATAGCCCAAAGCAGATACGGTTACTACTCCCTGGGGCTGCAGGAGAAAGCTAAATCCATTTTCAGAAATTCAGAGGAGGGTCTCTCTCTCCAGGGGAGCCAGCAGAGAAAACAGGAGTCCGAATTTGCACATAACAAAGGAGGAAGATGGAATGAGCAAAGAATTTAATTAAAAATAAACAAAGAAGAGGGAGTTTCCCTGGTGGCTCAGTGGTAAAGAATCCACCTGCCAATGCAGGAAACACAGGTCTGATCCCCGGTCCGGGAGGATCCCACATGCCACGGAGCAGCGGAGCCCGTGTTCCAGCTCAGGAGCCTCACCTACTGAGTCCACCGGCCCTGAGTCCGTAGTCGCCAACAGTAGAAGCCAGTGCAGTGAGAAGCGTGAACACCGCACCTGGAGAGTCGCCCCTGTACCTTCAGCTAGAGAAAAGCCCTCATGGCAGTGAAGACCCGATGCGGCCAAAGAGAAATACGTTTTAAAAAACAAGGCAAGTTTATAAAAGAAAACAGGAGAAGTCTGACAAATAGAAGACACAAAGTAAACTGATGTCAAAAGAGCCAAATGCTATCACAATAAATGGGAACGAAGCACAAAGTCAGTGATTTTCTGACAGTTTAAAAAAAAAGCTAGCTGGATGCGAAAGATTCCAAATATAGAGAACAGTTGAAAAATACAGAAAAGGTGTTCATATGTATACCAACAATGAAAGCCAGTGCAGCTGTATTAATATCAAGCAAATGGATTTTAAGGTGAAAATCATTACTAAAAAATTAGAAATATAAAAGTATTCATTTGAGCTAAACTTCAGTTCGGTTGCTCAGTCATGTCTGACTCTTTGCGACCCCATGAACCGCAGCACGCCAGGCCTCCCTGTCCATCACCAACTCCCCAAGTTCACTCAGACTCAGGTCCATTGAGTCAGTGATGCCATCCAGCCATCTCATCCTCTGTCGTCCCCTTCTCCTGGCCCTGATCCCTCCCAATATCAGGGTCTTTTCCAATGAGTCAACTCTTCACATGAGGTGGCCAAAGTGTTGGAGTTTCAGCTTTAGCATCAGTCCTTCCAATGAACACCCAGGACTGATCTCCTTTAGGATGGACTGGTTGGACCTCCTTGCAGTCCAAGGGACTCTCAGGAGTCTTGTCCAA
>SJYV01043864.1:265175-402646 GCA_006410875.1 Neotragus pygmaeus
TGTATATTGTCACCCACCTTATTTAACTTCTATGCAGAGTACATCATGAGAAACGCTGGACTGGAAGAAACACAAGCTGGAATCAAGATGGCCAGGAGAAATATTAATAACCTCAGATATGCAGATGACACCACCCTTATGGCAGAAAGTGAAGAGGAACTAAAAAGCCTCTTCATGAAAGTGAAAGGAGAGTGAAAAAGTTGGCTTAAAGCTCAACATTTAGAAAACGAAGATCATGGCATCTGGTCCCATCACTTCATCGGAAATAAATGGGGAAACAGTGTCAGACTTTATTTTGGGGGGGTCCAAAATCACTGCAGATGGTGACTGCAGCCATGAAATGAAAAGACGCTTACTCCTTGAAAGAAAAGTTATGACCAACCTAGACAGCATATTCAAAAGCAGAGACATTACTTTGCTAACTAAGGTCCATCTAGTCAAGGCTATGGTTTTTCCTGTGGTCATGTATGGATGTGAGAGTTGGACTGTAAAGAAAGCTGAGTGCTGAAGAATTGATGCTTTTGAACTGTGGTGTTGGAGAAGACTCTTGAGAGTCTCTTGGACTGCAAGGAGATCCAACCAGTCCATTCTGAAGGAGATCAGCCCTGGGATTTCTTTGGAAGGAATGATGCTAAAGCTGAAACTCCAGTACTTTGGCCACGTCAGGAGAAGAGTTGACTCATTGGAAAAGACTCTGATGGTGGAAGGGATTAGGCGCAGGAGAAGAAGGGGACGACGGAGGATGAGATGGCTGGATGGCATCACAGACTCGATGGACATGAGTCTGAGTGAACTCCGGGAGATGGTGATGGATAGGGAGGCCTGGCATGCTGCGATTCATGCGGTTGCAAAGAGTCAGACATGACACTGAACGGAACTGAACTGAACTGAGGTGATGGATATAATAATTAACTTGATGAGAGGAATACTTTCACAATATACACATATATCAAATCATCATGTCGTATACTTTAAATGCCTTGTCTTTTTACTTGTCAATTATACCTCAATAAAACTTGAGAGCAATAAAGTAAGATAGCAATCTTCCTGTGTTTTCTAATACTCCTAAATAATAGAGGAAATGATGGATTTCCTATCTGACAAAAAAGAAAGATGCCCACATAATTAAAACAGCTGGCCATTTAAAAAATATGAATCCTCAGAAGTCATCTGCTTAGTTTTGCTGTTGTCCAGTCGGTAAACCATGTCTAACTCTGCGACCCCGTGGATGTCAGTGTACCAGGCTTCTCTGACCTTCACTATCTCCTGGAGTTCGTGCAAATGCATGTCAATTGAGCCGATGATGCCATCCAACCATTTCATTCTCTGTTGCCCTCTTCTCCTGCTGCCCTCAGTCTTTCCCAGCATCAGCATCATTTCCAATAAGTTTGCTTTTTGCATCAGGGGGCCAAGGTATTGGAGCTTCAGCTTCAGCATCAATCCTTCCAGTGAATACTCAGGGTTGATTTCCTTTAGGATTGACTGGTTTGATCTCCTTGCAGTCCAAGGGACTCTCAAGAGTTTTCTCCAGTACCACGTATCGAAAGCATAGATTCTTCAGCACTCAGCCTTCTTTATGGTCCAACTCTGACATCTGCATGACTTCTGGAAAAACCATAGCTATGGACCTTTGCTGGCAAAGTGATAGCGCTGCTTTCTAATATGCTTTCTAGGATTGTCATAGTTTTCCTTCCAAGGAGCAAGTGTCTTCTAATTTCATGGCTGCAGTCACCATCCACAATGATTTTGGAGCCCAAAGGAATAAACATATGTCATTGCTTCAACTTTTTTCATTTCTATTTGCCATGAAGTGATGGGACCAGATGCCATGATCTTAATTTGTTGAATGTTGAGTTTTAAATGTGTTTTTACACTCTCTTTCACCCTAACCAAGAGGCTCTTTAGTTCTTCTTTGCTTTCTGCCATAGGGTGGTATCATCTGCATATCCGAGGTTGTGGATACTGCTCCCAGAAATCTTGATTCCAGCTTGAAATTCATCCAGCCCAGCATTTGGCATGATGTACTCTCTGTAGAAGTTAAATAAGTAGGGTGACAATATACAGCCTTGACTTACTCCTTTCCAAATTTTGAAGCAGTCCATTAATCCACATCTGGTTCTAATTGTTGTTTCTTGACCTGTATACTAGTTTCATAGGAAACAGGTAAGGGAATTTTGGTATTCCCATCTTTTTAAAGAATTTTCCATAGTTTGCTGTGATCCACACAAAGGCTTTTTCATAGTCAATGAAGCAAAAGTAGATGTTGTCCTGGAACTTCTTTGCTATTGCTATAATTCAGCAAATGTTGGCAATTTGATCCCTGGCTCCTCTGTGTTTTCTAAACCCAGCTTGTACATCTAAAATTTCTCAGTTCACATACTGCCTAGTTTGACTACAGTGATATTAAATATGTAACTAACAGCCATGATTATATTTTAAAGTCTCCTCAAGTTTATGTAAATATTCTCCAATATATTTTACTACAAAGTACACTAAAACACAGCACTGATTCTTAGGAATACTTAAGAGCATGACTTCTATAGCCTGTCCATCATTCAGATTTCAACCTTGTTTTCCATCCCTTCACTTCATATATTCTAACACTCAACTAAATTAAAATATACATTTCTCTTTTTCATATATAGATACTTCTCTCACCATATTTTTGTATTCAATACTTTATGGCTTCATTCAAATGACAGTTTTGTCATGAAATGTATATGTACTTTACATAAAATAACTTTAAGAGTATTTCTAATATTGCTTGAAATTTTAACTACCAGAGAACTGGGAGTGGTAAAGTGGAAATGAGACTCATTCTTTTAATGATTATTATGCTATTCAGGAAAATGGATTTTTAAAAACACATACTGCAACTATATCTTTCAATAAAAGTTTTAATGAACACTATTAGTTGCCATTATAGCACATAATAAAAAGAATATCAGTAGGTTATAATGTCTTCATAAAACACTACAAGTTATCAATTCTAAGAAGCAGGAATATAGATATTTGTTATCTTATTTTTGTTAAGAAAAAAAAACTAGAACAGGTGTAAAGAGGTTAACGGAGGGAGAGCGGGGAAAGAAGGGACTAAAAGTAAGGGAGCAAGTGAGGGAGGGGCAGAGAGAGACAGAAAGAAAAACTATTCTGAGTACAGAAATATATCAGGGCATTCTGCCCCTTGCTAGTCTTTCTAATAAGAAAATATTTAAAGCAAAATGTTAAAGAAATATTTTCTTTGGGGAAAAAAAGACACAAAAGCAATAAAGTTGTCAAAGAAATATAAAACACAATACTAATGTACATTTTACATAGAAATGCAGGAGATACTGAAACAATTGGTTTGGCCAAAATGTTCCTTCTTTGTTAACCCAATTGAACTTTTTGGTCAACCCAATACATTAGGGGTTTAAAATTATAGGTGTCATATGCTTTAATTATCAGTTAGTCTTGAATTATTCTTTTTTGTTTCTTTTGTTTTCTAATTTGCTTATTTTTTATTGCCATGGTGCCATGCAAAATAAATTGTTTCCAGTTTGTTAAAATCATATAATAATACCTTAATTGTGATTAAAAGTGAAAAATATAAATAAAATTAATAGAGTAATAACTAACAAATGAAAGATAATATTTTATGGCTCATGTTACACTGAAATTAATATTAACTTAAAACATCAAAATCTAGCACTGTTAGCTAACAGACTTATTAAGATTCAGGGCAGTAACTAGCCTAGAAAAAGTACTTACATTGGCTTTCCTTAAAACTAAAGCTGGTCTACCTGATGTGTTAGGAATACTAATGATATATTTTAGAATACTATAATTTTAAATAAATTCTTCTCTTATAATACCAGAGAAAAGTTTTTAGATATGTACATACCACAAAAGGCAAAGTATGGTAAAAAATTTGGCAAATCAATATGGCAGAAACATATCTATTAATAATACTCAGAAAAAAGAGCCTCATTAAAATAAGTTCTTAGATACTTAATTCTTAAGAGTAGTTTCACACAGAAAACAATTTTTATAGTTACAGGCTGTAATGATAAACATGAGCAGCCATCTCGAGTCACACAGTGGAAGAGATTTTAGAATGTGAATGATACCCCAACATAGGTGTATATGTCAGGATATTCACAGTTAATTTTTAAAAACATTATATTCAATAATTATAATTCACTAAAACATTCAACAGCTGACATTATTTCATTCCATTCAGGGAATATTTTGAATAAAGATTTCCAACTGTTCTTGAACAAAATGTCATCAAAATTTAAAGGACGTGCTTACAAAAATGTTCAATAACAATGTATGACAGACTGATTTATAAAGCAATTCTTTTTGGCTGTTCAGTCACTCACGTGTGTCTGACTCTTTGCGACACCATGGACTGCAGCATGCCTGGCTTCCCAATCCCTCACTATCTCCTGGAAGTTTGCTCAGACTCATGTCTATTGAGTCAGTGATGCCATCCAACCACACCATAAGGACTTAAATGCTTGTAAAATTCAATTAATGAAAGTCAGCAAAGACAGAAAGCTTATAATGACATGTGGAAGTATTTATTTGTATTCAACATTAGTATTGTCTCAAAGACTTTGTAATTCAGATACATTAACTGTGCATCTATAACATTATTTGAAATTTGTATAACTTCAGTTTTTCTGTTTGATAAAATATCAAGCCTCTTTGGATGAACTATGAAATATCTGTAAACTACAACCAATTCCATGTATATCTTGGTTATATAGGATACATAATTTAGTAAGAATCCTGTTTTACCCATAATGCTATGATCCACCAATCTGTGTCCATATTATCTTTGTAGAAATAATTTTATCTTTAATGTTCTGCAGTTCCATCAATCAAATTACTGTCTGAAACTATAATGTCCTTAAAATAACTAACTACTAAATCTAAAAGTAAGTCCTATGCTTTTTCAGTAGATTTGTGTCTTACAGATTTTTCTGTGGTCAATGATAAAGCCATGAGAGGTGATAAATGCTGGCACACACCATGTATACAAGTTACAGATTCATACTGTGGTCAATGATAAAGCCATGAGAGGTGATACATGCTGGCACAGACCATGTATACAAGTTACAGATTCATATCAACTTTAATGAAAAATAAAATGTTAGCACTTAATTATCATTAAGCATTAGTTTTTCTTTATTTGAGCTCCATGCTGCCAAAAAGTTCACAAAAATTTCACCAAAATATACAACAAAATAAAGTAGTTGTTGACAGAAGCACTATAGCAACAACATTTCAACTACCCTTTGTATGTTCTCTGACAGGTCTGATGAGCCTCTATTCCTTGTAGATATTTCATTGACACCTAATCTAAAATCTTTTACGTTTCTTACTGGTCCCAACCCCAGGCATGGTGGCTGTACAAATCTCTCCAACCTTAGCATCAATGGTACAACTAGCTATTAAAACAGCAGCCAGCTGGGATTGTTGTTTTATTAGTCACTAAGTTGTGTCCAACTCCTTTGAGACCCATGGACTGTAGCCCACCAGGTTCCTCTATTCATGGGATTTCCTGGGTAAGAATACTGAAGTGGGTCGCCATTCCCTTCTTCAAGGGAATTTCCTGAGCCGGGGATAAAACCCATGTCTCCTGCATTGGCAAGCAGATTCTTTGCCACTAAGCCACCTTGCCCTCCAGCAAGCATAGCAGCACTAAATATTGGCCTACTCCAACAAGTTAGGTGTTGTGAGCCACTCATATCCCAGCACATTTTATTTAACAGTATGTGCTGATAAATATCAACAAAGTCCTACTGTACAGCACAGGGAATTATATTCAATATTCCACAAAGAATATGAAAAATAGTATGTGTTTATATATGTGTAACTGAATCACTTTGCTACATATCAGAAACTAATACAACATTGTAAAGCATCTATTCTTCATTTAAAAATAAAAATAAAGGACTTCCCCTGGTGGTCCAGTGGTTAAGTAACCACCTGCTAATGCAGGGGACATGGGTTTGATCCCTGATCCTAGAATATTCCACATGCCATAGGGCAACGAAGCCTGTGTGCCACCACTATTGAGACTGCACTCTAGAGCCTGTGAGCTACAAGAAAGATCCTTCTCCAGAGGATCTTTCTGATCCAAGGATCAAACCCTGGTCTCCTGAATTGTAAGTGGATTCTTTACCAACTGAGATACCAGGGAAGCCCTGTTCACTGTATATTTAACTATTATCCCATTTAACAGATGAATAAAGAGATGTAGAGAGACAGAGGCTAATTTCCTGTAAAGAGAATTTACCATAAAGCTTAAGTTTCAGGGCACTTCACTTGAATATGCATGCCCCTTCCAAGTCCTATATATAATTTTGTAATCACAATTTTGAATTTTTTTTTACATAAAGTGGGCTCCTTACAACCTAGATCTGCCCTTGCACAGAGAGGTTTAATAATCAGCCCAAATTCACATAGCCTGCAATAATACCCAAAAGGAGTTAGCACTAGTACCGATTTCATTTAGAGAATATAGTCATATCAGAAAATGAAAAAAATAGTATTAGTTGTTTTTAGTTCCCCAAGCAGAATTCTAACTGGTATATCTTGGGAGTCTTGCTGTATTCCAACCTACACACTACTAACACCATAAAATGCCACTTTCATTATATTACTTTTGAATTTGAATGAGTCTTCAATAACAGATCAAATTTAAACTTTTCAGTCTTTCACTTCACTATCAAGCAGACACCACACGCATTTTTAAATATTTAAATGTATAATCTTATCTCTAATTACTTATGTAATATTTATTTTCTTGCTGTCTTTTTCCATATGAAGTTTCACTTTTGTTTCTAATTTGCCAAATCCCGTCTAAAACTATCCTATGTTTTACTATTATTCACAGTATCTATTTTTTTAATTACTTATTTTAGCCTCTGAACTTAAACACTTTCAAGCTTAATCGCATGTCATATTCCCCCCTCCCAATAAACTATTAACTATAGAGTCAAATCTATCATTGACTAAATTTCAATTATTTTGTACCTCCACCTGGCACAACACCTGATGCATAGTATTAAACAAACGTTTTGCACAAATGAATGTTTTAGGCCTACATTTAGAACTACAAACCTCTCCATCATCTAAATATAAATAAGATTTTATATGTGTCTTTCTTATAACACTGGTTACATTCTTTAATCTGAAGTTAGAAAAAGTTGATCTCATTCTGAATTGCATATTGTGGCCCAAATGGTTACATCTTTATATTCTACCTCCTTCTCCTCTGTCCTACCACCTTCATTTCTGAGGTAGCTATGAATTTGGTGAAAGAAGTCACCAGTCAATAAACAAGGAAAATAAAAGAGAATATTTTCCAAATTTAAAGAATCAGCGATTATACCTAACTTATCTCAAATTTACACATTAACCTGAGTAGAAAAATACGGGGTCTCAGTGGTGACTTATAAAAAATACAAAACAAAAATTAAGAGTTCTAGGTCAAAAATTCCCAAATAAGTAAAAAAAAATTTTAATTGGTAACAGTGACAAATTACTAATATTTTTATTTTGTCTGGAGAAGACTGGAGAGGGCACTTTATAATAAAAAAAAAAAGGTAAGAGAAATATAATTTTAGGACAGTCTATTAAATTGAAAAATCTGACATTATCACTGATTACCAAGTTTCAGGGACAGTAGATTGGGACCTGCCATCAGAGATATATAAATTAGTTTCAACTGAGATAAAATATCTTTACCCTAAATGAGACTTTGCTCGAAATGAAATGTTATGACATTTTACAAAGATGTCCAAGCCATAACACTAAAGAAAGCACAAGTAGTTTAAAAAGGAATATAAGGGAACCTTACTTCTTTCATAGCCCTTTCCCTAACAACAAAAGACATGTTATGTATAACTAACTGGTAGAGCCCTAAATTGAAAAGCAGCAAAAAGTCAAAGGCCAAGTTTATTTTATGCCAAGGAAAACTGTAAAGACCTTTGCAATTGTAAAGATCCTCCTATTTAGATGATTCTGCAATTAAACTTAATATATATCAGGTCCCTATAATATACAAGAATACTGTTTCAATTTCATGCATGCAATCAAGTTGCTATGACCAAAACAAACTTGCTATAGCCTGATTCATTCATTCCCTTGATAAAAATGCATAGGTCCCTAAGTGTTTTTCTGTCTTTATCCAGACTCCCTTAAATAATTCTTCCAAGTACTTTAATACCTCCCCCCTCAACCCAACTCTTCTAGGAACTACTGCTAAAGATTAGGTCTCCATTTGATTATTTATCTTACATCCTTTTCAACTTTTAAGAACCTGTATTTCATTACTTTTTCATGCTGTTTATTCTGCTGTCCTTCAAGGCTTAATATAATTTCCTGCTTCTCAGTTCTCTAAATATCTACAGCCTTATATTTATCCACATGCCACTTTTATAAGACTCATCTTTGAGAACATGCCTGCCAAAGTAGGAGACATAAGAAATGCTGGTTTGATCCCTGGGTTGGGAAGATTCCCTGGAAGAGGAAATGGCAACCCACTTCAGTAGTCTTGTATGGAGAATCCCATGGAGAGAGGAGCCTGGTGGGCTACAGTTCACAGGGTCACAAAGAGTTAGACATGACTGAAGCAACTTAGCACGCACAGTGGTTAAGCACAGTGTTCTCAAGACCTAACTCTGACACTGACTAGCTAGGTGATCTTGGGCAAGTCATTTAACATTAGTGGTTTCCCCATCATTAAAATGAGGGTATATTTGTACATACCTCATAGGGTTCTTACTAAGAAAAAAATGAGCTATTATACAAAAAGAACAGTGCTTGTTAGATATTAAATGCTATTTATCCACTATTATAGTCATTTACCTAATTCTAATCTCACCATTCTCCCACATATTCTTTTTGTGGGCCAAAATTATATCCTTTTATATCTGAATCCCCCTATACAGACTAACAGTGCCTTAAATAGGACATATTTGTTGAATACTTATGTTGAATATTATGACAAAGCAGATGTTCTGACAGAACATGGTAAATGTTGTCCAGTTAATTCTTTGTCTATATTTTAAGTTCCTAATAGTTCTCAAAATTTTCAACTGCAGAACAGTCCTAACATCAGAGGAGAATAAATAAGTACTCCAGGATGGTCTAGTAAAATAATTAAAACTTCTATTCTATAGTAGCACCAATCAGCTGTTAGTGATTACTAAGCCTTTTCTGGGACTCTGAGGCCCTTTAGGGTCTCAAGATCAGACACCATGATCAACTAATCTTGTCGACAGAATTAATAGAAAGCAGAAATACTCATTGTTTCATTACCAATCTGGGTTTGATCCTAAGGAGCCCATTCACCCCTTCCATCCTCACCATGCACGAGAAAATTTATTTTAAAATTGCATATTTTATCTTAAAATTTCACAAGAGTTTTGCAATTTGCTCTATAATGTATCCAAGATAGTTTAAGTTTTAAAATATTATTTTCCTCTCATCTCTGAGTAAAACTGATGCTCCAAAGAGATGTGTCTGTCATGTTTTTTCCTGTGGTTTCTTAAGCGCCCTGGTAACTAACAATTCTAGGTACACTACTATCTCACTTTGAGAAACACAGTCTTTGACTACAGATTTCTCATGGTATGCTCTAGTCAAATCCTCCCAATAGCAACTCCCCAAATACTACTCCCTGAATAATCAGAAATTTGAGATATATGACAGAGTAAGAATAGCACCAAAATTTTCAGGCTTAAGATGTAATACATTTTTAAATGCTTAAGCATTTGTGAAACGACTTATTTAACAGTCACATGTTAAAGAATATTATAATCAAGTTGCATGAAATTATAATCATATATCAAGTAAATCTTGCAAAGCTTGTATGAGAGTTTTCACTTTTCTCCAAGTGTAAGTTTGATGTTATAACTTACTTCCTAGCCAGAAATAACGAAGATAAATTTTTAAAATAAAATGCTAACATTCTTCAACAGGATAAATGCATCTGCTATAATTATTGGGCACAGTAACAATATTTGGTGAATGCAAAAGATGTCTTTCCTCATAAAATTCATTAGAATTTAAATGTGTTATTTTACATCCATATACTATTCTCCTGGGTCTACTTGTAAAAAAAAAAAATTATTTAATGGCTCAGTTTCAATCACAACATTTTTCTTTTTCATCAAGGAATTTGATCGAATTAAATTCTGGGGCTACATAATTTCCATCCTGTGGACTTCAAGGTCAACAGCAATCAACAGGTTATATAAAACTAAATTTCCAACCTATTATGTTTTACTCCTTAATACGAAATACATTGTAAATTCTCTGTAAAATTAATAAAGTAAAACTTTATTCTACCTTCCTTGGAAACAAACTATACTGGATTTTTATGGTTGATGCTGATCCCGTCTCCCATTAAAGGATTTAAGGGCAGCAACTTCCTCCATAATACTTTTCAAATTCATGCAGAGAGTACATATTGACCCAAAGAAACTCCTCCCCAGAAAGAAGGGCAGGACAGAAAGAAGGCAGAAAAGGGATCAGGTGCTGAGAGGCCTCATTAGAGCAGGATGCAGGACAGAGAGCAGGTACAGACCTCATGGAATGTGGCTCCACGTGTGAAGCCTTGGGAAATACAGCGGGGGTAAAAAATGGATTGCTTCTGGTTTAGGAATAGAGACTTCGCGCTATGCCGTCCCGTGTTGCTGCTGCTGCTGCTGCTAAGTCGCTTCAGTCGTGTCCAACTCCGTGCGACCCCATAGATGGCAACCCACTCGGCTCCTCGGTCCCTGGGATTCTCCAGGCAAGAATAGTGGAGTGGGTTGCCATTTCCTTCTCCAATGCATGAAACTGAAAAGTGGAAGTGAAGTCGCTCAGATGGATAACGATTAAAAAACCCACTCCTGGCAAGTTCTTTCCAGTTAAATCTGTGCACTGCCCTTCAGGGCCTAGGAAAGAGGCGCCATTATGGGAATGAATATCCAGGGACTCAAGGGCTACAATCTCAAGCGCCAGCAGCAACTTACCGGGAACCCCCGACCCAATTCATCTCCTCAAAACTGTGGAGCGAAGAGACACTGGGGTCCTGACTGCCGGTGCTCCGGCGTCTTCGTTTCGCGCAGAGCGACAAGTTCCTTGGCCTCAGATGGCTCCTTCCCGCCTCCGGGAAGGATGGCCCAGCCTCCCGACAGCCTCTGCGGCCTGGGGTAGGCGGCGTCCAGGCCTCCGGGCAGCCTCTGTGGTTTGTGCAGGGAACCTATCGTGACAGGGCCGGAAGCGAAGCTGTGGGAAAGCAGTTAGTCCACGTGCAGAAGGAAGAACACAACAGTTTTAACCGCTCAGACGGGGAAAACCTAAGTAAATGAAATACCGGACTGTGGCCACAGGGTTAGTGTTTCAAACCACCTACACTGTAACTTTATTTCGTTCTCTTGCTGAAGAAAAAGAAAGCGAGGACAAAGTTACACATCCATAATCCTAAAAATAGTTCCATTCCCACATACCGATTCTCCAAATCCTTTAAAATCTTTCATTTTTACTCTTAATATTCAGTAAACATTTGTCTATTTTAGAAACATTGCACTATAGTAATTGAAAAGTCTGTGTATTTTGTAATTTTTTGAGAACACCACATCAAAACTTGATTTAGCTATAAAAGCCCAAAGACTTTAAACTCTTTACTGGAAAAAACTCAAAACAAAATTGAGTTTTACTGTTCATTTCTGTGTTATATTTGAATATCCTTACAAAAAAGTATCTTACAAACTGTTCGATTATATTTTGATTAGAAACTAGAAATCTCTTGTCCCAAACAAATGCACAAAGTACTTTCTTTCCCTCAAATGTCGTGATCGTTTTTCACATATTAACCTGGAAAATATCTCATAATTTAAAATATAATACATTTTCTGTTCAGTCATTAGGAAATAGTACCTAAAATAGGATAATGTCCCAGGGCAGGCATCTTGTATAATCATGGGCTAAGTTGCTTCAGTTATGTTCAATTCTGTGCGGCCCCATGGATTGTAGCCTGCCAGGCTCACCTGTTCATGGGATTCTCCAGGCAAGAACACTGGAGTGGGTTGCCTCTTCTCCATATATAATCATATTAGTACTGATTTTTATAACAAAAAATCAGTGAAGTACGTCTATCATTGGTTTGAATTAGGCTAGATATTAAGTATTATTTGTAACAACTGAAATGTTGACCTAAGATTTCATTGTCAATGTTATGCCTCCCATGAAAAAGGCTAGCACAACTGATAGATAATGAGTCAAATACTGAGTTATTTTGGGCCAGAGGGCAACTAAGTAATCTCTTGGGTCAGGAAACAGTTCAAGAAAGAAATACAGCACTGCTAAAATATTATTTAGCATTTGTTGGAAAAACCATCCAAAACTCTTAAATCTTAATTTATCATTATTATTAAAAAATCATTTACTTTCTGGTGACTTACTATCTAAACACATAAGCATGCATTATCTGCATGATATATATTTTTATTTATATACTAGTAAATGTATATCTGGCACCGCACTCCAGTACTCTTGCCTGGAAAATCCCATGGACGGAGGAGCCTGGAAGGCTGCAGTCGATGGGGTCGAGAAGAGTCGGACACGGCTGAGCATCTTCACTTTCACTTTTCACTTTTATGCATTGGAGAAGGAAATGGCAACCCACTCCAGTGTTCTTGCCTGGGGAATCCCAGGGACGGGGGAGACTGGTGGGCTGCCATCTATGGGGTCGCACAGAATCAGACACGACTGAATCGACTTAGCAGCAGCAGCAAATGTATATCAGTTTATTATAAAAATTATTTCTGATGTTTCACAGTTTATAAATTATACTTTTTCTAATATATGTATATATTCTGTATCATTTATAAAGTGTATTTAATTTCTACTCTTCAATGAACATTGGTAATGTCCACTTTGACATGGACATTGAGAGTACTGCACTTGAGAACAGACTAATTTAATAATTATTGCTTATTTGTAATTTTTACTTACTTTCAATATCTTTTTCTAAGATTATTCCTCCCCTGTTAAGAAAATTTTACTTTTCCCCATAAAAACATGTAAACTCAACAAGCTATGTTTGCTATAGTAAGCAGTGATTTTTTTTCACCTCCCTTTTCTCTAGTTTCAAACACGAACTAAATTAACATTATTGTTGCTTAAATTGCATTATGAAAGAAGGACCTTGACATTCTTAGTTTCTTATTTAAATGGCATATGTTTCCAAATGGAATTACCTATCTGGTTTTCTACCATCTCTGCCTTTCCTGAAGGCTTGAGTCTAGTCTCAGGAGCTCAAATCAATATCAGCCTTTGGGAGCAAAGTGGGGTTATGGGGGGGGTTGTGGAATTTACGTGGTGATAGTTAGGTCTGTACTTTAGTGGTTTTACAACAGGTTAAACCTTATATTGACCTTTTCCCAGTTCTAGTAACAGAACTTCAACTTTCCTTGTACCACATTTCTGGCAAACAAATTTCTATCTTGATTATTTTCTTTATACCCATTTCTTCATTCTAATAAGTCTTTCATTCTAGGCTTTAAAAGCTTTTCCTGTACCTGAGTTTCACGTTCAGTTGATAAACTGACCTGCCTATGTATTTAGGTCTCTAATTTTCTTAGTTTGTAGATTTCCCATTGCCCTGCTTCTTCCCTCATCTTGCCCTATGCCAGTGATGCAAGCTACTTCCCTTGACTTCCAACTGCTTTCTGATCCATGCATCCCTCTGTGTATCATGTTTTGCCAACTGAACATCCTCCTATACCCCAAGTTCCGTTTATCCTGACTCTCCACATGTCCTGTCATGGTCAGGAGATGCAACATAAAGAATTCAATTTTATAAATGTAAGGCAGCCTTATTGTGACACTGAAAGGCATGGGATTAGGAACAAAAATTTTTTTGAAAATAAAAATGGCACTATGATCTCTATGTACAGACTTAGAAAGTCTTAATGGAATGATAGATTATGCTGCTAATATGGTCAACTATCTGAGTCTTGTATGAATTTGCCAGTTATGTATTAGTAAATCTGCTGAATTGAATGCAAACAAATGAAGAGAACTGTGATGATTCTTGGAAGTCATATAAGTATTTGGAAAAGGAGGAATGTTTGTGGTTACTTATAAAAGTGACAATAGTTCTTTAGTCACAGTCAACTGAATAGTGAAGATCATTCGACAATGAGACAGGTTTAATATTCTAGCACAGAGACTGACAAACTTCCTTAGAGAGCCAGATAATGATTATTTTGAGCTCTATTTCATCTCCCTAATTCTCTCTCTGAGCTCTATTTCATCTACCTAATTGTCTCTATTGCCACAGACAATAAGTAAATATATGGGTGTGGCTATGTTCCAATAAATCTTTATGGACACAAAAATTTCATATAATTTCATATCACAAAATATTATTCTTCTTTTGGTGTATTTTCAGCCAAAGTTTTGGAGAAAGCAACGGCACCGCCACTCCAGTACTCTTGCCTGGAAAATCCAAAGAAGGAGGAGCCTGGTAGGCTGCAGTCCATGGGGTCACTAAGAGTCAGACACACCTGAGCGACTTCACTTTCACTTTTCACTTTCATGCATTGGAGAAGGAAATGGCAACCCACTCCAGTGTTCTTGCCTGGAGAATCCCAGGGACAGGGAAGCCTGGTGGGCTGCCTTTTATGGGGTCGCACAGAGTTGAACACAACTGAAGCAACGCAGCAGCAGCAGCAGCAGCAGCCAGAGTTTACATGTAAAAACTATTCCCAGGTGGCGCTAGTGGTAAAGAACACACGTTCAATCCCTAGGTCTGGAATATCCCCTGGAGGAGGGCATGGCAACCCACTCCAGTATTCTTGCTTGGAGAATCCCAAGGACAGAGGAGCCTGGCCAGCTTCAGTCCATAGGGTCACACAGAGTTGGACAAAAGTGAAGCTACTAACCACTCATTCTTAGCTCATAGGCTACATAAAAATTGGTGGGACAAATGTGGCCCACTGGTTGTGTTGTAATTTGCCAACTTCCATTCTTATTTAATGGACATCTCCCCAGGATTCCAGTTGACTAGAAATGTGTGTGTGTGTTGTGTGTGGAGCAGGGAGGTCATGAGGGGTGGAGAAGCAAAAACGTTTTTGCATTTTTGAGAATAACTCATCTTTGCCTAAAAAACACGTCTGTTACATTTTTAAAATATGCACAATTTTGCTTGATTGTTTACAGTTTAGTCCTCCATTAGAGATGCTGAGAATATTTTTGAACACTTGATTTTTATCAAATAATCAAAATGGAGATGAGAAGTAGATTACCTCTAAAACTAAACAAAACAAACAAAACATAAGCTTACAAAAGACAAGGAACTCTTGCAAAATGAAGTAAGATGGTAGAGAAGCTATTTCTATCATCTAATTCCCCTTTGACTCCCAAATGGTTAACTTTTGAATATAAAGGCACATACCTCCAAGTACCAACTCTCTAAAGGACACAGGGGTGGTAGAAGTGAAACACTGCTCTCATTTATTTAGTAGTCACTTTGTAAATAATCACCAGTGTATCAGATCTCCATTGTTAAGAATAGCAGTTATGGGGCTTGAAGATTTTTATTACAAGGACAAGTAAACTTTGGAATGAAGTCACAGCAAAGAATTATTTTCTATTATACTGAAGACTTATCTCCCATTTATTTACAAAACAATAGCCTCATACAACTTGTTTGATAGGTTCTGGGATTTCATGTGAAATCACAGACACTAAAAGAAAAAAAAAAATGGGCGAGGGAAGAGTGCTGAAAAACAGATCTGAATATTTGATACTTTGTTTTTTTCCAGTGCCCCTCCCATATGCTACTTTCTTCTCCCTTTCAGATTCATTCCATACCCTTTATCTGTTGATCCTCTCCGTCATCTCCCCGGTTGCTTCTCCGTCGTTGGAAATCTCCCTTTTTAGCTCTTTGAAATCTCCCTTTCTTTTTGCTCTTCCTCTGTGGTGTCTACTAAAACGTTAAACTGATGTATTTTCTGAAACTTCTGTGGGTTTCTAAGTGACGCTGAGCATGCTCAGTCGCCTAGGCAGGTTTTGTCGCCAGCAGCTGCCCTGATTCGACCTCTCCAAAAATAGACATTTAACTCTCTGAACTGTTTAAGGATATAATTCGTTTTGCTCTCTCTTCATTTTCAAGGTTCAAAGCAAAGCAGCGAGGATTCCAAGGGTCTCTTCGTCCTTACAGCCAATGAGGGGGCTGAGAGGGAGGAGCTTGGGGCTGCTCCGTGCAGCTTGAGCTTCTGAGGGAATCATCCCCAGTAGACGCGGTGGAGCCTGAGCTCTGAAGCATCTGTCACAGAACAAAATTTTTAAAAATAAAAACAATAAGAGAAGAGGAGAAACGCTGCAAGCTATGGAACGCTGTAAAACTTTCTGAAACATTTGCTGGGAATTCCTGTGGAGCATGATATTTTAAAACCAATTCTTTTTGAAGCCGGTTTGGGTAACTGGGAAAATGATACATATGCTAAATGCAGCAGCTGATCGAGTGAAATGGACCAGATCAAGGGCTGCTAAAAGGGCTGCCTGTGTGGTAGCTGCAGCATATGCTCTGAAAACCCTCTATCCCATCGTTGGCAAGCATTTAAAGCAATCTGGCCACAGGAAGAAAAAAGGCACTTACCCGGCTGCGGAGAACAGAGAAATACTGCATTGCACCGAGGCCACTTGTAAAAAACCTTCACCTGGAGTGAATGCAGATTTTTTCAAACAGCTACTAGAACTTCGGAAAATTCTCTTTCCAAAACTTGTGACCACTGAAACAGGATGGCTCTGCCTCCACTCGGTAGCTCTAATTTCAAGAACCTTCCTGTCTATTTATGTAGCAGGTTTGGATGGAAAAATTGTGAAAAGCATTGTGGAAAAGAAGCCTCGGACTTTCATCATCAAGTTAATCAAGTGGCTTATGATTGCCATCCCTGCCACCTTCGTCAACAGTGCAATAAGGTACTTGGAGGGCAAATTGGCCTTGGCCTTCAGAACTCGCCTAGTAGACCATGCCTATGAGACCTATTTTGCAAATCAGACTTATTATAAGGTGATCAATATGGATGGGAGGCTGGCAAACCCTGACCAGTCTCTTACTGAGGATATTATGATGTTTGCTCAGTCGGTGGCTCACTTGTACTCCAATCTGACCAAACCTATTTTAGATGTAATCCTGACTTCCTATACACTTATCCAGACTGCTACATCCAGAGGAGCAAGCCCAATTGGGCCCACTGTTTTAGCAGGGCTTGTGGTATATGCCACTGCTAAAGTGTTAAAAGCCTGCTCTCCCAAATTTGGTAAATTGGTGGCTGAAGAAGCTCATAGAAAAGGCTATTTGCGATACGTGCACTCCAGAATCATAGCCAATGTTGAAGAAATTGCCTTTTACAGAGGACATAAGGTAAGAAAGAAATTAAGATAATGAGTGAAATGTGAGATTGTTCAAACTGCCACTGCAGTGCTGGATACCATCTGTTGTATTGTTTTTGTGCTCATTTCTTTAGCATTTTGGATTCTTATGACATTTAAACCTGTATTAAAANTAACTAAACCTATATTTAAAGTACTAATCATTTCTGGCTGAAAAATCTTCAGAGTCACAAATAAGAAAGAGTCAGAGGTGGTCATTCTACTCCAAATAGGATCGAAATTTGCCTTTTTACTTGTTTTCTCCGTAGATAGACTGGTGTTAACTGTTTCATCTTCAGGTTCTGTGCACTGATACTATCATTTTTAGCATTGTTTTCATTTTTATAGAAATCAGTTAAAACCCTGCAGTTATTTTCGTTGCCAGTTTACATTTTTCTTTTATCCAATTATGTAAATTCATTAATTTCATTCATGTGAATTACAAATATATTCTATTTAAATAAACACTCAAATTTGATACAGTGGACAAAATCACTAAGGTTGTTTGCATTATATAATCTGCTTTAAGTCCACACAAGAATTATGTAAAACAGCAAACAAACAAAATCCGGCTTACCTGAACATCAGTGTTTGTCTCCATTATTTCTGTTTCATAGAAAGGTGGTTTGTGAAAGTAACACATACAAATTGTTCGTATTCAATGTCAATAAATGCCAAATAGAAGAGACTTCTTTGGCCGTCCAGTGGTTAAGACTCCAACCTTCCAATAATGCAGGGGGCGTGGATTTGATCCCTTGGGGCTTCCCTGGTGGCTCAGAGGTTAAAGCATCTGCATCCAGTGCAGGAGACCCGGGTTCGATCCCTGGGTTGGGAATATCCCCTGGAGCAAGAAATGGTAACACACTCCAGTATTCTTGCCTGGAGAATCCCATGGACGGAGAAGCCTGGGAGGCTATATAGTCCACGGGGTCGCAAAGAGTTGGACACGACTGAGCAACTTCACCTTCAGGTAACTAAGGTCCACATGATTATGTGATGGGTCACAAAATACCAAATAGAATATATAAAACACAACATCTAAATTAGAAGTATGCTCTACTTTTGTCATGTATTACTTACATACAAGTATCTGGATCATGGAAAAAGCAAGAAAGTTCCAGAAAAACATCTATTTCTGCTTTGTTGACTATGTCAAAGCCTTTGACTGTGTGGATCACAATAAACTGTGGAAAATTCTGAAAGAGATGGGAATACCAGACCCCCTGACCTGCCTCTTAAGAAAACTATATGTAGGTCAGAAAGTAAGAGTTAGAACTGGACATGGAGCAACAGACTGATTGCATGTAGGAAAAGGAGTACGTCAAGGCTGTATATTGTCACCCTGCTTATTTAACTTACATGCAGAGTACATCATGAGAAACGCTGGGCTGAAAGAAGCACAAACTGGATTCAAGATTGGCGGGAGAAATATCAATAGGCTCAGATATGCAGATGACACCACCCTTATGGCAGAAAGTGAAGAGGAACTAAAAAGCCTCTTGATGAAAGTGAAAGAGAGTGAAAAAGTTGGCTTAAAGCTCAACATTCAGAAAGCGAAGATCATGGCATCTACTCATCAAAGGATGGTTTCTGTTGAAAGAACCTGATTTTAGTTGTATGACTGTATTTTTTTATATTTGCAGTCATCTTTTGATCAATAAGCCATTAGGAAAAATCAGTGTGCTCACAGTGGTACACTTGGTTAACTGTGAGAAGTAAGATATGTAAATATTCAATGGGATCACAAGATTTAGCTGAAGCTTAGAAAGAGGCCTAAAATTTGCATTTGAAAGTTGGTATACTAGAATTTCTTTGATTAAAAATTCCAAGCTTTTGAATATTTGTCTCCACATTATTTAGTTATGTTAAGCTGCCAATTCTTCAAAGGAATTGTAGTGTTTGTAGGAAATTGAATTGAACAAATGTTTTGTTTGTGCACTGTATTTTGATCTGCCACCATTTGGTGTCACTGTAGGGTAGGGCTTTTAAACTTTGTGCAGTAGAGACTTTTTTATTTTTAACCAAAACATGTTGTAAGAAGTTCATGCAAATTTCCTTCCATTAAAAATGCCTCATTTTAAAATACACCTAAATATTCTTGTTGTAAAACATTTAAATAATGTATAAAAATATTGAATACAATGTAGAAGTTTCCTTATATCTCACTACCCACTGCATTCCATATAAATGATCTTTTTAAATGTTTTGCTGGCTTTCCAATCCTATTTCTTTGTATTTACAAATGTATGCATATTCATTTGCACATTGTTCTAAAACTTCACTGTGAAATATGTTTTGGAGATTTTGTTTTTATGATGTGATATTTTCAAATTCCTATATGGTATTTGATGCTGTGCTCAGTCATGTCTGACTCTTTGTAGCCTCATAGACTATAGCCTGCCAGCCTCTTCTTTCCATGAAATTTTCCAGGCAAGAATATTGGAACAGGTTGCCATTTCCTACTTCAGGGGGCCTTCCTGACCTAAGGATTGAACCCTTATCTCCTAAATCTCCTGCATTGGTTGGTGGATTCTTTACCACTGTGCCACCTACTGATATTTTGACTTTTTCTGTAACTATCAATGAAGTATGGTTACTTTTTGTTTTCCCCCAGGTTTAAAAAAAATTATTCTGCATACCTGATTGGCATATGTGTTTGGAGGGAGTGTTTTATAGAGGTTATGTGCACGAACTCTGGGTTGAAATCCTACATTAACCTTACAAACTTTGTGATCTTGGGTAGTTGTTCATTTTCCTGTACCTCACTTTCCTTGTTAGTGAAACTTACATTAGTTTCCTGTTGCTGCTGTAACAAAGTACCACAGACTTAGAGGTTTGAAACGAAATGCATTTATTGTCTTAGAGTCTTGGAGGTCAGGAGCCTGGAATGGGTCGTTAGTATTGTGTTCCTCTGAGAGCTCTGGGAAGGGTTTCCTGCTGGCCCTCCCCACGTGGGGCGGCTGCCCACACTCTTGGCTTACGGTCCGCCACCGCGCTCACTTCTTTTGTCATCGTGCTATGCCTCCTTCCCTGGCTCTCTCCTCCACCCTCCTAAGGACCTTGGGTTTGTACTTGTTAAGCTAGAATAATCAAGCATTGAAATTGAACCAAATCCACAATGTCCCTTCTGCCATGTAAGTTACCATATTCAGAAATTTTAGGGATTAGTCTGTGACCCTATTTGGGGGAATCACAACTCTGCCAGCCACAGGTGAGTGGTCCTGTCTGCCTCCACTGCATTTTCTGAGTATTAAATAGATGCAGTGACTCATTGGAAAAGACTCTGATGCTAGGAGGGATTGTGGACAGGAGAAGGGGACCACAGAGGATGAAATGGCTGGATGGCATCACCGACTCGATGGCCCTGAGTCTGAGTGAACTCTGGGAGTTGGTGATGGACAGGGAGGCCTGGCTTGCTGCAGTTCATGGGGTCGCAAAGAGTCGGACATGACTGAGCGACTGAACTGAACTGATACGTGTAAATCAGCTTGTAATCCAAACTATTCTAATGATTAGCTTTTGCGATTAATATTATTATTTCTTTGTAAAAGTCGCAGAATTTGAATTCCTAGGTGAAAACTTCTGTTAATCTTGGTCATTCCCGCCAAGTTAAACTTCTAGAAATTATGTCAATTTATATTTTTATGAACAATATACATGAGGATTTTTTTCTTGCACCATCACTAGTACTTAATATGACCTTTTTAATTCCACTTGTGATTTTTTTTTCACTTTATATTTCCAGGCTACCGAATGAGATTAATGCAGTTTATTATATATTCATTGGTAATTATATTTCTTCCTGGATTTACTTTCTTACTATATTATCTTTCTTTCCTTATAGTTTGTATAAGCACCTTATATAACCGCTGTGTTATTCCTTTGTAAATATTTACAGATTTTCTTATTGCCTCTCATTTGTCTTTCCATGTTTATTTATAATGTCTTCTGTATCCTACATTTTTGAAGTTTGATTATGAAAATGAATTGAAGAGTCAGGTTCCTCACTCAAGGAGTATTCTGTGTTTTAAGACAAGCTCAGTCCTTTGAACATAATTCAGTTCAGTCGCTTAGTCGTGTTCAACTCTTTGCAACCCCATGAATCCCAGCATGCTAGGCCTCCCTATCCATCACCAACTCCTGTCGTTCACCCAAACTCGTGTGAACTGAGTTGGTGATGCCATCCAGCCATCTATTCCTGTATCGTCCCCTTCTCCTCCTGCCCCAATCCCTCCCAGCATCAGAGTCTTTTCCAATGAGTCAACTCTTCGCATGAGGTGGCCAAAGTGTTGGGGTTTCAGCCTCAGCATCAGTCCTTCCAATGAAAACCCAGGACTGATCTCCATTAGAATGGACTGGTTGTATCTCCTTGCAGTCCAAGGGACTCGAAAGAGTCTTTTCCAACACCACAGTTCAAAAGCATCAATTCTTCGTTGCTCAGCTTTCTTCACAGTCCAACTCTCACATACATATGTGACCACTGGAAAAACCATAGACTTTACCAGACAGACCTTTGTTGGCAAAGTAGTATCTCTGCTTTTTAATATGCTGTCTATGTTGGTCATAACTTTCCTTCCAAGGAGTAGGTGTCTTTTAATTTCATGGCTGCAGTCATCATCTGTAGTGATTTTGGAGCCCCCTAAAATAAAGTCTGACACCATTTCCACTGTTTCCCTGTGTACTTCTCATGAAGTGATGGGACCAGATGCCATGATCTTAGTTTTCTGAATGTTGAGTTTTAAGCCAACTTTTTCACTGTCCTCTTTCACTTGCATCAAGAGGCTTTTTAGCTCCTCTTCATTTTTCTGCCATAAGGGTGGTGTCATCTGCATACCTGAGGTTATTGATATTTCTCCCAGCAATCTTGATTCCAGCTTGTGCTTCTTCCAACCCACCATTTCTCATGNACCATGAGGAAAACTGAATTTTACCTGTTCATTTAATGCTTTCAAATTTTGATTTAATCATTTTTAAAAGTTTATATTGAAAAAGGCATTGTTAGTATTTTAGATTTAATCTTTTCATAATGAAATAAAATAAATTGCTTTTTCAAAAGAGTATTAGAGAAAAAAAGACACAAAACTGTATGGTCTTAAGATTAGTTCTACTAAGAAATTTAGCAAAATTGTCAAATATTTATAGTGAATATGTACAAGTTTGTGGATATTTTAAAGGTTTGTGTATAATATATATTAGAAACTACCCCAATAACAAAATTATGATGTTGTTCTGTTAGTCCTTGGAAGAACTGATCTTATTAGAAAACCTTGGAGTATTCAACATAGAGCAGAGAAAATGTAGCTATTAATGGAGACAAATTAACACCACAGAGACCAGTAAGAAGTAAACAATGTATGCAAAAAATCTAACAGTCTCACTTCTGTAGATGATGTAATAAGAAAAAACAGCATTAAAATTTTAGATTGAAACTGTGATAATAGTCCTGTTGATACAAGTGAAACAAAATAATTCTTAAAACTTCTTTTCAAAAGAAAGCTTTATGAAAAGAAAAGCAATATAATAATTTCATAGAAGAATAAAATGAATTCATATGATGATATTTTTATGAAAGTATGCTTCAATGTTGTAATTTCTAAGATTACTGTATATATCCTTATAATACTTGTGTGTATATATTTACTAAATATATTTGATTTATAATGATATAATACATGAAAGTATTGTTATCATTTTACTCAGACAAAATAATTAATTTTTTTAGAGAATGACATTATTTTTGAGGCTTTGGGTCTTAGAATTAAACATTATCTATTCTAATCTAGTCTTCAATCTTAAATTATGCTTAGGCCCTGAGTTGTCTCTTACATTAGAAACAAATGAAGTGCTTGATACTATATATTTTAATGCAAAATAGATCGGGGAAATGGGTGAATAAGAGAACAATAGCAAAGAGAAAAAGGAGAAAAGGTAGAAAAGAGGAAAGAAAGAGAATAAAGGAAGAAACAGGCTACTGTTCAAATCTTGATTGCTATTTTATTCATCCTTGAGAAAGTTATAGAAACTATATATGCCTAAATTTTCCTTTCTTAACTGTAGGAATAATAATGTATTTTAATAATTATTAAGAAATTATATATAATATATTTAATGTGCCTTGAAACAGTCCATGGCAAATAGTAAGAATTTAGGTGGAAGCAATGGTTAATGTTTATTATATTCTTACGCTGTGGGCTCTGGTGTCAGATTGCCTGGGTTCAAATCTGGCTTTTTCATTTATTAGGCTGTGACATAGGACAAGTCATTAAACCTTTTTGTGCTTCAGTTTCCATATTCTAAACTGGGAGAAATTATAGCAGAGTTGTTATGAAGATTAAAGAAAATCACGTGTAAAATTTAGAACAGTGCCTGCATCATAGAAATTGTTCAATAGATGTTTGCTGCTCTGATTATTATTGTTAAAGGGACAAGACATTTGAAAGTGATTAGAAAGTTGGTGGTAAAGCTGAAGATAGGAAGAATAGCCTACATAATTTTGGCGAGAGGAAAAAAGAAAAATAATTGTGTAGTAGATTCATTATACTATATAGCTACAGTGTTTAAAATCTTGTGGTAAGAACAGGATTACACTTATTAATATATTGAGGTTCACATTGCAAAATTGCATATGTTGTCATGTCATTTTCACATCAGAAGAGGAGTTTATAAGTGATCTAGTCAAGAGCCCCAAATCTGCCTAAGGTCACACAAATTGTTAGTGAAAGCACTAAGGATAAAAGACTATATATAATTCCTTTTGCAATGCTTTTTCTCCTTCACTGTGCTGTCTTCATATTAACTATATTGGAACTTACTCTATAAGGGACTTACTTGAGACCAAGTAATCATGGGAGCAAATCATTGAAAAAGAGGGATTGATTATTAATTATATATAATCTGTTATTTTTATAGAAGACAGTATGCCTTTATTTGCTTCTCATTAAGAGAAAGACTGAAATTATGTGAAGGAAATAGTTACCTGGGGGCTATAATCTCAATTGTTTTAATGTTATTGACCACTTCTATTCACATCAAGAGCAATTCTGAAAAAGGCTAGGAAAAGCTACTTATAAGTCTCTCCTGCCAGACCTTATTACAGGCCCCTAACATGCAAGGAAGAGAGCAGCTAAGCCACTAGTGCTGCCAATATTGGTAATCTGATAGTGTAAGGTACACATCAGAAGTAGCAACTGAGAGGTACTGCCCTTAGGAATAGAACTAAATTCTCCCCAACACCCTAGTAACATGGGTGATGTTTTTATTCTCAAAAGTGTACCTGCAACGAGACTATATCTAGGCTCCTGCTACATTAGTATGTCTCATATTCTAATGTCAAATTATTGAAATAAAATTTTATGTTGTAGGTCAATTTAGACATAATAGGTGGCAGGAATACAAAGAAGAGCTATACAAAAAAGATCTTCATGACCCAGATAACCACAATGGTGTGATCACTCAGCTAGAGCCAGACATCCTTGAATGCAAAGTCAAGTGGGCCTTAGGAAGCATCACTATGAACAAAGCGAGTGGAGGTGATGAAATTCCAGCTGAACTATTTAAATCCTGAAAGATGATGCTATGAAAATGCTGCACTCAATGTGCCAGCACACTTGGAAAACTCAGCAGTGGCCACGGGACTGGAAAAGGTCAGTTTTCATCCCAATCCCAAAGAAAGACAATGCCAAAGAATGCTCAAACTACCACATAATTGCACTCATCTGACATGCTAGCAAAGTAATGCTCAAAATTCTCCGAGTGAGGCTTCAATAGTAGGTGAACTTAGAACTTCCAGATGTTCAAGTTGGATTTAGAAAAGGCAGAGGAACCAGAGATCAAATTACCAACATCCATTGGATCATAGAAAAAGCAAGAGAGTTCCAGAAAAAGCATCTACTTCTGCTTTATTGGCTATGCCAAAACCTTTAACTCTGTGGATACAAACAAGCTATGGAAAATGCTTCAATAGATGGGAACACCAGACCTCCTTACCTGCCTCTTGAGAAATCTGTATGCAGGTCAAGAAGCAACAGAACTAGAGGTGGACCAACAGACTGGTTCCAAATTGGAAAAGAAGTACATCAAGGCTATGTATTGTCACCCTGCTTAACTTTACATAGAGTACATCATGCGAAATGCCAGGCTGGATGAAGCATAAGCTGGAATCAAGATTGCAGGGAGAAATATCAGTAGCCTCAGATAGGCAGATGACACCATCCATATGGCAGAAAGTGAAGAGGAACTGAAGAGCCTCGTTATGAAAGTGAACGAGGAGAGTGAAAAGGCTGGCTTAAAACTGAACATTCAAAACTAAGAACATAGTATCTGGTCCCATCACTTCATGGCAAACAGATAGGGAAACAATGGTAACAGTGACAGATTTTATTTTCTTGGGCTCCAAATTCACTGCAGATAGTGATTGCAACCATGAAATTAAAAGACACTTGCTCCTGGAAGAAAACTATGACCAACCTAGACAGCATGTTAAAAAGCAGAGACATTATTTTGCCAACAAAGATCTGTCTAGTCAAAGCTATGGTTTTTCCAGTAGTCGTGTATGGATGTGAGAGTCGGACCATAAAGAAAGCTGAGTGCCAAAAGAACTGATGCTTTTGAACTGTGGTGTTGGAGAAGACTCTTGAGAGTCCCTTGCACTGCAAGGAGATCAAATTAGTCAATCTTAAAGGAAATCAGTTCTGAATATTCATTGGAAGGGCTGATGCTGAAGGTGAAACTCCAAGACTTTGGCCACTGTGTAAAGAACCACCTCACTGGTAAAGACCTTAAAGCTGGGAAAGCTTGAGGATGGAAGGAGAAGGGGACGACAGAGGATGAGATGGTTGGATGGCATCACCAACTCGATACACATGAGTTTGAGCAAGCTCCAAGAGTTGGTGATGGACAGGAAAGCCTGGCATGCTGCAGCCCATAGGCTCACAGAGAGTCAGACACGACTTAGTGACTGAACTGAACTGAACTGTCCTGTTGACCAATCATCATAACATCAATTATCAATATATATCAGACATACTTTTAGCTGTTAGTAGCTATGCGTCTAAGTGGTTACCCTTGTAAAGTATAATACATATGTCAACAGGACATAGTCATTAGTGTACCACTCAATGACTTGTCATAAAGTTAACACATATACACCACAATAACAGTGATTACACCACTCAAAAGAAATAGAAACTTACCTTCATCCCAGAAGTCCCTATACCCTTTCCCAGTCCTATCCTCATCCTAAGGCTCCCACCCCTATCGCTACTTACTCCTGCCCCTGCCATGCCTCATCAAAGGTAATTATTTTTCTGACCATTTATTAGTAGTAGACCATTTATTTGCTGATTTTGGAATCTTCCATAAGTAACCTTGTATAGTATGTATAAGCATTCTAGTTGTTCCATTCTTTGTCAATGTTTGATGTCAGTCTTTTTCACTCAGATATTTTTCATTTTAGGCATATGGTAAGTTTGTAGTGATACTTCATTGTGGTCTTTTCATTTCTTTGTTGACAAATGAGATTAAACACTTTTTTTTTATTTGTTGGCCATTTGGATAGCCATTCTTATGAAGTGCTGATAATTTTTTGATTAATTTTAGATTGTTTTTAAATATGTTTTTCTCACTGATTTGTAAAAGCTTTTATGTATTCTGTAGTAAGTGTTTTGTCAGACATATGCACAAAATGTCCAATATTTTTCCCAGTTGATTCTTCCATTTTCAGTCTCTTAACAGCTTGTCTAGAAAAGTAATCATTTTAATATAATTCAATTTGTCAATTCTTTGTGATTAATGGCTTTATGTCTTGTTTAAGAAATATTTGTCTAACCCAAGGTCATAAGATATTGTCCAATTTTATCTCTTAGAAATTAATTGTTTTTTTATTTCACATCAGTCTACTCAAAGTTGATATGTGGTATGAGGTTGGATAAGGCTGTAAGTTTTTGCTGAGATTTTTCAAGATGTTGAAGCTAAAATATAAATAAAAAGAAAGAAACTCAAATATAAATCAAAGGGTGAAATTACAAAAGAAGAGCCTACTTTTTCAACTTTTATAAAATTAACAGACAATTTTCTTAGAGCAGTTTTAGATTTATGGGAGAATTTATCAGAAAGTACAGTGTACCTACCAGTTTCCCCTCTTATTTACATCTTGTGTTAGTGTTGTATGTTCATTACATTAATAAAACATTATTTATACATTGTTAACTGAAGTCCATAGTTTACATTAGCGTTCATTCTTTGCATGTACAGTTCTGTAGGATTTGAGAAATTATGACATAACCTTCATTTTAAAATCCTTTTTCATCTTTTCAGTGAGCAACTGATGTGACCATGTTTCAATATATACTTATTATTATCAGGCCTTAAAAGTACTAAGATGAGAATATAATGCTAACTATTAAATCCTTAAATGCAGACCTTTTGAAAGAATATTGAAAATATTTGGTGAGGAAAAGGAAATGTTTCTACCTAGCATACAAAATAGGTGAGGGCTTTAGGTTGTGAGTTTATATGTCTAACAGACAGTAAGAAATCTGACCTTGTCATAGAAGTCACATAGTTCCCTACTGTGTGTATGAGAAAATACTCCTGCACTACTCTTAAACCACCTGCTAAAGAACAATTAGTAGAATAAAAATGTCAAATGAACTCTTTCCGGAGCTATTTTTAATTTTGTTATAAATTTGCAAGTTTAAAAGCTTGGAGAAAACCCAGCAGTCTGTCTGTGCTAGTATTCTCTTTTTAATACAGACTGTCAGTGAAAGCTGTTATTTAAACTCCTTTTAACCCAAATTGATAAAATCCCATAATTACTTTAGCCAGATTCTCTGAGTCAAAACTATTCTTAGCACTTTAACTGATATAGCAATCACTATTTTGATAGCTTGCTGAGAGTCCTTTGTTAATTTTTTTGTGGCAGTCTAAATTTTGCCACACATTTAAATGTTCTTAAGTATATGAAGATTCTGTTCTCAGTTTATTCAATCATGTCTTTCTTCTCTTACTTACACTAGCTCTTATAGCCTTTCTTTGTACAAGTAATTTCAAGGGACACAAAAATAATTCTCTAAAGCAGTGCTCAACAGCCAAACCAGGAGGTTCCCATGAACTCATGGTTATTCTGATTCTCAAAATAAAATCAGTGCTCAACACCAACCAATACTGTAACTTGACCAAGTTATATATTCATTGGCATTGCTGAAATTTCTCTTCTCCGAGATATTGCTTATGCTGTACTTGTGATCTTTTAAAATCGTATGCAGTCTTCATGCCATCCCTCACAGTCTCTTTCTCCATGAAGCATTTTCTTGCATCAAGAAATTATTTTCATCTCTTTCAAATGCATCACACTAACTCTCCTCATAGGTTGCCCTGCATTGTTATTTGGGAACTTGTCTTCTCTCCTACCAAACTGTAAGCTCCCTAAGGAAAGAGTTTGAAAAGCACATTTAATCCTTGCACGTGCTGTAGCACCTTGGCTAATTTCTTGTAAATCTTGCTGTTCAGTAAATATCTGCTGAATGAATTTACCTTCTATTATGCATGGATCCCTTTCAAACTCAGCTGAGCTGTCTATGAGCAAGTAAAGGTGAAAGTATCTGAAAATTATATCAGGGCACATGTTAAATATTTGCATTGTCAAGGAGGAAAAAAAAGCCCTTTTTTGCTGAGATAAATCCAGGTGAAATAAATATCAAAGTGGCTATGATATATGGCTATATTATTCTAATTTCCTTCATTAATTTATAGCTTTAGAACTTTGGTGATAGTCTGTAGAAAGACTGGATAGAGAATAAAGTTGATGGCAAGATAAAAGTAATGACCTCGAGAGAATAATTTTGAAGAGCAAGACTAAACTGAATAGATATAAAATAGCAACACTTACAGAAAATAATAATGCCTAACATTTAAGATGGAAAAGGCAATGGCACCCCACTCCAGTACTCTTGCCTGGAAAATCCCATGGGCAGAGGAGCCTAGTAGGCTGCAGTACATGGGGTCGCTAAGAGTAGGACACGACTGAGCGACTTCACTTTCACTTTTCACTTTAATGCATTGGAGAAGGAAATGGCAACCCACTCCAGTGTTCTTGCCTGGAGAATCCCAGGGACGGGGGAGCTTGGTGGGCTGCCATCTATGGGGTCGCACAGAGTCAGACACGACTGAAGCAGCTTAGCAGCAGCAGCAACAAAAGAATGCTAAATGAAAATTGTCTTCATACCTATAGATTTAATTCTTCTAACTCTCCTTCTAGAAAAATAAGACGAAGATTTGAATCAAATCTGGTTACAAATAGTGTTTTTGTAATAATTCATTAGTATCTAGCAATTCCTGATACTAATGAAAAGTTCACATATGATTGAGTCACAGCTTGAATCAAAACTCAGTATAAAATAAAACATTTAGTTACTTAAAAATTTCAATAGTTTTTAATTTGCTTTTAGATCTAGAGGATGGTGAGAAACAAGCTATGGTTAGTGAACGGACAGAAGCCTTTACCACTGCTCGAAATTTATTGGCTTCTGGAGCTGATGCTATTGAAAGGATTATGTCTTCATACAAAGAGGTACTTGCATTTCTTGTCAGTTTGATTTAAATAAGATGTATGAAAATCAAGCAAAAAATGTAAATTACTGCATATGTTTATTATTTTGGAAACACCTATTCTCTAGCAAAAACTGCTAAGAGTATAATCAAGATAAAGGACAAGTCCCAAGTGTATTATCTTTCAGTTTTTATACTCTCAATTGTCAACTCCTCTTTTTCTGTCTGTAGTAGTATAACATATTTGTTTTTTAAATTTTACTAAGAGGGCTTTTGGTATGCATTCTAAAGTGAGAATGTCTAAATTGAAATTCCTGCTCCAGTGTTTGCAAACTACTTGAACTCAACCTGTTTGTATCTATTTCTTCATCTGTAAAATAGGGATAATGAAGGTGATGACTTTGTAGAGTTATGATAGTAAGCACTTTTATAAATGTTAGCCAATAATATTACTTATATACCTTACAAACTTTTACTTTTCTTTAAAGTCCACCACATGTAAGAAACCCTCTTGTGAATCCACTTTCTTTCTGAAGCCTGGGTCTTCCTTCTGTGTGCTCCTAGTACATCTGGTGCTTTACCACATTATAATTGTTTATTTCCTGCTTGAGACCCTGAGTGGAAAACAGGAATTATCTTATTCATCTTTGCATTCTTAATATCTATTTTAATGTTTGGAATATTGTATATGGTCAGTAAATGTTTCCTGAAAGAATGGTAGTACAATCTACAGATTGACCTACAGATATCATAGGGTTAAGATTAAAAGTCGCTCGTTTCAATTCAGATATTAAATAATATTCCCATGGATAGTCATTCTTGCTATTAATGACTCCTGTGGCTTTTGTATCAATATAGATTGCCAGAGCATCATTATAAATTTATCTGCCTATTAAATCATCCTTAAATAAATTATATAAGATAGTTGCAAAGTTTGTGACTTGCTGACAGAAATTTTCAGTCTCTTTCAACAACTGATTTATTGAATTTTTTTTAAAAAGGATAAAACCAGTTGTTTAGGGCCATAAAGCAAAACAGCTCAAAAATTTTTTTCAAATAGTAATTTTGATAAACTGGAGACATAGCTTTGAGGGTAGGTTTTTTGATCTAATAAATTTCTTATTAAAATTAAATGACAAATCAAAATTTTATACAATTCACATTCAAATACTTGGCTAAGTCACAGAGAGAATATTAGTTTGTTTTTCTAGATTGTCTCCAATCTAGAAAATGGAAATGATTCCATTTTGTTTTATTTTGACTGTATGTGCATTGAATCATAGAATTTTCACTTCTAAAGGATCTTATTATTGCTGTGAAAGCACATGAAAACATCATGGTTTTCCACTATCTCTGAAGGGAGCAAGATAGAGAAACCCCCTTTTCTTATATCTTGAAGTAATTTGTTGGCAATCACATTCCTACTTTTTTCTTTTAACATTCTTGGCCCATTCAACTCTGCATCCTGGTATACTAATTCAGTGCCTCCTGCCTTTTTCAGTTGACCTCCAAATATGTTTAGATTTGTTTTACACAAATATATTTTCCTAGATTTCTTTTGGATCCATATTTTGTTAATCCTTAGCCCTGTTTACCTCTACTTGGGAACTCAAAAAATTCTTCTAGGAAATGTTTTAGAAACTATCGTATATAATAAGTAAATATTAATATACAGAAATGAAATACTCATCTAATTATAGACCTCTCACATGGTAGAGACAAGTGGCAGAAGGCTTTTAACAACAGACCTGTTCATTCCCTGCTTTAGTTTTCTACTCACAAAAATCTTACACAAATATTGGTATTATATTAGTCCACAGTTTACTGTTTAAGAGACATTTATTAGTGACATGCCTTGCTTATTGATACCAATATCCTACTAAACAGTTCTATAAGGGAATGTTTTTTATTGCATCCTTTACACTGAGAAAGATGGTCTTAACAGGACATGAGTCACCTTGATAACGAAGTGTTCTTTTAATAGAAAAGTAGCCGAGATTCAACCTAAATTGGACAACTGGCAGAATAGGAGCAAGACACCATTTTATTGACTCTTTTAACTAAAACAAAGATTTATCTCATAATCTCATCTAGAAAAAAGTCATATTTAATATTTCTATTTGGGCCTATACATCATGTTTGGCTTGAAAAGAAACTGAATCTTGGGATTTGGACTGAAAAGAATTTGAAGTTTTTCACTGAGCTGACTCAATGTTGATATCTTCTAGCAGGGATAAATTAAGGAATTTTGCGCCTAATTTAGGAATTTGATAACCACTTTGACTTAGAAACATTATTTCTTACAAGAAAAAATGCATTTTTATAAAATCTTCTATTTTAAATTGAAAAAAAAATCAAATAATTTCATTGAATGAATTTAAGCTTTACACAAAACTTCTAATTTCTGGAAATTAAGTGTTCATGTAAACGGAGCCAAATCAAAAAATCGATTGAAAGACTTTGGAAGATTTTAAAGTCTCACTAATATTCTGAAATCTTTACATGTCACTTTGAATCCTGACTTGAATAAATAATTTTGATGAGTTTTATAATTCCAATCAAGCTTAAACTGTCAACTTGCTATGCTGCTTCTTGGTAAGCTTTTTAGTGCTACTAGTTTTAGTTATCAGATATGCTTACCTATTTTTCAGATAATAAAATAAGACCTTTAACATCAAATCAAGAATCCTATATGATTGCATATTTGTTTAAAAGTCTGTCTTGAGTATATTAACTATTTTATATCACTGCATTGGTTTTAGATAACTGAATTAGCAGGCTATACTGCTCGAGTATACAACATGTTTTGGGTTTTTGATGAAGTAAAAAGAGGCATTTATAAGAGAACTGCTGTCTTGCAAGAGTGTGAAAACCATAGCAAGGGTGGAACTAACATAGAATTCCCCCTCAGTGAAACGTTGGAAATCAAAGGTATTAAATTCAAATGTTTTTGTACATCTATATGTTAAGTGTTTATCAACAGAACCAAGGTATTTTAGCAGATAGCTAAGGAACCAACATTTAGTTATTTAAATAGTTATTCTTAAAGTTAGTGCTGTATTTTGAGGAGTAGTGACTAAAATTATCATAAAAAAATACTATGCTACCTTTATTTAGGACAAAATGTCTAGAATAATTCCTGGAAACTGTACATATGGCAGAATGATTTTTTTTTTGCTTTTAAAATTCAAATAATAGAATTAATGTTATATTATTCTCCTTTATTCTATCATTTGATTTGGTTATTATAGTTTTAAAGATTGTATTTTTCTATGTCTCTGTTTCTGCAGCATTTTTTTTTCTGTAGGAAAGTTTAATTTATAGAAATAAGTAGTTTTAAACAATGTAGCTGATACCAGATAGAGTTTATCTTTGTTTTCATTTTGATGTTAGCATCATATTATTGTAGAATGATATTTCTGAGAAAGATAGTCCAAATAGATACATCAAAATGTGCAGGTTTACATTAGGCTTTGTTTTAGATATAGATATCTATATTTATATTTATTCCTATGACATTACTGTGAATTATCTTTATAATAAATTTATCTGTCATGTTGTATTTACTTTAAGTTATTTACTTAACAATAAGATGTGATACATTTTGTAAACTGTTCTTTAACTTATANACATTAGGCTTTGTTTTAGATATAGATATCTATATTTATATTTATTCCTATGACATTACTGTGAATTATCTTTATAATAAATTTATCTGTCATGTTGTATTTACTTTAAGTTATTTACTTAACAATAAGATGTGATACATTTTGTAAACTGTTCTTTAACTTATAGGAAAAGTTATTGATGTGGAGCATGGAATTATTTGTGAAAATGTTCCCATAATTACACCAACGGGAGAAGTGGTGGCTTCCAGACTAAACTTCAAAGTAAGATGATATTCAAGAATCTTCTGATTTTTGCCAACATACTAATACAAAAGAACTCAGAATTCTTGTACCTTATATTAAATACTTGGAGGAAGCATATGGAAAGGAGGGGAAATCAAGAAAGGTAGGCATAGTGATTCAATTACAGAAGCAGTTACTTCCTCAGAAAGCAGAAAGAAAGAGAAATTTAATTTCTACTGCTTTATTGCCTGGTTGAAAATCAAAATTACAGTACCCTGAGAGCCTAAACAAGGTAACTTTGGGGAGTAATAGGAAATTTCCTCAGAAATTAATAGCCAGAAATGAATTCTAATTTTTTTTCTTTATAGGAGTTACTCAAGCAATATAAGCCTGTATAGTTACATATTTAGTAAAATATGAAAGAGGAGGTAATCAGCAAGTTTACATTAAATTTATAAGTTTAACATATTTTAAATAACTACATCTTCTACTAGGAAAAAATAGAAGATTCACAAATTTGAATTTATTTCTTAATTCTATTGAGAATAATAGTTATTTATTGTTTAATACTCTGTCTTGACTATAAAAACTAAGATGTAAAAATAGCTAATAAATCTGAGACCCTGATTTAAAGCATTATAAAATTCATATATGCATTTTGGAATTCAAATGCAAAATAATTGACTGATAAGTAGAATGAAGTTATCTGTGCTTAGTTCAAACAATGACATGATTAGACCTAATAACAGAATTAGAAATATGACCATATATGTACATTTAATGATTTGAATGTGAACCTTAGTCTAGGTTTAATTATTTAAAGATGTATTTGCAAATTCATTAGGCTGCTAGAAGAGGATGAGAAGTACTAAAAAGGGGGAAATTTTGTGTTAATAAATGTGAGAGAAATTGTGTTTTAACTACCATTTGGTTGGGCTCTGTTTTTCAATTTATAGACCTTTAGAGCAGCAATAAGGGACCTCCCCATGGCTCAGTGGTAAAGAAACCTCCTGCACTGCAGGAGATGCAGGAGACAGGGGTTCAATCCCTGGGCTGGGAAGATCCCCTGGAGTAAAGCAGGGCAACCTACTGCAGTATTCTTGCCTGGAGAATCCCATGGACAAGAGGAGTCTGCTGGGTTACAGTCCATACGGTTGCTCCTGTCTTAAGTCCTTGTATTGCTGCTGCTGCTGCTGCTAAGTTGCTTCAGTTGTATCCTACTCTGTGCGACCCCATAGACGGCAGCCCACCAGGCTCCCCCGTCCCTGGGATTCTCCAGGCANGGAGAATTTTGAGCGTTACTTTGCTAGCATGTGAGATGAGTGCAATTGTGTGGTAGTCTGAGCATTCTTTGGCATTGCCTTTCTTTGGAATTGGAATGAAAACGGACCTTTTCCAGTCCTGTGGCCACTGCTGAGTTTTCCAAATTTGCTGACAGAATGTGGTCCCCTGAAGAAGGGAATGGCAAGCCACTTCAGTATTCTTGCCTTGAGAACCCCATGAACAGTATGAAAAGGCAAAAAGATAGGACACTGAAAGACGAATTCCCCTGGTCAGTAGGTGCCCAATATGCTACTGGAGATCAGTGGAGAAATAACTAGAAGGAATGAAGGGATGGAGCCAAAGCAAAAACAACACCCAGTTGTGAATGGGACTGGTGATGGAAGCAGAGTTCGACGCTGTAAAGAGGGATATTGCATAGGAACCTGGAATGTTAGGTCCGTGAATCAAGGCAAATTGGAAGTGGTCAAACAGGAGACGGCAAGAGTGAATGTCAACATCCTAGGAATCAGTTGACAGCATGTTTATGTATTTCTCCTATTTTTCTTGGTTTGTTTAATTATCATCTTTCTAATTTCTCAAGTTAGGCTGTCAGTTCAGTATCTATTTATTATGGTTATTAATTATAACATTTAGAGCCATGGCTTTTTATCTGATTTCATTTGTGGTCCAATGCTATAAAATTTCATGTGCTTTGTTTTGAATGTAATTATATTAAATGGTCCATAATTACAGTTTTGGTTTCCTCTTTAATACAGAAGATTGCTGGTTTTATAGATTTAAACTTTTAAACTGAAAAACTTTATATTTTAGCATAGTTTTAGATTTACAGAAGAGTTGTGAAGATTTTTCAGAGTTCCTACACACCCCATACCCAGTTTCTCTGTTGTTAATGTCTTAAATTAGTATAGTATGTTTGTCAGAATTAATGAACCAATAGAGTATTATTAAAATCTTTATTCAGAGATCCTTATTTTTTACTTAATGTCCTTTTCCTGTTCCAGGATCCTGCTTAGCATCTCAGATTAGATTAAGTGATGGTTCCTTAGGCTTCTATTAGCTTAACACGAAAGCAGTGAAAAGTGAAAGTGTTGCTCAGTCGTGTGCGACTCTTTGAAACCCAGCAGACTGTAGCCTGCCAGGCTTCTCTGTCCACGTGATTTCCTGGGAGAATACTGGAATGGGGAGCCATTGCCTTCTTCCCAACCCAGGAACTGAATCAAGGTCTTCCACATGGCAGGCAGATTCTTTACAGTCTGAACTGCCAGGGAAGTCCCATGAATACTGGAGTGGGTCGCCTTTCCCTTCTCTAGGGCATCTTCCTGACCCAGGGGCATGGGGTTAGGCTGGGTTGATGAATTATTGGGAGGTTTTCAGGGCTTGTTGTTGTTCTTGCCATTTTAATAACTGTGTGGGAATATCTTGTTTGAGTTTTCATTTTCCTAGTGACATCTTTTCATTTCTCATTTTCCATGTATCATCAGTCTGTCCCTTTAACTGTCTCACCATCTATCCAGCTATCATCTATATATTTATCATCTTTTTTGAGGTGTCTGATCAGGTCTTTTGCACATTTATTAATTGGATTTTAAAAATAATTGAGTTTTGGTGTTTTTGTATATTTGATACCTTGTCTTTTATTAGATATATAGTTTGCAAAAGCTTTCTCCTAGCCTATGGCTTGCCTGTTCATTCTCTTAATAGTATCTTTCATAACACAAAATATTTTTAATTTTGATAAAGTCCAATTTATTGTATTTTTTTTCATGGATAATGTTTTTGGTGTTGTATCTGGAAACGTCATCAGATCTAAGGTTACATATTTTCTTCTATTTCCTTCTAGCTGTTATATAGTCTTATATTTTACATGTTAGTCTATGATCCATTTTGAGTTAATTTTTTCTTCAGGTTTAAGGTCCATGTCTGGGTTTTTCTGTGTACAGACACAATACCCTTTATTGAAAGATGACCCTATCGCCATTGAATTTCAGTTGCATCTTCTTTTAAAAAGTATGCTTTTATTGTATTTTGGCCATATATCAATTATCACTGGATGCTTTTTCATTTTTTAGTATTTTGAGGTTTTCTTTGTGGCTCTCTCTATATATAAACAGTCTCAATTGTATTCTTTGTAAGCTGCAATTGCAGCTCTTGAAACAACATTATTAATTATATTATTTAAATCATCAAGGTCTTGTTAATGTTTTACCTGCCTTCTTATTTGTCAAAACTCACAGCTTCTGGCTACTAAATTATTTCAAACCATTTCTCCTGTATTCTAAAATTCTTCTTTATCTATTTTGATGTTTTATGAATCATATCAAAATCTCATGAATGTACTTTGTTATTGTCCCCCACCTGTGCTCATCACTGTTGACTGCTTACATGATATCTGTCGTCTCTCTTTTCCTAAGAGAACACCAGTTAAAAAAAATCAGTGTATTTCCCAGAATCTCTTGAACTTTGGGATGGCTTTGTGATAAGTATCAGGCCAAGAAAACAGATGCCTGATGTCACCTGGGAATTTTGGTGGCTCAGAGGTTAAAGCGTCTGCCTGCAATGTGGGAGACCTGGGTTCGATCCCTGAGTCAGGAAGATCCCTTTGAGATGGAAATGGCAACCCACTCCAGTGCTCTTGCCTGGAGAATCCCATGGATGGAGGAGCCTGGCGGGCTACAGTCCACGGGGTCGCAGAGGGTTGGACACGACTGAGCGACTTCACTCTTCTTTCCAGTACATGTGCAGTTTCTTGGTCCCTGCCGCTTCTTTCTTCACTTTTTCTGAAATGCACACAGGAAGCAGGAGATGGTGCAGCTATCCATTCCGAACACAAATCTCTTTCATTTCTACTAAGTTGTCTTCTCTTTTTCCTATTTTAAAACTTTGTCTTGTTCATATTCTTTCTTATGACCTCCTGCTATTGCCAGTGTGTGTGTGTGTGTGTGTGTGTGTGTGTGTGTGTGTGTGTGTGTACAGAGAAAAGAGGAGGCTTTGGGAGAGGAGGAAGCAGAGAAGTAGAGAGAAGCCAGGGGTGGGGGTAGAATTTGTGGGATCTGCCCCATGCTTTTGGATCTTTCTCTTTAAGTTTTATTCCATTTTAAATTCCCCTTAAGCTCTGCAGAGATCTCACGAGCTCACCTCACCCACAGGATTTTCAGTCCTCTCTCATCTACTCTCCAGGAGACAGGAAATCAGCATCTAAAGCAATTTATATTTTAGCATTGATCTGGCAGTAAAGCATAAAACTGAAGGGTGCAACCTTAGCGATGAGAAAACTGCGTTCTAGTCCTGGCTCAGCCACTAGTTATTTTATCCTGAGTGAAAACACCCAACTCCTGCGGCTTGTTTTGCCATTTGTGAAACGTGTACAGAAATGGCACCTCCTGATAAGGCTTGAGGAGCTTTAAATGAGAAACTGCATACAGAGTCCCTAAGATGTACCTGATAAGTATTCAGTCCTAAATGTCCATTTTGGTCCTACATTATTGTTCAGTAGTTATTGGTTTATTAAGGAAATGGCAACCCACCCCAGTAGTCTTGCCTGGAACATCCCGTGGATGGAGGAGCCTGGTGGGCTACAGTCCATGGGGTCACAAAGAGTCGGACACGACTGAGTGACTTCATTTTTAGTAGTAACTGGAAAGTGAAGAGAATCATAAAGCCTAATACTTTGCAAATAACCAGCTAATTCCTTCTGATAAGATCAAATGCCAAATATTCCTGCAACTTAAAAACAGACTGGTCTAGTACTTGTACGCCAATGTCCATACCAGCACTATTCATAATAGCCAAAACTCAAATGTCCATCAGAGATGAAAGGATAAAGACAAAACGTAGTGATACACAAATGAGGTGTTATTCAGTCTTATCAAGGAACACAATTCTGATACACGCTCCTTGGAAACATTGTGCTCAGTGAAGTAAACCAGACACAAGAGGACAAATGCTGTATGGTTCTACTTATGTGAGAGTGAAAGTCGCTCGGTCCTCTCTGACACTTTGGAACCCCATGGACTACACAGTCCACGGAACTCTCCAGGCCAGAATCCTGGCGTGGGTAGCCTTTCCCTTCTCCAGGGGATCTTCCCAACCCAGGGATCAAACCCAGATCTCCTGCATTGCAGGTGGACTCTTTACTAGCTGAGCTATCAGGGAAGCCCTTCTGCTTAGATGAGTTACCTGGAATGGGCAAACTAGTCACAACTGCAAGTTGAATGCTGGCTGTCCCTGGCTGAGGAGAGGCGTGGAGGAGGGCACTGTGGAGTGGGTACAGAGCTCTTGTTTTGGATGAAGACGTCCTGGATGAGCTGGGTGGCAGTGGTGGCTACACAGCACTGTGAATGTCCTGAAGCCACTGAATTTATCATCTTACAAATGGTTCAAATGGCAGAATTTACACTACGCACATTTTACTACAATAAAAAACAAAGAAACTTTCAAAACACAGAGTTGCAAGTATCATATGGATGTTTCATTTTTTATCTCTGACGTTGAATGATCTGTTATTATGAAGTCTGTGTAAATTAATCCACTCTCAGGAAGCTGAGAATATGCCAATTTTTATATATTACATTTGAGGTCCTCACTGTTCCTTGTATCTGCGGAGAGTCCTTTGCCATATTTAAAAGTAAGTAATAGGCAGTGCTGGGAGGAGTAGTGGGTGGCTCTGAACTGGAAAGGGATTCTCCTGGCCTCAAAATGTCCGAGGGATTCACAGAGTTTCACGTGTAAGAGCTCAGGCTCCCAGTTGGGTCTGACTCTTTGCAACCCCATGGACTGCAGCACGCCAGGCTTCCCTGTCCCTCACTATTTCCCAGAGTGTGCTCAGACTCACGTCCAGTGAGTCGCTGATGCCACCCAATCGCCTCATCCTGTTTCCCTCTGGGCCTTCTGCCTTCAATCTTTCCCAGCATCAGAGGCTTTTCCAATGAGTCCAAAGGATCGAGTGTCCAGAGTGTTAGAGTTTCAGCGTGAGTATTTTCACTGAATACTTAGGGTTAATTTTCTTTAGGGTTTACTGATTTGATCTCCTTGCAGTCCAAGGGACTCTCAAGAGTCTTCTCCAGCGTCACAGTTTGAAAATATCAATTCTTCGGCTCTCAACCTTTTTTATAGGCCATCTCTCACATCCATTCATGACTACTGGAAAAACCACAGCTTTGACTAGATGGACCTTTGTAACCAAAGTTAAGTCTCTACTTTTTAATATACTGCCTAGGTTTCATCATAGCTTTTCTTCCAAGGAGCAGATATCTTTTAATTTCATGGCTGCAGTCACCTTCCACAGTTGTTTTTGGAGCCCAAGAAGGTAAAACTCTGCCACTGTTTCCATTTCCCCCATTTATTTGCCATTAAGTGATGAGACCAAAAGCCGTGATTTGAGTTTTTCGAATGTTGAGTTTTAAGCCAGCTTTTTCACTCTCCTCTTTCACCTTCACCAAGAGGCTCTTTAATTTCTCCGCACTTTCTGCCATTAAGGCGGTGTCATCTTTATAGCCGAGGTTATTGGCATTTCTCATCTTCCTTAGGTATCGCACTTGGCTCTCTTGGAGCTTCTCTGGTGGCTCAGTGGTAAATAACCCACCTTCCAGTGCAGGGGGCACAAGAGACTCCTGTTTGATCCCTGGGTCAGAAAGAACCCCTGGAGGAGGAAACGGCAACCTGCTCCAGTTCTTGCCTGGAGAATCCCATGGGCAGAGGAGCCTCGTGGGCTGCAGCCCATGGGGTCGCAGGAGTCCGACACCGCTGAGCGACTGAGCATAGGTGATGTTCTATATGATGATGTTTGACTGTCTTACTGGTTTCCACGAGCAGGAGCATTGTGCACTGTGCATTAAAATGTACTAGTGTGGATCAAAGTAGGAATTTTGTCCTTAATTAGTATGAAATGAGCTTAACTTGGAACATGATAAAGCTGACATGCTGTACGTTTCCAGATTAATCACATTTTCCTGTGTCTGTAGAGTCAGAAATCAGAAATATTGTATTAATAGGATTCTGAAGCTCAGGTCTAGTAAGGTGACAGGGAGATACCCTGCCAGTAATGAACAAAAGGCAACATTCATAAAAATGTCTTTTTAATATCAGAAGGCTTGCTAGAGAGGGAAAGATAGTTACTCTGGGAAAGTGTGTGGTCGTGACTGGAAAAATTAAAAGAGGAAACGCAATCTCGTTTTCTTTGGAAATATGTAAAGTAAGGCATTTTATTGGGAAAAGATTTAGTCAAATTTACATTTTACTCATTAGAAATTTTCCTGGAAATGATGTGAAGGGATGGAAAGCATCCTGTAAACTGAATGGGGCAAGTGTCTTACCAGAAAAGACTCACAGTCAGCACAGCACGCTGCCAGTTCAGGGTGTGGCGGGAAGAGTCAGACGCATAACTCATCTCCCTGAGTTGATTTGCCTCGCTCATTTCTTGGGAATTGTGCAGACAACCAATATCCAAGTTAAGTTCATTGCTTTATTCGAGACTTTGAGTGATGGCAAAAAATATTGTGGTAGCATCAGTTCCATGTCTGATTAAAAGTTAGGCATCTCGTACTGATTCATGATCCATCAGCCTTTTACATGACTCTTTAGGCTTCTTTCACTGAGAGGGTTAACACTGACTTGATTTGGGTCCCTTAAACCACTAGATTCAAGGAGGGCACCAGGTAAGAGACACAGAAACCCTTTCCTATTAGCCAGTAGGCTAGAATAAGGAAAGACAAAATGCAAAAAAAAGATATGCTTTTTTTTTTGCTAAAGTAAAACCCTTTCTGGGTTCTTGTCAGGTGGAACATGTCTGTTGATCTGAAACTTTTCACTTCTAAATATTGTACATAAATTATGTGATTGGGGAGTTTACTGGCATTCATTTGATCCAGTCTTTGCATGTACAACAGCTGCTTTTCAATCTACTGACTATTAAACATGCATTGCTAGGTAAAAATAATCTTTGAATAACAGGCCTCATAGGGAATCATGGCTCAAACACTTCAACTGATAAAATGCTAGCTACGTTTTTGAAAAAGAGAGCTTAGAAAAAATTATGGACAAGAAGGTACCATTTCAAGTGTGGCATCCAGGAGCCACAAGCTGAACTCATGAGTGACCGATCCTTCTATGGAATTATTCATTGTGTACCTTTCCTGGTGGCTCAGTGGTAAAGAATCTGTCTGCCAAACAGGAAATGTAGGTTCGATTCCTGGGTTGGGAAGATTCCCCCGAGAAGGAAATGGCAACCTACTCCAGTATTTTTGCTTGGGAAATGTCATGGACAGAGAGTCCTTTCCAGCTATAGTCCATAGGGTTGCCAAGAGTTGAAGACAACTTAGCGACTAAACAACAGCATCAACAGCAAACTCAAAATAACAGAATGATTAGTGTTCTTGAGACCCAGAAGGCTCCGTGTGTGGCCCACAGGGAAGGGGAGAGTTTTCTCTGTTGGAAAGGATGTCAGGTTGGCCAGATGACTTCTGTGGGCATCTTGCATCAATCAGCTCCAATCTGAATAACAAGCAGAAGTAGCGTGATTAAAAAGAAAAGAAAAGAAAAGAAAAGGAGAGCACTACTGCTGAGACATAAGTCTAGGTTTTTCTTTACCAGCAGCGCCACCTGGGAAGCCCAGTGAAATCCCTTAGCATAATGCTTTTATAGAGTTAGTACTCATTAAGTGTTAGGTATTATTAACATTACCCTCATGTATAAGTCACTCATGACACTATCAGTTCAGCTCAGTCATGTCCAACCCTGCAACCCCATGGACTGCAGCACGCCAGGCCTCCCTGTCCATCACCAGCTCCTGGAGTTCACTCAAACTCATGTACAGTGAGTCGGTGATGCCATCCAACCATCTCATCCTCTGTCGTCCCCGTCTCCTCCTGCCTTCAATCTTTCCCAGCATCAGGGTCTTTTCCAATGAGTCAGTTTGCATGAGGTGGCCAAAGTACTGGAGTTTCAGCTTTAGTATCAGTCCTTCCAATGAATATTCAGGGTTGATTTCCTTTAGGATAGACTGGTTGAATCTCCTTGCAGTCCAAGCGACTCTCAAAGATGAGCACAATAAAGGACAGAAACTTATGGACCTAACTAACAGAAGCAGAAGATATTAAGAAGAGGTGCCAAGAATACACAGAAGAGCTATACAAAAAAGATCTTCATGACCTAGATAACCATGATGGTGTGATCACTCACCTAGAGCCAGACATGCGAAGTCAAGTGGGCCTTAGGGTGCATCTCTATGAACAAAGCTAATGGAGGTGATGGAACTCCAATTGAGCTATTTCAAATCTTAAAAGATGATGCTGTTAAGGTGCTTCAGTCAATATGCCAGCAAATTTTGAAAACTCAGCAGTGGGCACAGGACTGGAAAAGGTCAGTTTTTATGACTCTAGATTTTTATTTTTCTGGCTCTCAGCTTTCCCATCTAAAAAGTGAGGAGGGTGGAGTGAATCCTTGGCTTCCAAACTTATTTCTAAGCATGGACACTTTTCCTGAATAGCTCTTGTGCATTCATCCAGCACACAGCAATAGAGCAGACGGCACACAGGCTGCTCTGGTTGGAGCAGCCGCAAGGGGCAAGGGCTGTGGCAGCCCCACATGCTCCCTACCAGCAAGTCACTGAGGCATTTCTGAAGATCTCTAGTGGCTCCGTTGGGTGTAATTCTCAAACTCCTGGTTTTAAAGACAGACACGAGCTTAGAGTTCTTGATTGCCATCTTTTAGTTAGCTGTGTGTTCTTAGGCAGACGGCTTTCTTTCTCTGGACCTCAGAGTCTGCTTCTGTAAAATCGAAGCAGGGATGAAGAAGACCTCGGGGGATGAACAAGGTAGAAAATGTGCGGTGCCCCATGCCTGACGCCGAGGAAGCTGAATTCAGTAAAAGGGAGCCAAAAACATCTCATCCCAGCTAGCAAAGAAAAGAATTCAATAAAAGGGAGCCAAAAGCATCTCATCCCAGCTAGCAAAGAAAATAGTGACTCTGGTGATCAAGCTGCTCTCAAAAGAGGGAGAGTTAATTTCAAGTGTGTTTCAGTTAGGATCCTGAGGGAATCCCCCTGAGGGAAAAGACAACCAAGTTTTATGAACGGCTTTCTTTGATAAGAATGACTTTCCGTTTTCCTTTTGGGCTCTTGAGTCTATTTGAACTCAGGAAATGGAAGCTGAGGTTTTGTTTTCCTGTCTCTACTTTAACTTATGGGTTTATGTAACTTCTTCCGAGGAGCCTTGGGGGGTGAGTGATGTGGCAGAGTTGGACTAAACCATTAGTTTCTAAAATGCTCGTTTTTACTTTAGGCATTGAACCTCTAAGTTCAACAGGCCCCTAAGGTTTTATCGCCCTCCCAAAGATTTTAGTTTTCTGTGATGGTGTTTGAAGGAAGCTGGGAATGGGAAATTCCTGCTTAATTCTCGTTGGGGGAAACAGTTTTGTTGAGAACTGTGAAAGTGCTGGCAAGTTGAAGCTCAGGCCAAGTCACTGTATTTCTTTCTTCATGTAGTTTCTTTCTTTTTTTTTTTTTTTAATGAGGATGAATAACATCTCAAATCACCTGCTAATCTTTATCTTCCTTTAAGTGGTTCCAGGACTCAGTGGTCACAATTATAAAAAGTGCAGAGTGCATTCCTGTAGAAGTAATAGAATGGGTGGATGTATGAATGGAGCGGTGTGGGAGTGGATGAATAAGCTGTTGTGGACAGACTGGAATAAAGCCAAATGCAAGAAGCTGAGATACTGAAATCCACCTCCGTTATATATAGCATATTGCTTACCATTCATAGATAGTTTGATTATATTTGTGTGGTGATAACAAATGAAACCTAACTTTTTCATGTGACTTTTCACTGTTTTCCTATTTAGATTATAAGCACCTAGAGGATAAAAAGTGAAAGTGAATGTCTCTCAGTCGTGTCTGGCTCTTTGTGACCCCATGGACAATACCGTCCAGGCCAGAATACTGGAGTGGGTAGCCTTTCCCTTCTCCAGGGAATCTTCCCAACACAGGGATCGAACCCAGGTCTCTCATATTGTACGCAGATTCTTTACCAACTATGCCACAAGGGAAGCCTAAGAACACTGGAGTGGTAGCCTATCCCTTTTCCAGCAGATCTTTCAGACCTAGGAATCGAACTGGGGTCTCCTGCATTGCAGGCAGATACTTTACCAACTGAGCTATCAGGGAAGCTCAGAGGATGAATGTACCATCTAATTTTTCTTTTTCATATAAACTCAACCAGTTTTTCTTAAACAGCTCCTAAAATGCATAGGACTACAGGTAGTATTGAATACTTGTTAGATATATGCATAAAATGAAAACAATAAAAGAAAGCAAAATTATATTAGAAAATCTACATTTTGCCTTTTCAATTTAAAAGCAAAGTGTGTGTTTTCAGGCCACTGCTACAAAGATCAGTGTTAACTCACAATGTAATTAAGGTCCAAAGGATTATTTTGCATGAAAACATAAAATTAAAAACCTTCGTTTTACCTTTTACGCCTTGCTTCAATGCCATTAAAGCATCCCCAGCAATTTTGAATGGAAAAAGTTGGGTTTCATGTTGCTTCTGCTTTCCCAGTGATGGTGGCTTTTCTCACTCTCAAGTGGGTCTTCATACTGGTGTTCATAATGATTGTCTCAGGTATTAAAGATGAAAAATGTGTTTGTGATGAAAAAAATGTCCTTTAAGCCACCTGGAAGGAGCGTCCTTTATTTATACTTATACACAAAGTGAGGGCTGAATTTCCTCAGCAGTGGCGAGGAGTTTGCCTTGGTGACTTGGAGTTGCAAAGTCCTGTAAATAGTCACTTAGATACTGAGAGCGGATCTGTCGGCATTGATAGAACCCAGCCTGGAAACTCAGGTGGACTCAGTCATGCTAATGAGGTGGGGCATTTCCTTCCCTTTTTTTCTGTGTTTTACCTTTTTCTTCACTTGGTGCAGTTAACTTTTGTTGGTGAGAATATGAAATGTTGGATTGCGTATGTATAATAATTCATATAAGTTATGCCTCTTAATCCTCACAACTGCCCTTTTAAAAAGGGAATAATATTATTTCCATTTTGTAAATGAGCAAGCTAAGACTCAGAGAAGCTATTTTTCTAAGGATACGTGGTAAGAGCACAGATCTGTTTTTAGGGTTTATACCGAGCTATTATGACAGATTAAAAAAAAAAATCAAATGCCATCTTGTTTCAAAATATTTAAATAGAATTTAAAACGGGGACTGCAATTCATTAGTCATACTAACTATAGTGAAAATCCAATAACTTATCTTTAGTATTAAATAATTAGTTCAACTTATACATAATAAGTATCATTGAATTTCTGTTACTCAATATGATGTTAGGTTCTGGGATGCAATGCTTAAAAAAGAAAGATACTGTTTCAGCAGTTACAAGTGTTGTATAGTCTAGACCACAAGTTGGCAAACTGATCCACAAGCCAAACCTGGGCCCACAACCTGTTTTTGTAAATAAAGTTTTGTTGAGCACAGCCATGCCCATTTATTTACACATTGTCAGTAGCTGCTGCTGGTCTTCCCTGGGGCTCAGACAGTAAAGAATCTGCCTGCAATACAGGAGACCTGGGTTCAATCCCTAGGTCAAGAAGAACCCCTAGAGAGAGGAATGGCTACCCACTCCAGTATTCTTGCCTGGAGAATTCCATGGACTAGAGAAGCCTGGCAAGCTGCAGTCCATGGGGTTGCAAGGAGTCAGATATAACTAAGCAACTAAAACTCACTTTTTTCTTCACCTAGCAGCTACTGTACAACAGTGGTAAGATTCAGTAGTTGGAACAGCGACTATAGGGCCAGTAAAGCCAGACACATCTGCTGACCTCTCCCTAGACCAGCAGCCAGACATTTACAGACAGATGGAGCATTCTGGAGGAGCTATTATCTGAGCTGTCGTATTGATAGGAATTCTCCCGGGCTAGCAGAGTGCGATGGAGCAGGTAACAGAGAGATAAGGCTCTTCTAGGTGGCTCAGTCAGTAAAGAACCCACCTGCCAATGCAGGAGACCCAGGTTTGATCTCTCGGTTAGGAAGATCCCCTGGAGGAGGAAATGCAGCCCACTCCAGTGATCTTGCCTGAGAAATCCCATGGACAGAGGAGCCTGGAGGGCTACAGTCCATGGGGTCACAAGAGTCAGGCACAATTTAGCAACTAAACCGCTACCAGGCTTTGGAAACCCCTGTGACAAGTCCTTGGGTGAAAGAGGCTGTTTCCTCTGAGGACTTGAAATATTCAGTATGAACAAGGGTTAGTGTCAGCACAGGATTGTGTGATTTTTATCACCTAAGCATAGTGGTGGGATTCCCTATCACCACTAACCCATAGATGTCCGGGGTAAGCCTCATTTTGGAATTTTAGGAATTCTGGGGATTGTCAGGAAAGTACTCACAAGGTGGTCAGATTGAAGACAGGGAATTGAAGGCTGAGGGGACCTGGTGTTGCCCAGGTGTCTCCATCCTAAGCCAACAGCAGCATGGACAGGGCTAAATCTGAGTGCTGGTGAAGGGGGTTCTGGCTCCAAAGACCCCGCTGGGCTTTTCAGCGCGGTCTTTAGGTCTCACTCAGCCCCGCCTTGGCTTGTGTGTGCTGCCTCTGCCCACCTTGCCCCACCCTGAAGGAAACATCCTGGGGTCCAGTCCCAGTCCTTTCACTTGCGTGTCATCCACCCAAATCCTTTGATCTCAAAAGACCTCAAAAATCTCAAATTTTTGTTTCTGCACTCCCAAAACCTAGTCCTTTTCCTTTTCTAAGAGACTCCAATTGTCCATTGAAGCTGGAAGTAGAATTATTGAAAGATAATACAGTATAGTGATTACAAGTACAAATTCTGAAGTTCAAGTCTAAAAGCTGTGTGGTTAAGCAAGTCACTTAACCTCTGTGTTTCTCAAGCTTTAACCATTCACTGAGGATCTACCTTGATGAGTTGTTTAGAGGCAGAACTGTCAACATACCTGAAACCGACTCATGGCAAATGCTGTATGTATGTAAGTTATGTTTGTCTATCATTGACTCAACACTCAGGTCCCTTTTCCCAGAGGCCAGCGGCTTCAGACGCTCCTGGAGACGGAGGAGGATGGATGGAGTTCTTCTGGGGCTGGGCCGGGAGGCAGGGAAGGGGTGCATGGGGCAGGGGCTGGCGGGCCTCAGTCTCCCTGGGACCACCCGCGGGCTCGCCACAGACGGCAGGAATCAAGGTAAGTAACACCTGGGTGCAATATTTTAAACAATGAAAAGGAATTTAAAAATTCTGTGATGAACGAAAATTTCCAAATCTTAAGTCAAGAAGTGCTGTATCAAGCCATCTTGGAGCCTAAGGCAAAGGAAGGTTACTATGTGAGTGGCAGGGACGTCCTGCCTCTCCACTAATGTAGCATAAAAGGAAAAAAAAAACAAAACAGCCTAAGTGTCCAGAGTAGAGAACATTGAATATCCGTAATTTAACTCTGCCTGGAATAAAGGCTGCAAAGTGGTGAACAGAGAGAGACGAAGCCAAGAAGAGAACACCTGTTCGATCAGGCTTGTTGAAGATTATAAGCTTTATGTCCCAACGAAAGGAATCCTTGAAGGATTTTAAGCTGGAAAATGTCATGAGCTAATTCTCGTGGGGTATAAATTAGGATTCAAATCTGTAAAACCCTAAACCATATTGGGTAAAAAAAAAAAAGCATTATTTCTTGGAAATCCAAAAATAATAAGCTGTTTTTAAATAAAAGAAGTAAATCTATATTGTCTAATGAACTGATTTTGAGATCAAACATATATAAATGTAATTCTGTGCAACATTCACCGAAAAAGAAATAAAAGTTGATTCAAACAAGCTTTATTTTTTTGACACTCCTCTACTTTGATAACTGCCAATTTTATGAGCATTCTTGCTTGAATACTCATGAATAAAATTGAAAAAAGGCTATTAAAAGTACTTCTGGATGATGCTAAGTCGATCTACATTTTAGAATGATATTTTTGGCAAGAAAGGATCTATGATATGTGGTCTTTTTTTTTGTTGTAGTTTGAAATTGCTTCATGGTAATTCTTTAAATTTTTCATTTAAAATGAAAGGTTAATAGTTATCCTGCACAGTTCTTGCAAAGTGAAAATGAGATTGGAAAGTTAAAATATAATTAATTTACTTTCCTATTATCCCTTCCACTGGAGGAATATTCATGCATTCTGAACAGATAAGTTTTAAAAGAGGCACTAAATTGCAAGTGTTCACACTTGGATTCAGTTTAAAAGTTAAAAGCTTTCAGACCAAATAAATTAGACAGGCACGCAAGATGAATCTCCATCTCAATATTAATGAGTTAGGGTTCCACCTTTCACATTGTTTTGTTTGCAGTTTCAGTATTAGACACAAAGATCTTCTTAAAAATTGCTATAGAATTATATTGCTATTTACTTTGCAAATGTGTCAATTTGTAGTTGTCCAAATTTCAACTGTGGCCTTTCAAAATGAAGAGTGGTCTAAGTTTTGGAGACGTGACTCAGGAGATGATTCTGTTGCTTGCTTGCACCTCTCCAGCTTGTTCTTGGTGATGCATCACTTAGGGTCCTCTGGTTGCAAGCAATGGAACTGTTATGCAAGAATATGGATATGCCCCTGGGATCCAAAGAAAAGACAAAAGTAGTGGCCTTGTGTAGAGGGAGCCGACCAGTCAAATGACCACAGTGATGCCTGAAGACAGCCTTTGTGAGCGCCTTGAGGTAAAAGATGAGATGCATTGGGTCTGCCTTTACTTTGTCAGTTATTTACAGATTATTACATGGCATCTGTAGATGAAGTCACAGCGAGATTTCTACTCGATTTAATAAATTCCTAATAGTTTCCCTACTGTTTTTCATATTACTAGATGTTTTTAGAGTATGAAAATAGGCATATTGTGTTCAAAATATTGAAGGAGTTTTTGAAATGATTGGGTTATTTACTGATTTTTTTATTTACTCGATAAATAATAAATTGATGGGAAGAAGAACTAAAGAGTCTCTTGATGAAAGTGTAAAAGGAAAGTAAAAAAGTTGGCTTAAAGCTCAACATTCAGAAAACAAAGATCACGGCATCTGGTCTCATCACATCATGGGAAATAGATGGGGAAATAGTGGAAACAGTGGCTGACTTTATTTTGGGGGCTCCCAAACCACTGCAAATGGTGAGTGCAGCCATGAAATTAAGATGATTGCTCCTTGGAAGGAAAGTTATGACCAACCTAGACAGCATATTCAAAAGCAGAGACATGACATTACCAACAAAGGTCCGTCTGGTCAAAGCCATGGTTTTTCCAGTGGTCATATATGGATGTGAGAGTTGAAGAAAGCTGAGTGCTGAAGAATTGATGCTTTTGAACTNACTGCAGCCTACCAGGGTCCTCCATCCATGGGATTTTCCAGGCAAGAGTACTGGAGTGGGTTGCCATTGGCTTAGCTATCTTTATTGCCTGGAATGCTCTTCTGCCAGATCTGACTGGTTGCTTGTTGTCACAGGCTAAACCAAAATATTACCTCCTCAAAGAGGACTTCTGTGAAGCACCTAATCAAAAGAAGCCCCACCCCACCCCACCAGCTTCGCAATGCCACTATGTTTCCCTAATGCATCATCCTTTTTTGCTATCACAATAGCATTTATAACTAGTTAACTTTTTGTTGTGTTTATTGTAATCTTTGCCATTGAAATGCAAGCTACACAAGAATAGAGACTTTGTCTTGGGCAGCACTATATCCTCTGTGCCTAGAAGAGTGTCAAGCACATGGCAATATCTGCTAGGGAAATGTCTAATTACTTAGAATATGAATTTGAACCATTTTTGCTTTACATGTACTTATTACATACATTCTTGGTTATTGTATCTAACCTTCATATCAACCCTTTTTCCTTCCCATCCTCCCTTTCTCTCCTCACTATCTTCTTTCAACAAAAAGATTTTAGCTTATGTTAAACACAGCAAATAGTTGATGGATATATTTGGAACTGGTTCCTTATACTGACATTATACAAGTAATATGACGCTCTTTTATCATTGAGTATTAAACACGATATATTCTATATCATGGACACTTAGATATTTGTATCTATACTGTATGAAGCTACATCTACAGACATACTATAAATTACTGCCTCATGTATATTCATGCTATGTTCATTTTTAATCTATTTTTTAATGTATATTTTATTGAAGTATAGTTGACTTTCAATGTTTCAGGTGCACAGAAACGTGATTCAGTTATACATATACACATATATTATTTTTGAAATTATTTTCTATTATGGGTTGTTACAAGATATTAACTAAGTTCCCTCTGAAAAGAAAGTGAACGTNGAAGTATAGTTTACTTTCAATGTTTCAGGTGCACAGAAACGTGATTCAGTTATACATATACACATATATTATTTTTGAAATTATTTTCTATTATGGGTTGTTACAAGATATTAACTAAGTTCCCTCTGAAAAGAAAGTGAACGTTGCTCAGTCTCATCTGACTCTTTGTGACCCCATGCACTATACAGTCCATGGAGTTCTCCAGGCCAGAATACTGGAGTGGGTAGCCTTTCCCTTCTCCAGGGGATCTTTCCAACCCAGGGATCGAACCCAGGTCTCCTGCATTGCAGGCGGATTCTTTACCAGCTGAGCCCCAAGGGAAGCCTAAGAATACTGGAGTGGGTAGCCTATCCCCTCTGCAGCAGATCTTCCCAACCCAGGAATCCATCCCAGGTCTCCTGCGTTGTAGTTGGATTCTTTACCAACTGAGCTATCTGGGTAGCCCATACTATATGGCATAGTTCCCTTTGCTATATGGTTGTTTATTGTATATCTATTTTTAAAATTAGAAATCTAGCATTCCATCCATACTAAGTCAAAGAAATGGAATCAAAATGTTATAAATTTTTTAGTTAGGCAAAAATTTGTAAGTTTAAAAAATATATATGTATTATACGTATTATATATATATACACACACAAAAGCTTTTCTACTATGCTTAATAAAGGCTTGAGAAAAGACATCAAGAAAAAAATAGACATGGAAAAGTGATAAACATAAACTAAATGAAATAGGAGCACTGAATATGAAATCAAAAAAATGAAACAAACTAGATAAAAGTAAAATATCATCATATAGTCCAGTTGATTTTAAACATGACTGCTTATTAGAAACATCTGGAGATCTGGATTAAAAAAGTAGTGCAATACCTGGGCATTTGTAATTTTCAAAAGATTTTAAGATAATTCTGATATGCATCTGGATTTTAAAAATGATTGCAGGTTTTTCTATTAAATCCTAACTTTGGTGATACAGAATTCCATTATTTTTCTGTTGACCAATCATGATACAATGGTATTAAGTGTGTAATGGTTACATAATCACAATAATAAAAGATAATTGTCAGTTTTCATGATAAATATCCAGACAAAAAGTAAAAGATAATTACAATTGCAAGTCATAATGGGAACATGAATAACTTAACAATATAAAAAAATTTTGTCCAAATGGATGGGAGGGGTTCAAGCAGAGTGAGTGATAATTGGAAGTGCATACATGCACATGTTTTCATCTGCCCAACCAGTCTATGTCTTTTGGTTGGTGCATTTAATCCATTTACAAAAGTAATTATTGATATGTATGATCCTATTACCATTTTCTTAATTTTTTTTTTTCTGTAGGTCTTTTCCTTCTTTTATCTCCTGCCTAGAGAAGTTCCTTTAGCATTCATTTTAAAGCTGGTTTCATGGTGCTGAATTCTCTTAGATTTGCTTGTCACGAAAGCTTTTGATTTCTCCATCTAATCTGAATGAGAGTCTTGCTGGGTAGAGTATTCGGGTCTGTAGGCTCTTCCCTTTAATCACTTTAAATATATCATTCCATTCCCTTCTGGCTTGTAGGGTTTTCATTGAGAAATCACCTGATAGTGTGATGGGAGTTCCCTTGTATGTTACTTGTCGTTTTTCTCTGCTGATTTGAATATTTTTTCTTTGTCTTTAATACATTTTTGACAGCTTGATTACTGTATGTCTCGATGTGTTCCTCCTTGGATTTATTCTATGTGGGATTCTCTGTGCTTCCTGGACTTGGTTGACTATTTCCTTTCCCATATTAAGGAAATTTTTAGCTATTATCTCTTCAAATATTTTCTCAGATCTTGTTTCTCTCTCTTCTTCTGGGACCCCTATAATGCGAATCTGTTTAATATTGTCCCAGAGTCTCTTAGGCTGCCTTCATTTCTTTTCATTCTTTTATCTATATTCTGTTCTGCAGCAGTGATTTCTACAATTCTGTCCTCCAGGTTGTTTATCTGTTCTTCTGCCCATTATTCTGCTATTAATTCCTTCTAGTATATTATTCATCTCTGTTTATCCTTTAGTTCTTGTAGTTCTTTGGTAAATATTTCTTACATCTTTGCCATTGTTTTCCTGAGATTTTGGATCATCTTCTCTATCATTATTCTGAATTCTTTTTCTGAAAGTTTGCCTATCCCAACTTAATTTGGTGGGTTTTCTGGGGCTTTTATCTTGTCCCTTCATCTGGGACATAACTTTCTGCTTTTTCATCTTGGTTAACTTTCTGTAAGGTGTTTTTTGTTTAGCTGCTGTGGGATTGCTGCTTCTTGCTTCTTCTGTCTGCCTTCTGATGGATGAGGCGAAGAGGCTTCTGTAAGCTTACTGATGGGAGAGATTGGCAGTGGGAAAAACTAGATCTTGCTCTGGTGGACAGGGCCTTGCTCGGTAAAGCTTTAATCTAATTATCTGCTGATAGGAAGGGTTGGTCTCCCTCCCTGATAGTTGTTTGGCTCTAAGTGATCTAACCCTGGGGTCTATGGTCTCTCCGATAGGGTTAAACCCCAAGAGGGCTTACACCAAGGGAGGCCTTCCTAGCCTGCTGCCGCCAGTGCCCTCGTCCTTGTAGTGAGTCCCTGCTGACCCAGGCCTCCACAGGAGGCAGTGCCACTCTAGCAAGTAGTTTTGGTTCAGTCTCCTGTGGGGTCACTACTCTTTTTCTCTGGTTTTTGGTATGCACAAGACCTTGTTTATGCCCTCCATTACTGGAGTCTATGTTTTCCTCAGTCATGTAGAAGTCCTATAATCAAATTCTACTGGCCTTCAAGGCCAGATTCCCTGTGGATTCCAGTCCCTTTGTCAGATTCCCCAGACTAGGAAGCCTGATGTAGTATTCAGAACCTTCTTAACAGTTGGAGAACTTCCTTGGTATTATTGTTCTCCAGTTTCTGGGTCACCCACCTGGCAGGTATGGGATTTGATTTTATCACGATTGAGCCCCACCCCCTACTGTCTTGCTGTGGCTTCTTCTTTGTCTTTAGATGTGGGGTATTTTTTTTTGGTGAGTTCCAGCATCCTCCTTTTGATGGTTGCTCAACAGCTAGGTACAATTTTGGTGCTCTCATAGAAGGAGAGCCATTTTGAACCAGAAGCCTATAGTCATTTTTTAATCACTGATTATAAAATATCATTTATTCTAAAAAGTAAATCAAATTTTTGAAAGATGTTTCTTTTTCTTGATCTTCACAATACCTTTTGAATACCAGATTGATAACTTCTTGATTCTATTGGGTGGTATGGGAGCTCATGAAATTTAGCTGTTTAAATTTAAATGATAAATAAGATGAATGATTCTAGGAAAAGTATCCAATCAACATGGATATGTTGTTTTTTTTGTGTGTGTGTGTATGTATATATATATATATATATATTTGTTCTAATTCATCCATAGGCATTAGACTATATTATAGTCCTCATGCTTATTTCTGTCTTAATTTGGTAAACCTATTTTCTCTCTGTGTGAATAAAGGAAAATTAGGTTCCTTTTATATCTCTCATTATGTTCTTTTATAATTTCTATAACATTTCAGACTGCTAAATTAAATATTTCCAGCTAGCTCTTAGGAAAACTAGTTTGTACCTAGTTAACTTCAACTTACAAATACAGCAAAGTTGTATTTTAATTAAAATAAGTTTCATCAAATATTAATGTTAAATAAATTTAATCTATTCTAATTTAAATTAAATTTTTACAGTTTCTTATTCCCACATGATAATGTTCCTTCATATCTGTGTAGTGTGTGATGACAAAACCACAGTGAAAATTTTGGGAAGTAAGTGCTCATTTCAAGGAGATCCATTATTTTTGGAACTGGACTTTTTTTAGGGGGGGGCATTGACATAAAGAGTTTCAGTTTTCTTTTTTTTTAATTTAAATTTATTTATTTTAATTGGATGCTAATTACTTTACAATATTGTATTGGTTCTGCCACAGATCAACATAAATCCACCACAGGCGTACACGTGCTCCTCATCCTGAACCCCCCTACCACCTCCCTCCCCGTACCATCCCTCCAGGTCATCCCAGGGCACCAGCCCCAAGGACCCTGGACTGGCAATTCGTTTCTTATATGATATTATACATGTTTCCATGCCATTCCCCCAAATCATCCCACCCTCTCCCTCTCCCACAGAGTCCAAAAAAGACTGTTTTATGATACTTTTGGCTTCAGAGCCAAATTTGATATTCTCAATCCTGATATATTTATCTTTGATATCTTTTCCTAGGTTATCATGTATTTTAAAGTTTTTAAAAATCACTTTTAAATGCTGACAGATGAAATAATTTTTAAATATTGTAATTCCTAATTTTATTTCTTATTGTAGGTAGAAGAAGGAATGCATCTTTTGATAACTGGTCCCAATGGTTGTGGGAAAAGTTCTCTCTTCAGAATTTTAAGTGGGCTCTGGCCTGTGTATGAAGGAGTCCTCTATAAACCACCTCCACAACATATGTTCTATATTCCACAAAGGTGGGTAAAGTTTTTCATATCACAAGGAAAAATCTTCTTTTGCTTTTGAATTATCTTAATTCCTTAAGCTCTTCTCCAGTAATCTTTCAGGCATTTTTTTGAAAGAAACTATTAAGGAAATAAATATCATCCTAAAAACTTTTGTTACTGCTTTGACTATAATAGTTTCCAGGAAAATACCAATTCTTTTCATTTTCAATTCTCATTGTAATGAACACTCAAAAGACTATAGATGTTAGCCTCGAGAAATAGTAGGCTAGTCCAAAGAATAATTATATTGCTTTAGATATCTCTATTATCTCTTCTCACAAAAATGAATAGAACTTGAATAGTATGAGAGTCTTTTCATAAAGCTGCATATATTTATATGTTCTGAAATTGTTCATTTATGTTTTCAGAGCCTCTGTATAGTAATCTTTATCACAGGTCTATGTAATTAATTAATGAATTCAGTTCAGTTCAGACGCTCAGTCGTGTCCGACTCTTTGCAACCCCATGAATTGCAACGTGCCAGGCCTCCCTATCCATTATCATGAATTAGAACTACCTTAATTAAAAATATTTTACTTTAAGAGTGAATATAAAAAATTCTATGTAAGCCTAAAAATATTTAAAAGTAAAATTGTTTCATCTGAAATTTTTAGCTATCTTCCTTCATAATAATGTACAGCTGTCTAAACAGAAACTTATACCTGAAAATTCAGAATATTCATTGTGGATGAGACAGTTAAATTTAAAGAAGAAACAGATCTCATGTTCCTCTAACCCAGTAATTTTTCCCACCTTAGGTTAGGTTGACATCATAAAGTACTTCTACAGTGCTAGAGGTCTAATCTATGGGGCCTAATCAAGCACCTATATTATAGTACAAGAATTATTATACAAGAATTATAGTACAAGAGTAAATATAAAAGTTCCATTAAATGTGTGCTATCATGTCTCTTTTGTTCCTTTTCCTTTGTCAGAAAGTGTTTGCACCATCCTTCCCACTGGACTAATTTTTAGATCTTATATTACAGCTATGCACTTGAGTTTTTGTGGGACTTTTTCCCCAAAGTAAAACCTCTCATAGTAGTATTAAGCTATCTGAAGTGTAGAATGATGAACTGTATTAGCAATAAGAAAATATTGGATGTGAGCAGTGCTGTGAATACTTGTGTTTAACACAAAATAGATGACATCTGTGATACCAGAATTATTGAATCTTTCTGTCTATGCTTTAGATTTCTTTTGGGAAACCTTCTGGATCTGAAAACTAAATAGTAGTGCCAAAGTTTAAGTTTCAGGTATTAATACATTAAGTAGACTGATTTTGATTTTCTATTTATGTTATAAAGCATAAAATTGTGAGGAAAATATTCTGTTATAGCATAGAATCAAGTCCTTTAATGCAAATAGAATTATATACATAAATTTTATATTTTGAGCTATTTTATATTTCATTTATAATATAAAAACAGTTCTTGAATATAGCTATAACCTGAGCAATAAAAGACATTTCCAAGACTTCAGAAATGAAGGAAAAAGACTTTCCTAGACAAACAAAAGAGGAGGGAATTCATCTCCATTAGATCTGCCTTACAGGAAATGATAAAGAGTTTTTCAAATTGAAATGAAATGATGCTAATTAGTAGCATGAAAACACACAAAAATATACAATATTCAGTTCAGTTCAGTCGCTCAGTTGTGTCCGACCTTTTGCAACCCCATGAATCACAGCATGCCAGGCCTCCCTGTCCATCATCAACTCCCGGAGTTCACTCAAACTCATGTGCATCTAGTTGGTGATGACATCCAGCCATCTCATCCTCTGTCGTCCCCTTCTCCTACTGCCCCCAATCCCTCCCAGCATCAGAGTCTTTTCCAATGAGTCAACTCTTTGCATGAGGTGGCCAAAGTCCTGGAGTTTCAGCTTTAGCATCATTCCTTCCAAAGAACACCCAGGACTGATCTCCTTCAGAATGGACTGGTTGGATCTCCTTGCAGTCCAAGGGACTCTCAAGAGTCTTCTCCAACACCACAGTTCANATCAGCCCTGGGATTTCTTTGGAAGGAATGATGCTAAAGCTGAAACTCCAGGACTTTGGCCACCTCATGCAAAGAGTTGACTCATTGGAAAAGACTCTGATGCTGGGAGGGATTGGGGGCAGTAGGAGAAGGGGACGACAGAGGATGAGATGGCTGGATGTCATCACCAACTAGATGCACATGAGTTTGAGTGAACTCCGGGAGTTGATGATGGACAGGGAGGCCTGGCATGCTGTGATTCATGGGATTGCAAAAGGTCGGACACAACTGAGCGACTGAATTGAACTGAACTGAAGTCATCCAGACAGAAAATTAACAGGGAAATATTGGACTTGAACCATATTTTAGATCAAACGAACTTAGCAGGCAAATATAGACATTCTATTTAACAGCAGTAGAATACACTTCTCAGTCATGTACAGAACATTCTCTAGCATATTTTATGATATGATACAAAATAAATCTTAGCCAATTTAAGAAGACTGAAGTCATACCAAGTATTTTTCCCATCATAATGCTATGAAACTAAACCTATAAGAGGAGGAAGCCTGAAAGTTTTACGAATACGTGGAAGTTAAAACACTCCTGAGCAACCAGTGAGTCAAAGAAGGAATCAAAAAAGAAATTAAGAAATATATTAAAAAAAATGAAAATGGAAACACAATATATGAAAATCTATGGAATGTGGCAATAGCAGTTCTAAGAAGCATGCTTATAGAAATAAATATCTAAATTAAGAAAAAAGGAGATCTCAAGTAAACCTAACATTTCAAGGATCTAGAAAAAGGGTAACGAAGTCCAAAGTTTGAAAAAGGAAATAACAAAAAGGAAAGAAATAAATGAACTAGAGACCAGAAAACAAAAGAAAAGATCAACTACAAAAATCAATAAATAAATGAAATAGAGACCAGAAAACCAATAGGAAAGGTTAAGAGAAACTAAGAAATAATTATTTGTAAGAATAATATTAGTGAATCTTTAGCTGGACTAACAAAGAGGCGAAAAGAATAAATAAAATCAGAAAGAAAAAATGAGAGTTTTACCACAAAAATACATAGGATCATTAGACTACTATAATAATATGAACAATAATATGCCACAAACTAGAAACCTGGAAGTGAAGTGAAAGTGAAAGTGAAGTCGCTCAGTCTTTTCCAACTCTTTGTGACCCATGGACTGTAGCCCACCAAGCTCCTCCATCCATGGGATTCTCCAGGCTAGAATACTGGAGTGAGTTGCCATTTCCTTCTCCAGTGGATCTTCCCAAGCCAGGGATCGAACCCAGGTCTCCCACATTGCAGGCAGATGCTTTAACCTCTGCATCACCAGGGAAGTCCTTAAATACAAGAATACAGTCTCTCAGAAAACCTCCTATAGAGACACAGAACTTCAGATTCAAGTACTAACATCAAAGATTTCAAGGGAGGAAAGGAAGCCATGTTGAAAGAAGGGGGAAGAGACGGGAGAGGGGAAGTGAAAGGGGTGGACTTAGAAACATCTCCTGCCACCTACAGATACCTGGGTGTTATGGGACTTTTCCCTGGGCCTCCAGAGAAGGGAGGACTGGAACTCGGCTCTACCAGAAATCAGACCAGACCAGAACCAGAATTCGAGTTCTCTGCCAAGAGGAGGTGATCAGTCTCCAATCCTCAGCTCAGGCTGAGGGCCCTTCGACCAGATTCCTGCATCCAGGACCGGGGGACTAGAAAAACAGGAAAGGATAAGAAGGGTTAAGGAAAGAGAGAGGGAAGGGGAGAGAGGTCAGTATAGTCTCTTGTTCCTTACCGGTCGGGGCACTCTGGCCAGTTGTCCACGTCAGGAGGAGACCAGGGACAAAAAGGTCCCAGTTGCGGCCTCTGGTCTGGTCCACTGGCAGGCCAGCTGGCCCCTGAGTACCCCGAGTGGTCAGGATATGAGTCTCAGCGAAGAAGAGTCCTGCCAGAGTCACCAGAGTCCTAGAAGAAATAGTTAAATGCTTACAAACATAAAATTTACCAAAACTGAATCATGAAGAAGTAAAAAAATATCAGTAACAAGTACGGAAATGGAATCAGTAATCTAAAATCTCCCCAAAACAAAAACCAGTTGGTTTCTAATGGTGGTGGTTGTTCAGTTGTTAAATCATGTCCTACTCTTTGCAACCCCATGGACTGTAGCATGCCAGGCCTCCCTGCCCTTCACTATCTCCCAGAGTTTGCTCAATCTCATGAGCAACCTCTCATGTCTATTCAGTCCGTGGTTGCCATCCACCCATCTCATCCTCTGTCACCCACTTCTCTTCTTGCCCTCAGTCTTTCCCAGTGTGAGGGTCTCTTCCAGTGAGTCAGCTCTTGGCATCAGGTGGCCAAAGTATTGGAGCTTCAGCTTCAGTATCATTTCTTCCAATAAATATTCAGGGTTGATTTCCTTTAGGATTGACTGGTTTGATCTCCTTGCAGTCCAAGGGACTCTCAAGAGTCTTCTCCAGCACCACAGATAGAAAACCTCAATACTTCTGCACTCATTATTCTTTATGTTCTAACTCTCACATTAGTACATGACTACTGGAAAAACCATGGTTTTGACTGTATAGATCTTTGTCAGCAAAGTGATGCCTCTGCTTTTTAATATGCTATCTAGGTTTGTCATAACTTTTCTTCCAAGGAGCAAGCATCTTTTACTTTCATGGCTGCAGTCACCATCAGCAGTGATTTTGGAGCCCAAGAAAATGAAATCTGTCACTGTTTCCATTTTTTCTCCATTTATTTGCCATGAAGTATGGGAATAGATGCCGTATTCTTAGTTTTTTGAATGTTGAGTTTTAAGTCAGCTTTTTCACTCTCCTCTTTCATCTCTATCAAGCGACTCTGGTTCCTCTTCACTTTCTGCGATTAGGATGGTATCATCTGCATATATGAGGTTATTTCTTCCAGAAATCTTGACTCCAGCTTGTGATTCATCTATCCTGGCATTTTGCATGATGTATTCTGCATATAAGTTAAATAAACAGGGTGACTATGTACAATCTTGACCTACTCCCCTCCAAGTTTTGAACCAGTCCTTTGTTTCATGTCTGGTTCTAACTGTTGCTTCTTGGCCTATATGCAGGTTTCTCAGGAGACAAGTATGGTGGTCTGGTATTCCCATCTCTTTATGATTTTTCCACACTTTGTTGTGATCCACACAGTGAAAGGCTTTAGCAAGGTCAGTTAGGTAGAAATATATGCTTTTCTGGAATTCTCTTGTTTTTGCTATGATATGAGATCTGGTTTCTCTGCCTTTCCTAAATCCAGCTTGTACATCTGGAAGTTCTTGGTTCAAATACTGTTGAAGTCTAGTTTGTAGGATTTTGAGCATTAACTTACCAGCATATGAAATGAGTGCAATTGTATGGTAGTTTGAACATTCTCTTGCTTTGTCCTTTGGGATTGGAATGAAAACTGATTCTTTTCCAGTCCTGAAGCCACTGATGAGTTTTCCAAATTTGTTGGCATATTGAGTGCAGCACTTTCACAGCATCATCTTTTTGGATTTGAAATAGCTCCTTGGAATTCTATCACCTCAACTAATTTTGTTCATAGTGATGTTTCCTAAGGCCCACTTGACTTCATACTCCAGGATGTCTGGCTCTAGGTGACCACACAGCATTATCTGGGTCATTAAGACCTTTTTTGTACAGTTCTGTGTATTCTTGTCACCTCTTCTCAATCTCTTCTGCTTCTGTTATGTCCTTGCTTTTTCTCTCCTTTATTGTATCCATATTTACATGAAATGTTCTCTGGGTATCTCTAATTTTCTTGCAGAGCTCTCTTGTCTTTTCCATTTTGTTTTTTTTCCTCTAATTCTTTAAGTTGTTCATTTAAAAATGCTGTCTTATGTTTTCTTGCTATTCTTTGGAACGCTGCATTCAGTTGCATATATCTCCTTTTCTCCTTTGCATTTCACTTCTCTTCTTTTCTCAGCTATTTGTAAGGCCTCCTCAGACAACCAGTTTGCCTTCTTGCATTTATTCTTTGGGATAGTTGTGGTCACTGCCTCCTGTACAATGTTATGAACGTCATCCATAGTTTTTCAGGCACTCTATCAAATCTAATCCCTTGAATCTATTTGTCACTTCCACTGTGCAATCATAAGGGATTTGATTTAGATCATACCTGAATGGCCTAGTGGTTTTCCATACTTTCTTCAATTTAAGCCTGAATTTTGCAATAGGAGATGTGTTCTGAGCCACTGTAGCTCCCAGTCTTGTTTTTGCTGACTGTGTACAGCTTCTTCATCTTTGACTGCAAAGAATATAATCAATCTGATTTTTATATTGAGTATCTGGTGATGTTCATGTGTAGAATCATCTCTTTTGTCATTGGAAGAGGATTTTTACATTGACCAGTGTGTTCTATTGGCAAAACTCTGTTAGCCTTGCCCTGCTTTTATTCCAGGTATTTCTTGGCTTCCTACTTCTTCATTCTAATCCTCTATGATGGTTTCACTGGTGAATTCTAATAAATATTTAAAGAGAAATTAATAATAATCTCCTCAAATTCTTCAAAAAATTGAAGAGAAGGGAATACTCCCAAACCCATTTTATGAGGCCAGCATTACCTTGTTACCAAATCCAGCTAAAGACATTGCAAGAAAAGAAAGCCACAGACCAATATCCCTGATGAATACAGATGCAAAACTTCTCAGCAAAATATTAAAAAACTGAATTTAACAACCATTAAAAGGAACATACCCTGTTCAACTGGATTTACCCCTGGGATGCACAGGTAGTTTAATATTGCAAATAAAGAAATATGATACTAGAATGAAAAACAAATATCATATATGGCAGAAAAAGCATTTGACAAAATATACATTCTTTCATGATAAAAACTCTCAACAAACTGTGTATAGAAGGAACATACTTCAACATAATAAAGGCCACATATGACAGACTCAGAGATTATATCACATTCAATGGTGAAAGATTGAAAGCTTTCCCTCTAAGATCAGGAACGAGACTAGGGTACCTACTCTGACCATTCTCACTCGACAAAGTACTGGAAATTTATAGTAATCAGGCAAGACAAAGAAAAGGCATTCAAATCAGAAAGAAAAGGTAAAATTATCTGTGTTTGCAAATACTATGATCTTACATATAGAAAGTCCTAAAGATTTCACCAGAAACATTCAGAACAAGTCAATGAATTCAGTAAAAATTGAAGGATACAAAATCAGCATACAGAAATTAATTGTCCATGTTCCATGTTCATGAATTGAAATGATGTTATTAAAATATCCATACTGCACTAGATCATCTATAGATTCAACATGATTCCTATGGAAATTCCAATGGCATTTTCCACAGAAATAGGAAAAACTATCCTAAAATTTTTGTGGGTGCATTCAGTTCAATTCAGTCACTCAGTCGTGTCCGACTCTTTGCGACCCCATGAATCGCAGCACACCAGGCCTCCTTGTCCATTACCAACTCCTGGAGTTTACTCAGACTCACATCTATTGAGTCAGTGATGCCATCCAGCCATCTCATCCTCGGTCGTCCCCTTCTCCTCNGACCCTGATGCTGGGAAAGATTGAAGGTGGGAGGAGAAGGGCACAACAGAGGATGAGATGGTTGGATGGTATCACCGACTCAATGGACGTGTGTTTGAGTAAACTCCAGGAGTTGATGATGGACAGGGAGGCCTGTTGTGCTGCAGTCCATGGGGTCACAAACAGTCAGACATGATTGAGCACCTGAACTGAACTGATAGGCATGCATTTTATAGTTAAACTCTTTAAGGTACATTATATAACTCACACCTTGAGGTGGGTGTTCTCACCCCCATTTTAAGGAAGGGATACTCAGAGTTTGTGTGATCTTTCAAGATCCTTTAGTTAATCAATAGCTGAATGGAGGTGGAACCCAGGTTTCAGACCAAGAATTTCTTCTTCACTCTTCTCTTCAGGTCGTCTTATGTTGGGTACCACACTCACTTATGAGGGTTTCCTCTGCTGCATAGTATCAAGCTGTCTTATTTATCTCAGCTTCAATGTCATCACCAAGAGGCCCTTTCTAACAACCACCAACTCTAACTTGATAGGTCCTTGCTGTCCCTTTGTGTCTCAGCACCCTACTTTTGTTGTACTTAATCTCTAAATACCATTTTTACTAATTTGTTTACAAACATGTGTGGTCCTTCTCTGCACCAGGTGTTATGTCCTACAGAAATAATGTGCCTGCGGAATCCCTGGTGCCCCAAACAGGGCCTGGCACATGAAAGGTTCAATGAAACCATGTTTTATGTGCTGCACAAATATTTATTGAGTATTTACCATGTGCCAGTTGCTTTTTTAGTCACTGGGACGCAATGGCAGCCAAAGTAAACATNAAAAAAAAAAAAAAAAAAATCTGCCTGCAGTTCAGGAAACTTGGGTTTGATCCCTGGGTTGGGAAGATTACCTGGAGGAGGACATGGCAACCCACTCTAGTATTCTTGCCTGGAGAATCCCCATGGACAGGAGCCTGGCAGGTATAGTCCATGGGTTGCAAAGAGTTGGAAATGACTGAGCTGCTCCAGTGTTCTCCAGTGTTCTTACCTGGAGAATCCCAGGGATGGGGGAGCCTGGCGGGCTGCTATCTATGGGGTCGCACAGAGTCAGTCACGACTGAAGTGACTTAGCAGCAGCAGCAGCAGAGCCACTAAGCACAGCACAGGCTATTTGAGACTGAATTTCCTGAGCAGTGTGACTGTTCTCTTTAAATTGTTAATTGAAACTCATTGTTCCCCACTGTATTAGCCATCTGACCCTCAGGAAAATTCTTATACTTGCATACAGATCCTGAATTTTGTCAATTCTTGAGGCACTTTCACTGTCTTCTCACCACTTAAAGGCTGATTTGTCATCTCTTTACCAGCTGAGTTATCAGAGAAATTATCAGGGCTTCCCTAGTAACTCAGTTTAAAGAATCTGCCTGCAATGCAGAAGACCCAAGTTTGATCCCTGGGTCAGGAAGATCCCCTGGAGAAGGAAATGGCAACCCACTCCAGTACTCTTGCCTGGAGAATTCCATAGACAGAGGATCGGGACAGGCTGCAGTCCATGGAATCCCAAAAAGTCAGACTCGACTGTGTNAGATCCCCTGGAGAAGGAAATGGCAACCCACTCCAGTACTCTTGCCTGGAGAATTCCATAGACAGAGGATCGGGACAGGCTGCAGTCCATGGAATCCCAAAAAGTCAGACTCGACTGTGTAACTAACTTTCACTTTTATGATTTCTTGCTTTCACTAATCTACAATTTTATGGCTTATTAGTTACTTAGTAGTTCCCTAGTATCTCTCTGTCTTCAGCCATTAAAGACTCTGAAGCCCAACCTTCATTTGTTTAGTTCACTTGCTAACAAAATACTATTATATGCTAACACTTACCAAAATGGAAAACTGAAACATTTGATGGGGGTTAGGGAAACAGTGGGTGAAGGAGAGGAAGGGAAGAAGGGAAGAAGGAAAGTAGGAAGGCAGAGATGGAGGATGGAAAGGAGTGCAGGAAGCAAGACAAAAAACAATAGGTGTTTACTAATGAAAGGCAGGAAAGCCTTGTGTTCCTTTGTACTACTTTTTTCCCTCCATTTCCCAGGGTATGAGTTGTATACATCACATATTTCTCCCCAGCAACAGTCTCCAGTTTGGCAACAACCCACCATGTAATTCTGTTCCCAAAGCTCCTGCTGTCACTACCCTTTCTCGTTAGAAGTATCCAGGGAGAGAAATGTTGACCATGATCTTCATACTATTGTAAAGTTTATGCTGAAATACACACTAAGGCCAACAGATTTAAGATAGATTCAGACTTCCCACAATTTTGCATGAAATTTGTACAAATTTCTGCCCATATTTTGGAGTCTAAAAAGTAACAGGCTAAGAAAATGAAAGGATTATAAGGATTAAATTAAACTTGACTAAACATTTTTTAAAAGAAAAGAGAAAAAGAAAAAATGAGGGTGGAATAGTAGGAGTATTGTACTTCATATCTTGGGAAAATTATTGTGCTATATTCTTTGTCAATGCCATACACATTTTTTTAAAATCAGCATTTATTAAAGCCCTGCTTTAGATGTTAGTGTTAACTAACTTTAGATGTTAGTAAGATGCTTTAGAGGTTAGTGAGTAAAGAAAGACACAGTCATTCTCAACATATGCTTGTGCCTAATTTGGTTATAAGGTAAAACATGCAATTAATTCCTATCAAAGCCAGAATAAATGCCTCAAGAAAGGCAAGAAATGCTATAGCAATATTCAAAATGAGAAAAAAATATTGTAGAACAGTATGTATTTTAACCTGGGTCTTCAAAGTTAGAATTTTATCAATTGTCATAAATTGGATGTTTTGCAAATGTCTTAAGTAGATCAGGAATACCACAGATTCAAATAAGCATGAGTTTTTTTCTTTAGTTTTTGGATACTTTCTAAGCAGAGCTGTCCTATCCACTGTCCTAATACACCAATCTGAAGAAAGCAAATATTTATTAGACTCATCTCTATTAATATTATGTTATTGGTACACACTGAAAATAATAGCATCCATTCCCTAGGTCCTTAACCATTGCTAAGATGTTCTTTTCATTAAAGTTCTTTGAATTACTTTTTAACATTCTCTAGTGCTTTGGGTCTGCCATTTCCTTAATTTCCACCTAAGAAGATCATCTCCTCTTTTTGAATAAATACATAGTGCTAACGTTAGGTTAAATTTTAGTCTTTTAGTGCTTCTTGAAAACAGAAAAAGAAGTACCTTATTTCTATACAACTCTCATTTCTTTTTGTCAGAGATATTCTGAAATTAAAAATAACATTATATATCCACTCAGTATTTGTTTACTACTTCAATCACAATATAGTCTATTCAAGTATCATGTTACTTAATCCTTTAAATGTAAATGCAGCTTAATAAAGAAGTTATGAATCATGGTTTTAAACAAAATACACATTAAAATCCTAAATTTGGTTGTTCACAAGAACAATAGCCTGACTAATTAGATTAATTAGATTGTGCAGAGAATTAAATATAGATAATGTTGCATCTATCTTTTAAGTATGAACTGTACCTATTGATCATGCTCTGCATGAATCATACTAAATAGAATATTTTAAATGATTATAGTTCAAAGGGGTTATAAACTTTAGTACTTAGAGTTGCACAGCAGTTTAAAGCCAGGGTCTGAATTCACCAAATCTTTGGATACAAATCCTCTGTATTCACTGCCTCTTATTTAAGATTAGTAAAATAGTTATATTAAAAATATCTACCTCTGATATTTTCTCAGAGAAAATGAGTATATTTTCTCTTAATAAAAAGCTTCTCTAACACAGTCCCAAATTTATGGGGATTAACAAACTATATTCTTTTATAGTTTGCATTCACTTTAAAAATTTTCTATATTCTTCAACTGCTTTTCTTAGAAGAGATTGAGACATGAAATCCCATCTTTTAGAAGTGACAACATTTAATTCATGTTTTCTTTGATGGTATTTCCACTCATCCCTTTAATGATATAGTTTTTGTATTTTTAAAATAAAGCAAGTTAATATTGATTTTGGATCATCTAATGATCTCCTGAGATAACTGGTGAATTTTAAGGCATCTTGAGCAAGGGCTGATCATCTCTAGGGTATTACTATTAACGCAATGTAATGGTACATATTACTTACTGTTCTACACATATTACATGTTTCTAATTTTTGTATATGACAATCCATAAAGTTGTTGTTAGTATCCCTATTTTATAGATGAGAAAACTTGAAGAGGTTGCAGTCATTCCACTGATAAATTTGGGAGCCAGCATTTGAACTTAGGCATGTCTGACTCTAAAGTCACTTTGTCCTGCTTATTGCCAGCAGCAGGGGACATGTTTCTGAAAAATTACTACTCTCCTGCCTGCCCTTGAAAGTGAGTATTGCCAGTTAAGGTTGTTTGCTCGGTATGCTGAAATCATACTACTGTTTGGAAGCAGAAGTCCTTATAATGCTTGGAATACAGGGCAATCCAAGTCAATTTTAGCATAAAGGTTAGCACAGATACTTGGCTATCATTTATGCTAATGTGAAAGAAGTTATATTCTTTTATAAAAGTGAAATCCATTTAAACTGTGTTCATATCACTTTCAAATTAGAATATGTTCTCTATTCTTTCCTATTCTTCTAAAATTCATTTCTTTGTAAAATATAATCTCTCAAAAATATGCTGTTTTAAATCAGACTTCTTGCAAAAGTATAAAAGAAACAAATTTAATTTTCATTATGCATTATGGTATAAAAATTATTATTTACCCTTTATGTTGTCAAAAGAGGAGATTATCTTATGCATCAAAGCAGACTGTTATGTTTTAGGAAGCTCAGCAGAATGGACAAAATACTTAAATAATACCAGTAATCTAATATGATGATAAATAAAGCAAAGTTGACTTTTAAGAAGTTTGCATTCTTCTTAGTTTGGGAGTACTTTGATTATTACACTAACAGTATTCTTGTTACTGCTTGGAAATAAACACTATTCCTCCTGCACATGTCTCCTGTAGTACCTAGAAGTATCTTAGAAACGTAATTTCAGTTAAGTATATATTTTCAGTTGAATATTTCTTCTTTTTTGCTGCATATTTATTTTAAGAATATTGTGAATGACATGCATTGAGGACTCAAACTTAGTTTTTGCTGTTCAAGAAAAAAGTCTGATGATATGATTGGTCCCAAAATGTACTGCTGCTGCTACGTTGCTTCAGTCGTGTCCTACTCTGTGTGACCCCACAGACGGCAGCCCACCAGGCTCCCCCGTCCCTGGGATTCTCCAGGAAAGAATACTAGAGTGGGTTGCCATTTCCTTCTCCAATGCGTGAAAGTGAAAAGTGAGAGTGAAGTCACTCAGTCGTGTCTGACTCTTAGCGACCCCATGGACTGCAGACTACCAGGCTCCTCCATCCATGGGATTTTCCAGGCAAGAGTACTGGAGTGGGGTGCCATCGCCTTCTCCGAAAATGTACATTTATATGAATTATTTATATGAATTATTAATAGCTAGATTTTATGGCTTTCAGATTGCTAACTTATTACTACGGCAGCATAGCAGAACTTAGCTGCACCTTATTCTTAAACTTATCATACTTTAAATACATGAGTATTGCTATAAAATTTTGATCGGTATTGTTCACAGTTAAATTCTAGATGGCTATCCCTGGTGGTTGAAACGGTGAACAATCTACCTCCAATGCAGGAGACCCGGGTTCGATCCCTAGGTCAGGAAGATTCCTTGGGGAAGGGAATGATACCCACTCCAGTAATCTTACCTGGAGAATTCCATGGACAGAGGAGCCTGCACGGCTACATTCAATGGGGTTGCAAAGAGTAAAACATTGACTGAACAACTAACACACATGAAATATTTAATATTTGGGGTGATCATTCCAGAGACTTCAAGCTCAGAGCTACCGTTTCTCAATCTTTTCTTTTTCATTCCACTTTATCTTCTTTAAAGAGAAAAATAGGGAATGGTATAAGGATGAGTATAAACCTTAATAAATGTCAATCAGTTCAGTTCAGTCATTCAGTTGTGTCTGACTCTTTGTGACTCCGTGGACTTTGGCATGCCAATATTCCCTGTCCATCACCAGCCCCCAGAGCTTGCTCAAACTAAAGTCCATCGAGTTGGTGATGCCTATCAACTATTTCATCCTCTGTCATCCCCTTCTCTTTCTGCCTTCAATCTTTCCCAGCATCAGGGTCTTTTCCAATGAGTCAGTGTCCAAACAACTTCAGCTTCAGAATCAGTCCTTCCAATGACTATTCAGGACTGATTTCCCCAGTCCAAGGGACTCTCAAGAGTCTTCTCCAACACCACAGTTCAAAAGCATCACTTCTTCCAGCCCTCAGCTTTCTTTATGGTCCAACTCTCACATCCATACATGATTACTGGGAAAACCATAGCTTTGACTAGATGGATCCTTGTTGGCAAAGTAATGTCTCTGCCTTTTAATATGCTGCCTAGGTTGGTCATAGCTTTTCTTCCAAGGAGCAAATATCTTTTAATTTCATGGTGGCACTCACCATCTGCAGTGATTTTGGAGCCCCCAAAATAAAGTCTCTGTTTCCATTGTTTCTCTGTCTATTTAGCATGAAGTGATGGGATCCGATGCCATGATCTTAGTTTTTTGAATGTTGAGTTTTAAGTTAGCTTTTTTCACTCTCCTCTTTCACTTTCATCAAGAGGCTCTTTAGTTCCTCTTCGGTTTATGCCGTAAGGGTGGTGTCATCTGCATATATGAAGTTATTGGTATTTCTCTTGGCAATCTTGATTCCAGCTTGTGCTTTACCCAGCCCAGCATTTTGCGTGATATACTCTGCATATAAGTTAAATAAGCAGGGTGACAATATATAGCCTTGATGTACTCCTTTCCCAATTTGGAATCAGTCTGTTGTTCCACGTCTAGTTCTAACTGTTGCTTCTTGACCTGCATACAGATTTCTCAGGAGGCAGGTAAAGTGGTCTGGTATTCCCATCTCTTGAAGAATTTCCCACAGTTTGTTGTGATCCACACAAAGGATTTGACATAGTCAATAAAGCAAAAGTTAGATGCTTGTCTGGAATTCTCTTGCTTTTTCTATGATCCAACTGATGATGGCAATTTGATCTCTGATCCCTCTACCATTTTTAAATCTAACTTGAGCATCTGGAAGTTCATGGTTAAGGTACTGTTGAAGCCTGGCTAGGAGAATTTTGAGCATTATTTTGCTAGCCTGTGAATAAATGTCAATACATTTCCCCAAAAGTCATGTATTGTCAAATATTTAATATAGGAAAGTAGAGAGTATGATACAAATTTTAAAAGTACTCTGAAACATTTGTAATATAAAAATAAAAAGCCATAATCCCTGGATGTGGATTTGATCTCTAATAATTCTACTTTTAATTTACTATTATAATTAAAGTTTTAAATATAGATGCATTCCAAGTAATTTCATATAACAAAGGAAATTTTAATAATTGCTTAATTCATGATAATAATTTAAATTATATTGGTAGTAGTACTCCTAGGTGGTGCTAGTGGTAAAGAACCCACCTGCCAATGCAGGAGACATAAGAGACGTGGGTTCAGTTCCTTGGTTGGGAAGATCCCCTGGAAGAGGACATGGCAATCCACTCCAGTGTTCTTGCCTGGAGAATCCCATGGACAAAGCAGCCTAGCAGGCTATAGTCCATGGGGTCGCACAAAGTGGAACACGACTGTAGCAACTTAGCACAGCACAGAACATGATACCTATAGATTTGTTCCAAAATCTTTACCACAAGAAGTAGAGTTAATTCTGGATTTTACTTAGGGAAAGTAAGTTGAAACTAGATTGTGTTTCCTTTTTCAGTGCAGTTCAGTTCAGTTCAGTCGCTCAGTCGTGTCCGACTCTTTGCGACCCCATGAATCGCAGCACGCCAGGCCTCCCTGTCCATCACCAATTTCCAGAGTTCACTCAGACTCATGTCCATCGAGTCAGTGATGCCATCCAGCCATCTCATCCTCTGTTGTCCCCTTCTCCTCCTGCCCCCAATCCCTCCCAGCATCAGAGTCTTTTNAATTTTATCTATTTCTTTTGTTGCTTGTACAAGGTATATTGCCTGATATACTTTCTGTTCTGTTGGGCCAGAGCATGCAAGCTAATAACTTTCTGACATGGTAATTGACCTACCTGAAATATTTAGAAGTTAGTCTAAATAAGTCTATATATCTGCAAAAGGAAGTTTAGTAAAGAAGACTTTAAGTGCATACCAATTATGTATAATTGTCATAGAACTAGAGAAGCTTGAGCTAGATTTAAAATGTTAAATTCCAAGCCTTTGAAAAGGAAAAAGGATCATACACAATCTAATCATATAGATAGTTGGATATACACTCAACATCGTCCCAAATGTCCTTGATATACTTTTCCAGAGAATTCAGTTGTAACTTTATAATCGTATTTTTAAATAATTATATTTATATAATCTATTAGAGTATTCTTAGGTGCTGGGTACCTCAATAAAAGCATATAGAATGTTATTTTTTATCACTTCATATGAGTATAAAACAACAGTTGAGAGAAAATAGAACTTTAATATTTGTCAGGTCCTTAATTAATATATACTTTTATGAAATATTTTGTATAATTTCCTCAACATTTATTTCATATAAACTTGCAAAATAGCAATTTTGATATTTTGTTAAATCATTTTAATAAAAATAAATCAAATAAAAAGTTATTTTATTTAAATTTCATCCTGATTGAATTTTTAAAATTTATTAGAAGAATAGTTTTTTTGTTTTGTTTTTACTTTTTAAAAATTTTGAGAATGCATGTTCATCATATTGTTAGGCTTATAAATGCAATAAGAAATTAAACATTGCAAAAATAGAACTTAATTATAATTAGAAGTTCTAATGAGATAAATTTCCATATCTGTCAGAGAACTGACAGATTTCTGAAGTCATAAAGAAATCATAAATAATATTAAATTAACCTTTTAAAGAAGTTAGAAAGTTTTACTTCTCCGAATTTCTCCGACAAAGAAAATATTTGACAGCCTTATGAAACCTTTGTGTGTTTAGTCTCTCAGTTGTGTCTGACTGTTTTGCAACCTCATAGACTGTTGCCCACCGGGCCCCTTTGTCCATGGGATTTCCCAGGCAAGAATATGGTAGTGGGTTTCCTTCTCCATACACAACCTTTGAGGGTCCATCTATTGCTACAGTGAGCTAAGTGGTTCTCCAGTTACTAAAAGAAATATTTCTAAGTAAACTTGAGATACTTTCTTATATGTTTAACAGGATATACTCTCTAAAAATCTAGAGGATTAGATATGTATTATTTTTTAATGATGTTGAAAATTTTTAAAAATTACCTTTGGAATAACCATATAACTTTTAACTGGCTATATAGAAATTCTTTTGTATCTGTTTTCTTCTTCTTTTTAAATTGAAGTATAGTTGATTTATGGTGTTATGTTAGTTTCTGATTCAGTTACATATATTTATATTTGATACATATATATGTTTGATTCAGTTACATTTATATAAAGTGATTCAGTTACATATATATTTTATATTCTATTATAAGTTGACATATAGTTAATTTACAATTTTTTAAATACTGCTAAACAACAAAATATTTCAGATGTATGTGTATATATGTATATATGTTCTTTTCAATATTCTTTTCCATTATGGTTTATGATAGAATATTGAATATAGTTTCCTGTGCTATACAGTCTTGTTTGATGAGTCACTAAGTCATGTCTGACTCTTTGTGACCCAATGAACTGCATCACTCTAAGCTTCACTGTCCTTTGCTATCTCTTGGAGTCTGCTCATATTCATGTCCATTGAGTCAGTGATGCAATCTGACCATCTCATTCTCTGTTGTCCCCTTATCCTCCTGTCCTCAGTCTTTCCCAGCATCAGGATCTTTTCCAATGAATTGGCTCTTCATATCAGGTGGCTACAGTATTGGAGCTTCAGCTTCAATGTCAGTCCTTCCAATGAATGTTCAGGGTTGATTTCCTTTAGGATTGACTGATCTGACCTCCTTACATACCAAGTGAATCTCAAGAGTCTTCTCCAGCACCACAGTTCAAAAGCATCAGTTATTCGGTGCTCAGCCTTCTTTATGGTCCAACTCTCACATCTATACATAACTACTGGAAAAATCATAGCTTTGACTAGATGGACTTTTGTTGGCAAAGTGATGTCTCTGCTTTTTAATATGCTGTCTATACTTGTCATGACTTCTTTTCCAAGAGCAGGCATCTTTTAATTTGATGGCTGCTGTCATGGTCTGCAGTAATTTTGGAGCCCAAGAAAATAAAATCTGTCACTGTTTCCACTTTTTCCCTATCTGTTTGCTGTGAAGTGATACGACTGTATGTCATGATTTTCATTTTTTGAATACTGAGTTTTAAGCCAGTTTTTTCACACTCTTCTTTACCTCTCAACAAGAGGCTCTTTAGTTCCTCTTCACTTTCAGCCATTAGAGTGGTGTCATCTGCATATTTGAGGTTGTTCTCCTGGCAATCTTGATTCCAGCTGTGAGTCATCCAGCCCAGCATTTCACATGATGTACTATGCATGTAAGCTAAATAAGCAGGGTGACAATATACAGGTTTGATGTACTCCTTTCCCAATATTGACTCAGTTCATTGTTCCAATGGTCCAGTTCTCACTGTTGCTTCTTGGCCTGCATATAGGTTTCTCAGGAGACCAGGTAAGTTGATTTGGTATTCCCATATCTTTAAGAATTTTCCATAGTTTATTATGATTCACACAGTCAAAGGCTGTTTATCCATTCTGTATTTAAAAGCTTACATCTGCTAGCCCCAGCCTTGCACTCAATCCCTCCCCAAACTCCTCCCTTGGCAACCATAAGTCTCTTCTCCATATCCTTGAATCTGTTTCTGTTTCATAGAGGGGTTCATTTGTGTCATATTTTAGATTCAGCATATAAATGACATCATATGGTATTTGTCTTTCTGTTTCTGCTTTACTTCACTTAGTGTGATAATCTTTAGTTGCATCTATGTTGCTGCAATAGGCATTATTTCATTCTTTTTTATGGTTGAGTAGCACTCCATTGTATTGATATATATGTACCATATCTTCATTATCCATTCATTGGTAGATGGACATTTATGTTGTCTCCATGTCTTGGCTATTGTAAATAATGCTACTATGAACATAGGGTGTATGTTTCTTTTGTAATTGTAGTTTTTTCCTGATATATGCCCCAGAATGGGATTGCTGGATCATATGGTAATTCTATTTTTAGTTTTCTGAGGAACCTCCATACTGTTTTCTACAGTGACTACACTAATTTACATTCCTACAATCAGTGTAAAAGAGTTCCCTTTTCTCCATATCCTTTCCAGCATTTGTTATTTGTAGACTTTTTAATGACCAGTATAAGGTAGTGAAAAGTGAAAGTGAAGTCGCTCAGTTGTGTCCGACTCTTTTGCGACCCCATGGACTATAGCCTACCAGGCTCCTCTGTCCATGGGATTTTCCAGGCAATAGTACTGGAGTGGATTGCCATTTCCCTCTCCAGGGGATCTTCCCGACCCAGGGATCGAACCCAGGTCTTCAGCATTGTAGACAGATGCTTTACCATCTAAGCCACCAGNTGGGGAGGGAAATGGGAGGGAAGTTAGGGAGGGAGGAGATATGGGTGTACCTATGGCTGATTCTTGTTGATGTTTGGCAGAAAATAACAAAACTTGGTAAAGCAATTATCCTTCAATTAAAAAGTAAATAAAGTATCAAATAATTATAAAATAGTTTATAGTACTGTCCTACAGGTAAGTCTTTATATGATAGAGGTATAAATCTTTTTTGGACAGAATAATCAAAATGTGCTGGGAAACTGTTACCCAAGTTTTTCACTGATTGAATCAGATCCCCTAAACAGAATCCTTGTCCTCTTGGAAAGGACTTGCCTTTTCAAAGTATTTTGAAGAATTAAATTCAGAGTATAAACCTAAAAAAACAAACAAAAAAACAGAACAAGTATATATTTCTGTGCTGAAAATATCAAAGTATTTCTTGTAGAAACTTTTCTTGTGGCATGTCTCAATATGTTTTTTCACATGAATAAAACAGCATGTTGTCCTGCCACATCTGAGTGAGAATACTTATCACCAGGTAATAAATATAATCCTAGACATAGAATATTTAAAGACTCCTCTAGAGTTTTCAGGCTACTAGGATGTCACAATAAGTAAACTAAACTGATTTTGTCTCAGATTCTTGTGTTTTACAGACCATACATGTCTCTTGGAAGTCTTCGAGATCAAGTAATTTATCCAGATTCAGTGGATGACATGCATGATAAAGGCTATACAGACCATGATCTAGATTGTATTCTACACAGTGTTCATCTCTATCATATAGTTCAAAGAGAAGGAGGTAAAGTCTATAATTCATGGCTTTTTTTCATGTATTTAACATAACTTAAAAAAATTAAGTTGGGTTTAATTTTGATGTATGCTGTTGTTGGAACATAAACACACAAGCAAAGATGGAGTTTATAGCTTTTGTTGCTTTTCCATCATTAACTTGCTCTTTTCTGTTTATGCTATATTTCGTGCAGCAAACTAAGCTTTTTCCTAAGTCCACAGCTAGCATTTGAAGATTTTTTTCATATTTGGATGAACATGTATTCCTGAAGCCATAGTCAATCTAAATGTATGTAAGGTTCATAACAGAAATATTCTCCTGTTAATCCCTCAGCTTACATTAAATATAATAATTTGAGAAGTAGAACTTTTTTATTTTCAGACCAACAGTCTTACCAATACATTTTTCTTTCTCTATAGAAACACATAGAGAGTTAGATAAAACATAGAAACTTCTGTTTGGTAGTTTTTCAGCATAAAACATACTTTGAAAAGGTAAGAATAAGAGTTATACATATCAGCTCAAGGAAGAATTACTTTCAGAACACAGAAATAACTTGATAACATATCATTTGATAGCCTAGAAAAACTACAGAAATAGCAAGCTAGAATTCTAGGTTTAATTTTGCATGTGTTTTATGTTTTATTTTTCTAGCCCACTTACATGATCAAAAGAAGCAGGGTAGTACAGTAATTAAGAATATAGGCTTTGAAATCAGAATTCTGGAATCAAATCTTTAATAACTCTTTTCTCTGTACCTTTGTATCTTCACCTGTAAAATGGAAATAAATACCTTATAAAGATGCTGTGAAGATTTAATAAGACTTTATTTAAAGTATTTAGAACAGTGATACACAGTAAATTCACAATAATTAGTTGCTAAAGGTAATAGAGCTAGATGTAATATTGATACAAAGGTATTTTGTCTTTGTGTGATGATGCTTGATATTTTACATATTTCACATCTATTATTTCATTTGATATAATAAGAAAACAATGTAGGGAAAAGAGGTAATATTATATTATTGTGTTTATATATGATATATATATATCATTTTAGAATATACATATTCATAAATATGTATAATATTTATACATATATCTTATAATATCATAATTCATAGGTGCTATAAATATGGAAAACAGGTTGTCTTTTTGTGTCATATGGTCAACTTCTTCCCAGTTTTAAAACAGTGTGGCAAAATAGCAACTACCTATTAATTTGGGGTAAGTTATTTGGATAAGTTTGAAATCTAACAATCTGAATAGAAATTTATAATAGTTTTTGACATATTCTATTCTTTTAGAAGTTATCAAGAAATTCTAGAACTAGTTTTAAGAATTTTTCAACCTTAAAAATATATGATAGTAATTGTTATAGTTTACTGAGTGCTCACTCTGCAGANATTTATAATAGTTTTTGACATATTCTATTCTTTTAGAAGTTATCAAGAAATTCTAGAACTAGTTTTAAGAATTTTTCAACCTTAAAAATATATGATAGTAATTGTTATAGTTTACTGAGTGCTCACTCTGCAGAATATGACATGTTACTCAGTTTACACTGTTATCTTACTTAATATTTGAAGCTGCCCAATGATGTGGATTTTACTAATCCCCCTTTTACAGATGAAAATCAGAAGTTTAGCAGTTTCCCCAGGGGCCCTCAGCAAGTGGTGGAACAGGGATTCCAACACAGATGAGACTTGGATGTCAATGTTCTATATAAGACATGCCACTGTGCTATGCTATCTCAACATCTTAGATACTAATAAGGCTTGTTATATCCTTATACATAAAAAAGGCTAAGGAAATCCACTTTACTTGCCTAGTCCTTAAAACATGAAACATATTTTTAAACAAAGCAAGAAAACAAATTTGCAAGGACATCACTTACTCTGGAAGAAGCCTGCTGAAGTTCTAGTAAGACTATTAATGATTTGAAGCAATACTAGTTCCAACACTTAAAGAATTTGCTTAGAGAAATTTTTTAGTATAAGATAGATTTTAAAACTCTGTTTTATTCCATCAAAAAAATTACAAAATAGGTCTAGAATTGTTAACAAATAGATGTGAGCTAAAGCAGTTTGTACATCTTCAGGAAGCAAGAAAACTTCACTTCTTAGCTGACTTAGTCTCACTGTTTCAGCATCGGAAGAAGTATCATGACTCAGAGTTTTGATTTGTATGTTCTGTGATCAAGATAGATTGCCTGTTAAAGCTTTTGGGTTTATTAAAACAATGAACATAATTTATTTAAATACATAAAATTTAAGAATTTTTTGACCCAAATACTTTTGTCTTGTGCCTTCTTATTTCAAGGGGGGAGCTATTTTTTAAAGCCCAGTATATTTCTCCACTGTGTAGCACTCTAAACCTATTTTTTTTTTAATCCTCACTTATGTTTCATAAATGTTATAAAAGTCATAGAGGAAATTTTATTTCAAATTTTCACTAGAGGCAAGAACTTTGAGTCACATGGCATTTAGAGATTTTTTTTCCCTAATATAAAATTATGTTTCTAAATAGATGGAAAATTCCTGGAAGTTTGCCCAAGAATGAACACTTGTCCCTTTTGGGGAGTATCATTGGGAAATAGGGAGTCTTTTCAATCCAGTGCACAAGAAATAATGAAACTCTAGTTCTCATTTCCTTTCCCTTTGACCAAGTTTATTTAGAAATTTTAGTAAAGATGAAAATTCAGTTGAGAAATAATAAAGAAAGCAAAGGGCCTGGATTTTTTCCAAATGGGAAAATTAAACCTGGACTACTTGGGATTTGGTAATGTCCTAAGTGTGTGTGTGTGTGTGTGTGTGTGTGTGTGTGTGTGTGTGTGCATGTGTGTGTGAGTATGTGTGAGAGAGTTTTGATGGTCATTTTCCTCTTTGAAAATCAGGATTTGCTTAGTCCACTCTGTTTTATGATACTCTCACTTCAGAAAAATATCTGATATGGCTGCCTTCCTAAGAGACCCAATGATTTTGTTTCTAAGTGACTTTTTTTTCTTATTACAAAATTAAGACAGGCCATAAAAATAATATAAAAATAGTAATTTTTCAAGTATTATAAAAATGTACATCTTAGAAAGTAAAAGCCTCATAATTCCATTCCCAGAGATGTATAGGTTTATTTATAGAATTGCAGTTATAATTTATAGGGCTTCTCAGGTGGCGCTAGTGGTAAAGAATCCACCTACCAATCCTGGAAACATAAGAGATACAAGTTTGATCCATGGGTTGGGGAGATTCCCTGGAGTAGAAAACGGCAACCCACTATGGTCCTCTTGCCTGAAAAATTCCATGGACCAAGGAGCCTGATGGGCTACAGTCCATGGGGTCACAAAGAATCAGACACAACTGACAGCTGAGTACAATTATAATTTTGTATACATTTATGTATTCTTCTAATAAAAATTGTTGCAAAAAATTTTTCTCTGTGACTTAATTTTATAACATTTGTGAAACATAAATGAGGTTTTGAAAACTAGGTTCAGATTGCTACACAGTGGAGAAATGTTCTGGATTTTAAAAAATTTCCCCTTACTAACTAAGAAGGCAAGAGAGAAAAGTATTTGGGTCAAAGGCAGCTTTAATTTTACATATTTAAATAAACCATGTCCTTTTTTTCCACTGAACTCAAAGGTTTTAGCAAGCAATTGAAAATCTGCATATAACTTATAGAAGGCCCTCATACCCTTGGTTCTTTCATATCTGCTGTTCTGCAGTTGTGGGTTAAACCAACCACAAACTATATAGTACCACAGTATTTACTATTGAAAAAAACATGTGTAAGTATTTCTCAGTTCAAATTTATATTTTTTAAGGGTGATCTGTATACAAACACACAATTTTGCAATTTGGTTTTTCATATAAAAAATATTCTAGGTACATTTTTATATCAGTATGTATTTTTAAAAAACTTTTATTGAAGTATAGTTGCTTTGGACACCCCAAGTGGTGTGAATTGTAAAGAACCTTCCTGTCAATCCAGGAGACATAAGAGACACAGGTTCAATCCCTGGGTTGGGAAGATCTCCTGGAGGAGGGCATGGCAATCCACTCCAGTATTCTTGCCTAGAGAATCCCCTGGGCAGAGGAGCCTGGTGGGCTACAGTCCATAGGGTTGCAAAGAGTTGGATACAACTGAAGTAACTTAGCATGCATGCACGCATAGTTGCTTTACAATATTGTTTCTGCAAAGTGAACCCTCTATATGTATACATATATCCCCCACTTTTTTAGATTTCCTTCCCATACAGATCCTCACAGAACATTGACTTCCCTGTGCTACACAGTAGGTTCTCATTTTATACATAGTAATGTGCACATGTTAATCCCAACCTCAGCCTCCCAGTTCATCTTACCCTCCTTTCCCCCACTGATATCCATAAGGTTGTTCTCTACATCTGTGTCCCCATTTCTGCTTTGCAAATAAGTTCATCTGTACCATTTTTCTAGATTACACATATGGAATCTGTACTATTTTTCTGTAAAAGTGGTACATCTATACCATTTTTCTAGATTACATGATATATAATTTTATCTTTCCAACTTACTTCATTCTATATGACAGTCTCTAGGTCTCTTCACATCTCTGCAAATGGAACTGCTTTGTTCCTTTTAATGACTAATATCCCATTCTAAATATGTACCAGGTCTTTATCCATTCCCCTGTTGATGGACATTTAGGTTCCTTCCATGTCTTGGCTATTGTAAATAGTGCTGCAATAAATACTGGGGTGCATGTATCAATTTGAATTACGATTTTCTCCAGATAAATGACTAGAGTGAAATTTCTTGGTCATATGGTAGTTCTATTTTTAATTTTTTTAAAAACCTCCATGTTGTTCTCCATAGTAGTTGTGCCAATTTACTTTCCCACCAGTGGTGCAGGAGGGTTTACCTTTTCTCCATACCCTTTCCAGCATTTATTGTTTATAGATGTTTTCATGATGGTCTTTCTGACAAGTAATTTTGATTTTCATTTCTCTAATAATTAATGATGTTGAGTATCTTTTTATGTGCTTTTTGACCATCTGTAGGTCTTCTTTGAAAAAATGTCTATTTAGGCCTTCCATCCATTTTCTCATTGGATTGTTTCTTTTATTATTGAGCTACATAAGCTATTTGTATATTTTAGAGATGAACCCTTGTTGGTTGTTTTGTTTGCAAATATTTTCTCCTATTCTGAAGGTTGTCTTTTTGTTTTATTTATTGTTTCATTTACTGTGCAAAAGGTTATAAGTTTAATTAGATCTCATTTTGCTTATTTTTGTTTTTAGTTTCACTTTTCTAGGAGATGGGTCCAAAAAGATCTTTCTATAATTTATGTTAAAGAGTGTTCTGGTTATGGTTTTCTCTGAGTTGTAAGTGCCTAGCCTTACATCTAGGTCTTTAATCTATTTTGAGTTTATTTTTGTGTATGGTATTAGGAAGTGTTCTAATTTCATTCTTTTACAGATAGCTGCCCAGTTTTCCCAGCACCACTTATTGAAGAGACTGTCTTTTTTCCATTGTATATTCTTGCCTCCTTTGTCATAAATTAGGTGAACATAGGTGTCTGGATTTATCTTTGGGCTTTATATCTTGTTACATTGATCCATATGTCTTTTTTTGCCCCAGTACCATCCTGTCTTGATTACTGTAGCTTTGGAGTATAGTCTGAAGTCAGAGAGCCTGATTCCTCTAGCTCTGTTTTTATTTTTCAAGATTGCTTTGGCTATTTGGGGTATTTTGTGTTTCCATACAAATTAAAAACTATTTTAATCTGATTCTGTGGAATAATGTCATTGGTAATTTGATGGGGATTGCATTGAATCTGTGGATTGCTTTGGCTAGTGTAATTATTTTTACAGTGTTGATTCTTCCAATCCAAGAACATGGTATATCTCTCCATCCATTTGTGTCATCTTGTTTTCTTTCATCAGTATCCTATAGTTTTCTGAATCAAGTTATTTTTCCTTCTTAGTTAGTTTTATCCCTAGATAGTTTTATCTTCATGATGCAATCATAAATGGAATTGTTTTCTTAATTTCTCTTTCTGATCTTCTGTTAGTGTACTGGAATGAAAGAGATTCCTGTGTATTAATTTTGTCTGGTTTTGGTATCAGGGTGATAGTGGCCTCATAAAATTAGCTTGGGAGTGTCCCTCCCTCTGCAATTTTTGAAAGAATTTGAGAAGGATGTGTTAGCTGGTCTCTAAAATAAAATTCACCTGTAATGCCATCTAGTCCTGGACTTTTGTTTCTTGGAAGATTTTAATTGCAGTTTCATTTCAATTGCATTACTCATGACTGCCCTGTTCATATTTTTGTTCAGTCAAAAATTTTTAAAAATATATTTATTTACTTATAGGGCTACATGAGATTTTACCTGTGGCATGTAGGTTCTTTGCTGTGGCATATGGGTTTCTCTCTAGTTGTAGCATGTGGCCTTAGTTCCTCTCTGGCTTTGTGGGAATCATAGTTCTCCAAGGATCAATCCTGTATTCTCTGCTCTGGGAGACAGATTTTCAACCACTGGACCACCAGGGAAATCCCTGTTCTTATTTTCTATTTCTTCCTAGTTCAGTCTTAGAAAGTTATACCTTTCTAAGAATTTGTTCATTTCTTCCAGATTGTCCATTTTATTGGCATACATTGAGCTGGTCAAAAAGTTCACTCTAATTTTTTCAGAAGATGTTACAGAAAAACCCAAGCAAACATTTTGGTCAACTTGGTAATTGCTTGTAGTAGTCTCTTATGATCTTTTGTATTTCTGTGGTGTCGGCTGTAACGTCTCCTTTTCCATTTCTAATTTTATTGATTTGAGTCCTTTCCCTTTTTTTTCTCAAGGAGTCTGGCTAGTGGTTTTAATCAATTTTGCTTATCTTCTCAAAGAACCAATTTTTAGTTTCATTGGTTTTTGCTATTCTCTGTTTTATAATATTTCACTTATTTTTGCTCTGATTTTTATTATTTCTTTCCTTCTACTAACTTTGGTTTTGTTTGTTCTTATTTCTCTAGTTGCATTTGGTACAAGTTGTGTTGTTTGATATTTTTCTTGAGATGGATGGTATTGTTATAAACTTCCCTCTTAGAACTGTGCTCATCATAGGCTTTGGCTCATCATGTTTTAGTTTTCAATTGTTTCTAGATATTTTTTATTTCCTTTTTGATTTCTCCAGTTATCCATAGGTTGTTTAGTAGCACATTGTTTAGCCACCACTTGTTTGTGTTTTTTATAGTCCCCCACACCCCACCCCGTTTTTGCTTTCTAATCTCATAGCATTGTTTCAAAAAAGATACCTGATACAATATCAGTTTTCTTAACTTTACTGAAGCTTGATTTGTGACCCAAGATGTGATCTATCCTGGAGAATGTTCCATGTGTTCTTGAAAAGAAAGTATATTCTGCTGTTTTCTGATGGAATGTCCTGCATATATCAATTGAGTCTATCTGGTCTAATGTTTCATTTAAGACTTGTACTTTCTTGTTAATTTTTTGTCTGGATGATCCGTTCATTGGTATTAATCGTGTTCCTGTCAATTTCCCATTATATGGTTGTTAGCATTTGCTTTATGTATTGAGCTTCTCCTAGGTTGAGTGCATAAATATTTACAATTGCCTTGTCTTCTTCTTGGATTGATCCCTTGATTATCAGGTAGCATCTTTCCTTGTCTTATTAACAGTCTTTGTTTTAAAGTCTATTTTGTCTGATGCGAGTATTGCTACTCCAGCTTTTCTTTGCTTTCCATTTTTATGGAATATATTTTTGCATCTCCTCACTTTCAGTCTGTATGTATCCCTAGGTCTGAAGTTGGTCTCTTGTTGTAGGCAGCAAATATATGGGTCTTGTTGTTTTATCCATTCAGCCAGTCTGTTTCTTCTGGTTGGAACATTATTCCATTTACATTTCAGATAATTATCAGTATATATGTTCTTATTGCCATTTTCTTAATTGTTTGGGGTGTGGTTTTCTTTATATGTCTTTTTCCTCTTTCCCTTCCTTTTTTATTCTCCTTTATAGTGTTTTTTGCCTATAGAAGTTCCTTTAGCAGTTGTAAAGCTGGTTTGGAGGTGCTAAATGCTCTCAACTTTTGTGTATCTGTAAAACTTTTGATGCTCTGTCAAATCTGAATGAGAGCCTCACTGGTTAGAGTATTCTTGGTTATAGGCTTTTCCTTTTCATCATTTTAAATATATCCTGTCACTCCCTTCTGACCTGCTGAGTTTCTGCTGAAAAATCAGCTGATAATCTTTGGGGGTTTCCTTGTATGTTATTTGTTGCTTTCCCCTTGTTGCTTTTAATATTTTTTGTACTTAATTTTTGTTAGTTTAATAATATGTGTCTCAGTGTGTTTCTCCTTGGGTTTATCCTTTATGCAACTCTCTTTGCTTTCTAGGCTTGGATGACTATCTTGTTTCCCATATTAGAAAAGTTCTTTACTGTGATCTCTTGAAATATTTTCTCAGACCTTTTTTCTTCTTCTTCTGGGACTTCTATAATTCAAATGTTCATGCATTTAATGTTGTTCCAGATGTCTCTGAGTTTATTCACATTTATTTTCATTTTATTATTATTATTATTATTCTGTTCTACAGCACAGATTTCTACCACTCTGTCTTCCAGGTCACTTATCCATTCTTCTGCCTCAGTTATTCTGTTATTGATTTCTTCTAATGTAATTTTCATTTTCAGTTCCTGTCTTGTTCATTTCTGTTTATTTGTGTTTTAGTTCTTCTAGGGCTTTGCTAAACTTTTCTTATATCTTTTCAATGCATGCCTCCAGTCTGTTTCTAAGATCTTGGATCATCTTTACTATCATAATCTGAATTCTCTTTCAGATAGATTGCTGATCTCCTCTTCATTTAATTGTTCTTGTAAGTTTTAATCTTGCTCCTTCATCTGCAACATATCTCTTTGTTACCTCTTTTTTTCCCCCTCAAAGTTTTGTGTTTGTGATCTGCTTTCCAGGCTGCAGGGTTGCAGTTACTCTTGCTTCTGGTATCTGTGCCCTGGTAGGTGAGGTTGATCCAGAGACTCGTGCTGTTATCCTCTTAATGAGGGTTAGACTATTGTGGTGACCACAGCCTGCCCTGGATATCGACTGTGGCCTCCCCTTTGCTCTTTAGTTGTCACTGCCCTGTCATAGGTGGAGTTGGTTTCCTAGTTGTTGTAGTAGAAGCCCCAGGATTTGCTTCTTAGCTGTGCTTCTGATCTGTGGTGCAAAGTAGGCAGGGTTGGAGCACTCCTGCTGGGAGGGAAGCTACTGAGTATCCCTCCTTTGGAGCTACTCTTCTGTGGTGTACTCTGCTGTGTGATCTTTCACCCATTGTGCAGACCCTCAGATTATACTGATATTAGCATTGCCATGCTAGCATTTGACCCTGGTGTCTCTTAGAGATTTCTTTCACCAGGCCATCAGAGTAGATCCACTGAAGTCCAGCCCCAGGATTGCAGTAATCATGGATCTGGACCAGTTGTGGGTACTAGGTACTCAGTCATGCTCAGTCATGTCTGTCTCTTTGTGACCCCATGGACTGTAGTCCACCAGGTTCTGCTGTCCATGGAATTTTTATGCAATAATATGGGAGTAGGTTTCTATTTCCTACTCCAGGGATCTTCCTGAGCAAGGGACTGAACGCTTGTCCCTTGCATCTCCTGCATTGGTAGGTAGTTACTTTATCAATGCACCATCTAGGAAGCTAACAGGTGTTATGGGGTAGCTCAGACTTTAGTCTGGCACAAGCCACCAAGTGTACATGCATGTTAAGTCACTTCAGTTGTGCCTGACTCTTGCAACCCTATGGACTATAGCCTGCTAGACTCCTTTGTCCACGGGATTCTCCAGACAACACTACTGGAGTGGATTGCCCTGCTTTCAGGGGATCTTNTTGAAAAGTAATAGTAGGTTATAAAAATTAAAATTAAAAGAGAAATAGAGGACTTAAAATGTTAAAAAAGTTTAAAAAAGAAGAAAAAACAAACAACAACATCAACAACAAGAAAAAGAGAGAATGGTCGTAAAAATAGTAAAGATATATCTGGGACTATCTCTGGTGTTGTGGGCAGTGTGGGGTCACTTCCAAGGTGGTTCCCTCTGTTTAGTTTATTCTGTTTGCTGGTCTCTTCAGTGTCTGATTTCCGCCGTGACACAACGTGGGTGGTGGTGGACACTTTATTTTTTTTAGGCTCACTTGTTCACTCGGGCTGTGGGGAGGGAGGGATGTTGCAAACAAATAACACTGGCATGTGCTCACAGTGTCTCAGTCATGCTGGGCATGCCCCTGCACATGGCGCATACCACTCAGGCTCTATGTTGCTCCACCGGGAAACATCTGAGGCTGGCCTTAGGCTGCATGCCCTCCCCCGTCTAAGCTGCTCAGGCTCGGTGCTCAGGTAGCCCTCGGAGGTTCAGATTCGGTTGGGCCTGCGTTTTGTGCCCTTCCCAGGACCGAGGAGCTCAGGCGTTTGGCGAACGCGGTCGCTGTGACTTATTGCCTTTCCCATCCCTGCTGCTCAGTTTTCTGGGTGTAGATGACACCACCCTTATGGCAGAAAGTGAAGAGGAGCTACAAAGCCTCTTGATGAAAGTGAAAGAGGAGAGTGAAAAAGTTGGCTTAAAGCTCAACATTCAGAAAACGAAGATCATGGCATCTGGTCTCATCACTTCATGGGAAATAGATGGGGAAACAGTGTCANTTTTTTTATTATAATTATCATTATTATAACATTTATGTACCAAATTCATAAATGTATTTCAGTATTCAGTGAATTCTGATAAATGTATATACAATATATAATCAATATCTCAATTAAGATAAAGAATGATTCTATCACCCTAGAAAGTCCCTCATGCCCCTTTCCAGTCAAATCTTTCCATAGACAATTTCTGTTTCCATTTCTAGTGAATCAATTAGTTCTCCAGTTCTACAACTTCATATAAATTAATCATGTGTGTGTGTGTTTGTCGCTCAGTTATGTCCAATGCTTTGTGACCCCATGGACTGTAGTTCACTAGGCTCCTCTCTCCATGGAATTCTCCAGGCAAGAATACTGGAGTGGGTTGCCATTCCATCCTTCAGGGGGTCTTCCCGACCCAGGGATCAAACCCAGGTCTCCCACATTGTGGGCAGATTCTTTACTGTCTGAGCCACCAGGGAAGCCCCCAAATTAACTCATACAAAATGTATTATTTTGTGTTATAGCTGGAGTTTATAGATGAGAAAAATGTTGTGTAATAGCATGGTATTTTAATAACATACATGGTTAGTTCAAGGATAAGGCAAACTAAAAAGTATAAACCAAAATTTGCAAACTCTGAATTTTTAGTGAAGTATATTTCACAATGACTTTTTTGAGATAATGTGGTGAGATTCAAGAGTAAACTTTGTAGTATGAAATTTATGACTAGCTGTTAACCACTATTACCTTGAATCTGTTTGTGCCTTGTCCATAAATATTCAGTAATATGATCCCCAGTATAGTTGGTGAAATGTGACATGGTGGTGGTTTTCTTACTCAGTCATGTCCGACTCTTGCAATCCCATGGACTGTAACCTGCCAGGCTCCTCTGTCCATGGGATTCTCCAGGCAAGAATACTGGAGTGGGTTGCCATTTGCTTCTCCAGTTGAATTTTCCCAGCCCAAGAATCAAACCCAGGTCTCCCGCATTGCAGGCAGTTTCTTTACCAACTGAACTACAATTGAAGCCTGAATTGTAAAATGACGGAACGTAATATGTTGCTGTGAATTTCTCATTATGTCAGTGTGTTAATGAGACAAAAAGCAAGTGGCATTAATAAAAAATGCTAACCTAAAGAGATTTTTAAGTGCCTATAACTTAAATATTTGATACTTATGTATCTAAAATACTTTGCCTATAAAATGATACTGAATAAAAAATACTAAAGTCAGTTCTGAAGGACCTCCACTGTTGGTGGAAATGTAAGTTGGTGCAGCTACTGTGGAAAACAGTGTGCAGGTCCCTTAGAAAACTAAAACTAAAATTACCATATGGCCCAGCAATCGCACTGCTGGGCATATATCTGTACAAAACTGATATTCAAAAAGACACTCACCCCAGTATTCATAGCGGTGCTGGTCACAATAGCCCAGACATGGAAACAACCTAAATGTCCATCTGCAGATAAAAGGATAAAGACTTCCCTGGTGGCTCAGATGGTAAAGCGTCTGCCTGCAATACGGGAGACCCAGGTTCGATCCCTAGGTTGGGAAGATCTCCTGGAGAAAGAAATGGCAACCCACTCCAGTATTCCTGCTTGGAGAATCCCAGGGACGGAGGAGCCTTGTAGGCTACAGTCCATGGGGTCGCAGAGTCAAACACGACTGAGCGACTTCCTTCTTCACTTCACATCTATACAGTAGAATACTTCTCAGCCATTAAAAAAAAAAAAAAGAATGTCATTTGCAGCAACACAGATGCAGCTAGAGGTTATCATACTAAATGAAGTCAGAAAGAGAAAGCAAATACCATATGAGGTCATTCATATGTGGAATCTAAAAGATGACACAAATAAACCTATTTATGAAGCGGAAACATATTCATTAACAGAGAGAACAGATTACTGCTTGCTAGGAGAGAGAATTTGTGGGGACAGACTGAGTAAAAGGTTGGGGTTAGCAGATGTGAGCTTTTATATATATAATCAATAAACAAGAGGGTCCTGCTGTATGGCAAAAGGAACTGTGTTCACTATTCTATGATAAGCCATAATGGAGAAGAATATAAAAAAGAATATATGTATACTATTTTATTATAGTTGATTTACAATGTTATATTAATTACTCCTGTACAACAAAGTATATATACATATATATCTGAATATATATAGGAAATGGTAACCCACTCCAGTATTCTTACCTGGGAAATCCCATGGACAGGGGACCCTTGTTACAGTCCATGGGGTCACAAAGAGTCAGATATGACTAAGCAACTAAACACACACACATATATGTGTATATATACATGTCTGAATCACTTTGCTATATAGGATTAATTAATGTAACATTGTGAGTGAGTGAGTGAAGTCGCTGTTGTGTCCAACTCTTTGCGACCCCTTGGACTGTAGCCTACCAGGCTCTTCTGTTCATGGGATTTTCCAGGCAATAGTACTGGAGTGGATTGTCATTTCCTTCTCCAGCGGATCTTCCCGACCCAGGGATCGAACCCGGGTCTCCCGCAGGTCTCCCGCATTGTAGGCAGACACTTTACCACCTGAGCCACTAGGGAAGTCCAAACAGAGGAGCTCAGCCTGGTGGTCATTGTCCCAGCCATGTCTACTACTTTGAAGTGAAGGGAAGTCTCTCAGTCGTGTTTGACTCTTTGCAGCCCCGTAGACTGTAGCCCACCAGGTTCCTCCGTCCATGGGATTCTCCAGGCAAGAAAGAATACTGGAGTGGGTTGCCATTTCCTTCTCCAGGGGATCTTCCCCACCCAGGGGTTGAACCCAGGTGTCCCAAATTGTAGGCAGATGCTTTAACCTCTGAGCCACCAGGGAAGCATTGCAACATTGTAAATCAACTTAAAAAAAAAAAAAAAAGTTAAAAACCCAGTGAAGGAAAAGTATAATAATGAAAAATTGCCTCCCTTCTTTCTCAAAGGATTAATAAGATTTGAGTTATAATGAAAAAGACTTGAGCTAACAACTAAAGTGGAGAACTTTAGCAAGGAGAATTACGTGTCAAATCAGTCTTTTTGAGAGGATTTTAATTTTAATGTTTAAAAATGATTGGAAAAGTTCCATCTTATAGGAAATAGATTAGATCCTTCTTAAGTCTACTCTTCTGATGATGCACCCAAAGAAAAATCTGAGAAACAGTGTTATCTAATGTTTTACTTAGTTATATCAGTTTTAGCTTACAGTCACTGCTTAATATATTTGCATGTGTGTATGCATGTGTGCACACATGCACACACACACACACACACACACCACAAAGCCAGCCCTACCAAGGAAACAAAATATCTTACATCTGCTAGGCTAGGAGTTGCTATGACAACAGAGTGTAAGAAATATACGTTTTTTTCTAATTCTAAAATGGCATCTCGTCTGTTTACCTCAAAGCACTCTAAAAAATAAGACACAATACAATAACTTATTACTAAAAATAGAGTTATACAAAAAATAAAATTTTATCCCAAATCTCTGTTTTATACTTCCCTTTATCCTTTATGATTTTTACTTAAAAAAAAAATCATCCACAAACAGAAATTAACTCGGAGACAAATAATTCTTAATACTTTAACCTGAACAATAACCAAAAGCTAACCAGTTAAACCACTTCTGTTGTCAAGGGGAAACTGCAGTGATCTTTATTTCTTTGTGTGGAGAGCTGATGTTAAAATCAAATGTACTGTTAAAGTTGGGTTTGACTCCTGTGTCTATTATCCTTACATTTAGTTATTTTTGGCTATGCTGGGTCATTGGTACTGCATGAGTGCTTTCCCTAGTTGTGATGAGGAGCAGCTACCCTTTGTTGTAGTGCATGGACTTCTCATTATGATGGCTTCTCTTGTTGCAGAGCACAGGCTCTAGGCATGGGCTTCTGGCGTGCAGGCTCAGCAGTTGTGGCGTATGGGCTTGCTGCTCCATGGCATGTGGGAGCCTCCTGAACCAGGGATCAAACCAGTGTCCCTTGCATTGCAAGGTGGACTATTCAACACTGGACCACCAGGGAAGCCCTCTATTATCCTTGACAGGCCCCCCTCTGCCCTGCAGTAACACACAGGATCTTATTAATAAACAATCCATCAAATTACTAAGAAAACAGTTTGAAGTGCCAAATATTTTTGCTGAATGAGAAATTACTACTGGTTTCAATTTTTATCTTTTCTTTATCATTTTATTCTTTTACAGTGTATTTTTTCCTGAAGCATGGTTGATTTACAATGTTATATTAATTACTTCTGCACAGCAAAATGATTCAATTATACATAAATGCGTGTGTGTATATATATATTCTATTTTTTGAAATTAATCTCCATTTTATGGTTTGTCATATGATACTGAATATACTTCTCTTACTATATAGTAGAATCTTCTGTTTATCCTTTCCATGTATAACAGCTTACATCTGCTTAACCGCAACCTCTCACTCCTTCCCTCCCCCATCCTTCCCCTTTGGCAACCATAAACAAGTTCTCTATGTCCATGAGTGTGTATTTCACATATAGGTTCATGTTCATATAGAATATAATAGCAAATGGTATTTGTCTTTCTCTGGCAGTCTTTACTTAGTATGATAATCTCTGGTTGCATCCGTGTTGCTGAAAATAGCATTATTTCATTATTTTTTTATGGCTCAGTGCTATTTCATTTTGTGGAACACACCAAATCTCCTTTATCCATTCATCTGTCCCTATTCATTTAGGTTGCTTCCATGTCTTGGATATTGTAAATAGTGCTGCTTTGATCATAGGAGTGCATGTATCTTTTCAAATTATAGCTTTATCCAGGTGTATGCCCAGGATTGGGATTGCTGGATCATATGTGCTTCCCTGGTTGCTCAGACTGTAAAAAATCTGCCTGCAGTATGGGAGACCTGAGTTTGATCCCTGGGTCAGGAAGATCCCCTGGAGAAGGGAATGGCAACTCACTCCAGTATTCTTGTCTGGAGAATTCCATGGACAGAAGAGCCTGGCAGGCTGCAGTTCATGAAATCGCAGAGAATCAAAAATGACTGAGCAACTAATACACACACACAGAAACTCTAATTTTAGCTTTTTGAGTAATCTTAATATTGTTTTCCATCGTCACTGCACCAATTTACATTCTTACTTACACAACAGTGTAAATAAGATGTTTGCATTTTTCTTCACACCCTCTCCAGCATTTATTATTTGAAGACTTTCATGATAGCTGTTCTGACTGATATGAGTTGGTACCTCATTGCAGTTTTGACTTGCATTTCTCTAATAATTAGAGATAATGAGCCTCTTTCCATGTACCTATTGACCATGGGTATGTCTTCTTTGGAGAATTATCTATTTATATCTTCTGCCCATTTTTTTTGGTTGGGTTATTTTTTGTTGTTATTGAATCCCAGGGGTTGTTTGTGTGTTTTAGAAATTAAGCCCTTGTCAGTCGTATCATTTACAAAGACTTTTCTCCCAGTCCATAGATTGTCTTTTAATTTTGCTTATAAGTTTTCCTTTGCCATGCTAAAGCTTACAAGTTTGATTAAGTCTCATTTGTTTATTTTTGCTTTTATTTCTATTGTTTTGGGAGACTGACTTAAGAAAACATTGATTTATGTCAGAGAATGTTTTGTCTGTGTTCTCTACTAAAAGTTTTGGGCTGTCTTGTCTTGTGTTTAACTCTTTAAGCCATTTTGAATCTGTTTTTGCACGTGGTGTGAGGGTGTGTTCCAATTTGATTGATTTACGTATGGCTGTCCCACTTTCCCAATACCACTTGCTGAAGAGACTATATTTTCCCCATTGTGTATTCTTGCCACCTTTGTCAAAGATTATCCACAGATATGTGCGTTTATTTCTGGGCTCAATTCTGTTCCATTGACAGAAAGAAGACAGAGAAAGGAAAAGATGATAAAGAGCTAGAGGGTGAAAATGAAAGGAAGAGAGTAAACAGAAGTATATGGGGGCAAATGTCAGGTGCCTCTGATGGTAGTAGATAGTCATTTCCAGAGAAAAAAGCTGAGCCAGTGAAAAAAAGTGGAGTGCAATCAGAAAAATATATATAGATTTTTTTCCCAAAGAAAATAATCACAATGTTACCAGGTTAAACGCCTGCTCTAAATTGGCTCAGAGGGTAAAACGTCTGCCTGCAATGCAGGAGACCCAGGTTCGATTCCTGGGTCGGGAAGATCCCCTGGAGAAGGAAATGGCAATCCACTCCAGCACTCTTGCCTGGAAAATCCCATGGACGGAGGAACCTGATAAGCTACAGTCCATGGGGTCGCAAAGAGTCGGACATGACTGAGCGACTTCACTCACTCGCTCAAATTTGTCATATTAGCCATACTTACTTTTGAGAGTCTTAGATCAACAAAATTCTATCGATAGTGATTAGTTATTTACATTATTGATAAAATTATCTCTTAATAAATGTTTGCAAACAGAATTGTGACATGATCAATAATTAGCTACTAAAATGTATTTTTCATGTAATTAGAACCTTGTCACCAAGAATGAACTTCTTTTGCAGGAAGGTTCTTTCAGTGACCTGTCATCTTTCTTCTGCCTCATAGTCATGATTCACCAATCTGCAATAAAGCTTATTGTATTATGAGCAAATATTAAAAAAAATCTAAGAAGAATATGAAATTCTATTCCAAAGAAGGGGGAATGACTGCTTTTTTTGCTTTATCGTTTGTCATCTTAAACATGTCGTTATTCTCTTTTCTCCTTTAAAGTTGTTAACATTGCAGTTCATATTGCCAAATAAAGGTTTACAATTCAAAATGAAAATTATTAACTTATTTGTGCTTATTTTTAAGACCAAAATATGCATTGCTAGATGAATGCACCAGTGCTGTCAGCATTGATGTTGAAGGAAAGATATTTCAGGCTGCAAAAGGAGCTGGAATTTCCTTACTTTCTATAACACACAGGCCTTCACTTTGGTAAGTGTTTCCAATGCTCATGTATGATAAATGATTTTTCATTTTGTTTCTAAAAGAATGACTTTGCTAGACTTTTTACCATAGAGCATAAGACATTTCAATTATTTCCCACCTGCATTTCAGTTAAGGTTAAACTAAGAGAGTGCTGTCTAAGAGAGTGAAATCACTCTTAAGCTAAAAGTCGAAGTTCCTGTACTTGATAACATATGACAGAAATTAGTGATCTTTTCCGTAAGCTTTTCAAAATTGTATTTATTTATTTTATTTCCGGCTGCACAAGGTCTTTGTTGTTGCACAGGGGCTTTCCTTAGTTGTGGCAGGAACTAAGCAGGGCTTACTCTCTAGTTGTGGTATGCGGACTTCTCATTACAGTGGCTTCTGTTGCTGCAGAGCATGGGCTCCAAAGCGTGCGGGCTTCAGTAGCTGCTGCTCCCAAACTCAGTAATTGTGTGCGTGGGCTGTAGAGCACAGCCTCAGTAGTTTTGGCACACAGGTTTAATTGTTCCACAGCCTGCGAAATCTCTCTGGATCAGGAATTAGACCACTGTGCCCTGCATTAGCAGGTGGATTCTTAACCACGGGACAACCAAACAAGTCCTTTCAGATACTTTTGAGTAACTCTCTTTAGGTTTTAAGTTTCCAAAACTTTGACCTCCCAATGGGTGTGGGACCTTACCAACATTAAATTGAAAACATGTCAAGGGAAAAATTAGAGTGTATAAACAGAGCTTTTTTCCCCCCTTTGTTTTAACAGACCTTTTTTGTAAATAATATTTCATAAAACCTAATGGAATTTTCTATTGTTTTAAAAAAGATCACCATTTTTATCATCCCTTTATGTTTTTATTGATTCACCATCATCATAAGAGTCACTAATGCAGATTCAACACCTATTATATTCCAAGCATATTTTATTTAAGCCTAACAACCTTATAGAGTATAGGTAGCCTAATTTTTCCCATTATACATATGAAGAAACAGAGCTAGAAAATGAGGAACATAATTTTCTATGATCGTATTCTCTATACCCTCCTCTATTGCACTACTTATTATAAGGAACTCGAAAGGTATCTCATGCATGATTCATAAAAAAACCTTTAATTCTGACTACATTCTACTGTCTACATTTGTATTTCTGTTTCATCAATCAAAATCTTTTCCTTTGACATGTTAGTAGGTATATAGTGGACTCTACATGCTATGGCTTCTTATTTCCCAAGGGATAGGCAGGATTCTTCCTCTCTCTCTGACTGGAATGTGGCTGATCACATTTGTGTCAAAGCTGTCACTATGTACATGACTTCAAACCTAGACTAAATAGCAAGCCTTAAGTTAATGCTTAAAGCATTTCTAGCCCTTTACCTTATAGAGAATGCTTGCTTTAAGATTGTGAGTAAGTTGAGTGTTCAGTTCAGATCAGATTTTATTTGTTCAAAGTTCTTTGACTCTGAATTCTACTTTTGAGAGGATAATCTATTTCCTCTCAAATCTACTATTTGAGAGGATAATCAATTTATTTAAACATTCAGACTTTTTATATTTTTCTTTCTCAAAGTTTACCTGAAAATAGAGAATTTCATGAAGTGACCTTTTCTATAGAATTTTGTAGTTTGTCTCTCTGTTGTTAAAAATATTAATCAGCATCTGGAGTGATAGGACCCTGATTTGCCAGTCTCCCCAAAGGCAGTCTGGATCTGGTCCAGGATGAGTTAGAGTCCATGTTGAAGAGTAATATCTATGACCTTCTCTTGGAGAGAACCAACAGGAATTGACATATGCCTGTGGAGCCAGACTTGTAGAACTCTTGAGTCCTTTCTAACACAGTCCTGGTGTTTTTCCAACATCTATCAATGAGTTTATTATGCATTCTTGTCATTTAGTTCCTATTCAAGTAGCCTAGAGTGGCGTTGGAAGCATGTTTAGCTATTTTGTTTTTTTCTTTTCTTTTTAGAACAAAGAGGTTTTTGTTGTTGTTGCTTTTAAGACTTTTCTTTAAAAAACAGTTTTAGGTTCATAGCAAAATTGAACATACAGAAATTTGCCCATACTCTCTGTCCCTATACTTGTATAGCCTCCTCCATGATCAACATACCCCTCCAGAGTGGCATAATTGTTACAATTGATGAACCTATATTGACACATTCTTAGCATCCAAAGTCCATAATTTTCCTTAGGATTCACTTACTGTTGTGCATTGTATAGGTTTGGACAGATTTATAAATACATGTGTCTACCATTATAGTCATACACAACTGAGCCTGCACACTTTCAGGCTCAATTCAGTTTATTTTCAGTTCAGTTCAGTTCAGTTGCTCAGTCATGTCCGACTCTTCACAACCCCATGGATGCAACTGCATGCCAGATTTCCCTGTCCATCACCAACTGCCAGAACTTACTCAAACTAATGTCCATTAGGTCAGTGGTGCAATCCAACTATCTCATCCTCTGTTCTTCATTCTTTCATCCTCCTTCCTTCATTCTTTCCCAGCATCAAGGTCTTTTCCAATGAGTCAGTTCTTTGCATCAGGTGGCCAAAGTATTGGAGTTTCAGCTTCAGCATCAGTCCTTCCAATGAATATTCATGACTGATTCCCTTTAGGATGGACTGGTTGGATCTCCTTGTAGCTCAAGGGACTCTCAGGATTCTTCTTCAACCCCACAGTTCAAAAGCATCAATTTTTCAGTGTTCACCTTTCTTTATAGCCCAACTCACATCTATATATGACTTTACTGGAAAAACCATAGTTTTGACTAGATGAACTTTTGTTGGCAAAGTAATGTCTCTGCTTTTTAATGCACTGTCTAGGTTGGTCATAGCTTTTCTTCCAGGAAGCAAGCATCTTTTAATTTCACAGCTGCAATCACCATCTACAGTGATTTTGGAGCCCCCCAAAATAAAGTCTATCATTGTTTTCATTGTTTCCCCATCAATTTGCCATGAATGGATGGCACCAGATGCCATGATGTCTGTTTTCTGAATGTTGAGTTTTAAGCCAGTTTTTTCATTCTCCTCATTCACTTTCAGCAAAAGACTTTTTAGTTCTGTTTTGCTTTCTGCCATAAAGGTGGTATCATCTGCATATCTGAGGTTATTGATAGTTCTCCTGGCAATCTTGATTCCAGCTTGTGCTTCCTCCAGCCCAGCATTTTGCTTGACCATTCTGCATATAAGTTAAATAAGCAGGGTGACTATATATATATAGCCTTGACGTACTCCTTTCGTGGTTTGTAACCAGTCTGTTGTTTGATGTCCAGTTCTAACTGTTGTCTCTTGACCTGCATACAGATTTCTCAGGAGACAGGTCAGGTGGTCTGGTATTCCCATCTCTTGAAGAATTTTCCACAATTTGTTGTGATTCACACAGTGAAAGACTTTGGCATAGTCAATAAATAGAAGTAGATGTTTTTCTGGAATTCTCTTGTTTTTTCTATGATCCAACTGATGTTAGCAATTTGATCTCTGGTTCCTTTGCCTTTTCTAAACCCAGCTTGAACATCCAGAAGTCACAGCTTATGTAGTGTTGAAGCCTGGCTTGGAGAATTTTGCACATTATTTTGCTAGTATGTGAGATGAATTCAATTGTGTGGTAGTTTGAGCATTCTTTGGCATTGCCTTTCTTTGGGATTGGGATGAAAACTGACCTTTTCCAGTCTTGTGGCAATTGCTGAGTTTTCCAAATTTGCTGGCATATTGAGTGTAGTACTTTCACGGCATCATCTTTTAGGATTTGAAATAGCTCATAGGATACGGAATGCAAAAGTAAGAAGTCAAGAGATACTTGAGGTAGCAGTCCAATTTGGTTTTGGTGTACAAAATGAAGCAGGGGAAAGGCTAACATACCAAGAGAATGCACTCGTCATAGCAAACACCCTCTTCCAACAACACAAGAGAAGACTCTACATGTGGACATCACCAGATGGTCAACACCAAAATCAGATTGATTATATTCTTTGCAGCCAAAGATGGAGAAGCTCTATACAGTCAGCAAAAACCAAACTGGGAGCTGACTGTGGCTCAGATCGTGAATTCCTTATTACCAAATTCAGACTTAAACTGAAGAAAGTAGGGAAAACCACTAGATCGTAGATGTATGACCTAAATAAAATCCCTTATGATTATACAGTGGAAGTGAGAAATAGATTTAAGGGGCTAGATAGATAGAGTGCCTGATAAACTATGGATGGAGGTTTGTGACATTGTATAGGAGACAAGGATCAAGATCATCCCCAAGAAAAAGTAATTCAAAAAAGGCAAAGTGGAGAAAAGAAGAGAAGCTAAAGGCAAAGGAGAAAAGGAAAGATATACCGATTTCATTGCAGAATTCCAAAGAATAGAAAGGAGAGATAAGAAAGCCTTCTTCAGTGATCAGTGCAAAGAAAGAGAGGAAAGCAATAGAATGGGGAAGACTAGAGGTCTCATCAGGAAAATTAGAGATACCAAGGGAACATTTCATGCAAAGATGGGCACAATAAAGGACAGAAATGATATGGACCTAACAGAAGCAGAAGATATTAAGAAGAGGTGGCAAGAATACACAGAAGGACTATACAGAAAAGATCTTAATGACCCAGATAATCATGATGGTATGACCACTCACCTAGATCCAGACATCCTGGAATGTGAAGTCAAGTGGGCCTTAGGAAGCATCACAAAGAACAAAGCTAGTGGAGGTGATGGCATTCCAGTTGACTGTTTTAAGTCCTAAAATATGATGTTGTGAAAGTGCTGCACTCAATATGTCCTCAAAGTTGAAAAATACATCCTTATAGTATTATACGGAGTATTTTGATTGCTCTAAAAATTCTCTGTGCTCTGCCATTGTATCCCTCTCCTCAACCCATGGATCATGAGTTCCAATCCCACAACTTCATGACAAATAGAAAGGGAAAAAGTGGAAGCAAAACAGATTTTATTTTCTTGGGCTCCAAATCACTGCAGATGGTGACTGCAACCATGAAATTAAAAGACCTTTGTTCCTTGGAAGGAAAGCTATTATAAACCTAGAAAGTGTATTAAAAAGTAGAGACATCACTTTGCCAACAAAGGTCCATCTAGTCAAAGCTCTAGTTTTTCCATTAGTCATGTATGGATGTGAGAGTTGGACTATAAAGAAGCCTGAGCACTGAAGAGTTGATGCTTTGAATTGTGGTGCTGGAGAATATTCTTGAGATTCCCTTAGGCTGAAAACTGATCAAACTAGTCAATCCTGAAGGAAATCAACCCTGAATATTCATTGGAAGGACTGAGGCTGAAACTGAAATTCTAATATTCTGTTCACCTGATGCAAAGAATCAACTCACTAGAAAAGACCCTGATGCTGGAAAAGATTGAGGGCAGGAAGAGAAGGGGACCACAAAGGATGAGATGGTTGGATAGCATCACTGGCTCAATGGTCATGGGTTTGAGCAAACTCTGGAGATAGTGAAGGACAGTGAAGCCTGGTGCACTGCAGTCCATGGGGTTGCAAAGAGTTGGACACAACTTAAGAGACTGAACAACAACATCAACCCCAGAAACCAATCATCTGTAATGTGTCCACAATTTTTCCTTTCCCAGAATATCATGTACCTGGAACCATACAGTATGTAGCCTTTTCAGACTGATTTCTTTAACTTAGTGATAATCATTTGTTTCCTCCATGTCTTTTCACAGCTTGCTACCTCATTTCTTATTAGTGTTAAATAATATTTCATTGTTTCAATGTACAGTTTGTTTATCCATTCACCTATTGAAGATAGGCTCGGTTGCCTCCAAGTGTTAGATATTATGAATAAAGATGTTATAAGCATCCAAATGCAGGTTTTTCTGTTGACATGCATTTTCTCAAGTCCTTTAAGTAAATATCAAGAAGTGAAGTTACTGGATTGTACTGGTAAGAGTATGTTTAGTTTTGTTAGAAACTACAAAACTGTATTCCAAAACAGCTATACCATTTTTCATTTCCACTAGCAATGAAAGCCCCTGGAGAAGGAAATGGCAACCCACTCCAGTTTCTTGCCTGGAGAATCCCATGAACAAAGGCGCCTAGCAGGCTACAGTCCATGGATTTGCAAGAGTAGGACACAACTTAGCAACTAAACCACCAAAAAACAATGAAAGAGAGTTCCTATTGGTCCACAGCTTTGTCAGCTTTTGAAGATGTCAGTGTTCTGGGTTTTGGCCATTTCAAACAGGTGTGTAGTAGACAATTTTTAAAATAAATAATAAAATCTAATTTCATACTTTCAAACCAAAAAACAAACAAACATGTTTTTAATTGTAGCTACCCATAGTGTATTTCCCTGTAAACTAATAATCATGTTAGTTCTGATTTATGAACTGGTTTAGTCATTTTAGGTTACAGAAATCTATCATTTATGATCATCCTTTCTTCCTACATGAAATTCTTATTTTCCCTGAAAAGATTTCAGAAGAGGAAAAATATGTATTATATTTTCCTCCATACAACAAATGGGTAATTGTTGATTGTAAAGAGTAAAATCAATACTGTATCTGAAGACATCAAAAATTATAGAAGCTTATTAAAGTATTTGATTCCTGAATAGAATTACAATTTTATAATTACCACTAGCCAATGCTTTATCTTATTTGTACAGAAAGTCTGCATATTATTTCCAATAAGCCTCTGTTAAAATAGTTTTCTTTTAAATTCCTCTGACTAAGATAAATCCTGAAATAGTATTTTAGCACATAATATAGAACATAGGTCATGAAACACCGATATAGTTTCTTCCCCTGTGTAGAAACCAAATAATGTTGTAGGACTGGAATGATGAGCCAAACCTTCAATATACACTGAAAGTGGAAGTCGCTCAAGATCTGAACTACTGAATTCTGAAATTGCTCCTGGTTGAAAATTCATGGTTAGGAAAGTCCAAGAGAAGTTGACAATGAAATAAACAAAATGATATTTTCTTTCCTATTAATTCTCTTTCCTGCATCACTATCCTTTTGTTTTTTCATTACTTTTGTTTTAGCTCTCATATTTTAATAGCAATGTTGTCATTAAAAAAAAAAATTTCCCTTGATGTAAGAACACATTGTTTTAAATTTAATTTTTGCAAGGTCCCACCTGTTGGAAGGTCAAATTTTTGGAAAAGTTGAAACCCTAAAGATAGTTACTCAAAAGTATATGGAAAAGATTAGTATCTGTCATATGATATCAAACATATGAACATCAGCCTTCAGCTTAAGAGTGATATTTACCCTTTTAGACATAGTTTAATTTAATTAGTTTAATTTCCCCATCTTAATGGTAAAACCATCCAATCAAAATGTAATGAAACACAAATTTCTGTCATTTGATAAATAGACAAAATGTATAATACCATAAATGGAATATTATTCAGCCATAAAAATTGAAGTACTAATACTACAACTTTTAGATCATTTGTTGGGTGTAAGAAGTCAGTAACAAAAAGCCATTTTGTATGAGTCTGTATGTATGAAATATCCAGAATAGACAAATCTGCAGAGAGGAGCTTGGTAGTAGGCAGGGACTGAGCAGCAGAAGAAATGGAGATGGACTGCTAATGGGTATGAGATTTCTTTTGGGAATGAAGAAATATTCTGAAATTGGATAGTGCTGATGGTTGCATGAGGGTGTGACTATACCAAAAATCACTGAATTTTACATTCTAAAAGGATGAATTTATAATATATAAATCATATTTCAATTTTAGAAAGGAGGGTAAAGTGACCTGATATATCCGCACTGAGCACAGTAACTAATAACAATGAGAACTTAAAAGAAATCAAGAAGTAAGAAAACTTGTAAGGTAAAGGCATAAACACTGAAGACACATCAGAACATGTGCCACCTCAGCATAGTGTCAGGGTGCAGCGGCCCAGCCGTGTGAGGCCAGATCTGCCAGGACTACCTTCTTTAAACACACACCCTACAATTCCCAAAGATGGAAAAAGAGAGCAAGTTATATGAAACTGGCTTTAGAGGATTTCTATAAGTTCATTAAAAAAAAAAAAAATTTTTAAACTTTGATTTTTGAGAAATTTTTCTTATGTTGACTAACTCATTCCCAAAGGATAGTGTATTTCCTTTATTCTTCTTAGTTATTTTCTTAATAACCTTTAAAATTTTTACTTTCTTGCCTCTGCTTCCTGTTCTTATTCCCATTCTAGTTCAGTTCAGTCACTCAGTCATGTCCGACTCTTTGTGACCCCACGGACTGCAGCACGTCAGGCTTCCCTGTCCATCACCAAGTCCCAGAGTTTACTCAAACTCATGTCCATCAAGTTGGTGATGCCATCCAACCATCTCATCCTCTGTCGTTCCCTCCTCCTCCCACTTCAATCTTTCCCAGCATCAGGCTCTTTTCCAATGAGTCCGTTCTCATCAGGTGGCCAAAAGATTGGAGTTTCAGCTTCAGTATCAGTCCTTCCAATGAATGTTGAGGACTGGTTTCCTTTACGATGGACTGGTTTGATCTCCCTGCAGTCTAAGGTACTCTTAAGAGTCTTCTCCAACACCACAGTTCAAAAGTATCAATTTTTTGGCACTCAGCTTTCTTTATAGTCCAACTCTCTTTGTAGTCCAACTCTTATATCCATACATGACTACTGGAAAAACCATAGCTTTGACTAGATGGACCTTTGTTGGCAAAGTAATGTCTCTGCTTTTTAGTATACTGTCTAGGTTGATGATAACTTTTCTTCCAAGGGACAAGGATCTTTTAATATCATGACTGCAGTCACCATCTGCAATGATTTTGGAGCCCCCTAAAATAAAGACTCACTGTTTCCACTGTTTCCTCATCTATTTGCCATGAAGTGATTGGACTGGATGCCATGATTTTAGTTTTCTGAATGTTGGGTTTTTAAGCCAACGTTTTCACTCTCCTCTTCCACTTTCATCAAAAGGGTCTTTAGTTCTTCTTCACTTTCTGAGTATTCTTACTTATAGTTATTCAGGAGCTATACTAGGTTATGAATATAAATAAATGTAATAGTATATCTTCCTTTCGGAGAAGGCAATGGCACCCCACTCCAGTACTCTTGCCTGGAAAATCCCATGCATGGAGGAGCCTGGTAGGCTGCAGTCCATGGGGTCACTAAAGAATCAGAATGAGCAACTTCACTTTCACTTTTCACTTTCATGCATTGGAGAAGGAAATGGCAACCCACCCCAGTATTCTTGCCTGGAGAATCCCGGGGACCGGGAAGCCTGGTGGGCTTCTGTCTATGGGGTCGCACAGAGTCGGACGTGACTGAAGCAACTTAGCAGCAGCAGCATATCTTCCTTTGCAATTCACATGTATTCAGAATATAAAATAAATTTAATACAAAAAATAGAATTTTCTAGAGACTAATGATTTTGGGAGTGAAAACAATCAAAATATTTTACCTCTTGAAGGATTCTTGAAAATCAAATGTAAAATAGACACCTTACTTAAAATTTGCCTTTGAATATCAATTAGAATGATAAATCTGTAAGTAAAATGGCTTTTTGTAATTATTGCTAATAATATGATTTCATTTTTATTATGCAGGAAATACCACACTCATTTATTACAGTTTGATGGTGAAGGAGGTTGGCGCTTTGAACAACTGGATAGTGCTATTCGCTTAACACTAAGTGAAGAAAAACAAAAGCTAGAATCTCAGCTAGCCGGAATCCCCAAAATGCAGCAGAGACTCAATGAACTATGTAAAATTTTGGGAGAAGACTCAGTGCTGAAAACAATAAAAAATGAAGATGAAACATCCTAATTTATTCTCATATGTTTTAAATGTTAATTTTTAGTTAAAGGCTCAGAGACATGGTTACAGTTCATGCATTGTGTTAAGCTAAGGACAGAGGGGGAAAAGGTAGCAATAAATGTTTTATAAGATTTTAGCATCAAGGAAATGTATGAGCTGACTTTTCAGAAGAAAATAAACAAATGCATTATGTAAGATTAATCATTATGGCTTATACTAATTCCTAATGAAAGACTAATTCACATGTAAAACAGGATTTTCTAGGTGAGTTAGCAAATTTGCTATGTGTATGTGATGTGTCTGAAAGTCTTGACAAACATGAGACCTGTCTTGAGGATAGACAACTTAAGAACAATGTTTGCGTTGAAACCATGTGCATAAAAATAGAGTTTGAGTGACATTTTTGTCCATTTATGGTTGTTAGATTTAACAGCTAGAATCTATGTTCCTTTATTGATAGTGATCAACTAAACCTGTGTACACAATAGTTGGATCAATAATTTCAACATGAAAAAATTCTTTTAATGACAGTGGTTGAAAGAAAGAAGCATGGTTATGCTCCTTTTATGTATAAAAAATATCCTATTTTTAATTTAAAATTTTGAGCATCTCAATATGGGCACATAACCAGTTCATTTTAATAAGAATCTTACTTATTTGTTAGTAAACTTTTTCATTCTAAAAAGAGAATTGCCAATTTAGAAAAGGAGTATCCAAACAATGTTTGTCTCAGCCTGTTACTTTACTTGAAAGGATTATGTATTGCAAATTCTGTCCAGAAATACTTAGCTTGTTTTTATGCTCAAAGGAGTCCACCACATTTAAAAAATAGCAGTGCTATAAGAATAGAGAGATTTTCAAAATCAGAGTAATAATATACATTGAAATAGTACTTTATAATTTGCAATTTATAATAATATATTTTACAATCCTCATTTACATAACTTCATTTTAATCCTTATGGCAAACTTTTGAGGCAGATATTATTTTTCCTAGTTTGCTTTTGAGAATATTGACACTCATATTTGCCTTAATCATGCAAATTTATTTAAGGGCAAATCCCAGGCTCAAATAAAGTTTTCCTATTTCCCTGGTTCAGCGCTATTTTCACTATTATCCTTGAAACTCACCCGAGCTATAATAGCAATAAAACATGAGATGTTGTAAAGAGAATAAATTTAATAATGCTAGTATTGTCACTATTTGATTATTGTCTATAAGATAAGGAAATTAAGTATAAAATGGAAAGGTCATTGGTCTGTGGCTTAAAATGGGGCAGGAATGTTAGAAAAATCTTTCAACAATACGCACTCTTACTCAATATTAATGTAGCCCTACACCCAGCAAGCAAAAGGGGAACTGTTATGTCAATTTAATATTTATCGAACATAATGAGAAATAATCTATATGGAATAGTCTTATGAGATAAATCTTACATATTCGATTGCCCTGGAGTTAGTATGAAAGCCAGGACTACCATTTTAATCTCCTATTGCCTGTGTGGCCGTTGATAGGCCAGAAAAAGTGGAAATACTCAGTTATTAGTGGTTTAAGATTTTATTTGCTTACTTAGACACAGCCATAATAGATGCTAAGTCAGTGACTCTCAGACTTTTTCACTTGGTAGAAGACCTGGATGTCATTCATGATGCCTGTAATAGAACACCATAACATTTCACATTTTCAATTCTTTGATGCTGACATTTTTAATTATCAATAAATGTAACCACCTTACTTGAAAGAATGTAATATAAAAATCAAAACCAGTACATCTAAGTTTTTTTGTTAGTATCATTAACTGCTCATTTATTCATTTCTCAGTTACTACTACTTCCTATTAGAAAGATGAGGCAGGCATCAAAGGTTTTATAAAAAAATGCATGAAACTAAAACTTGAGAAATATTATTCATTTATCTAAATTATGTATTAGTAGTTATCCAGTTTATACCACAGTAGGGAAAAGTCTGGGGTGATTATCTGAAGTTAATTTTTAAAGGTAAAAGAAAATTAAAAATTCTCATTTTAAATATGTGCGTAATTTTTATGCCTTAATTTTCTTAATTTGAAAATAAAGCATTTAGGAAAAAATATATTGTGTTTGAAACTTGAAAAGAATGCCAAAGCAAATATTAGATTTTTAATTAGCCCTTATTTAATATATCCTACCAACTGGCTGAAGTAAAGAACTCATAATTTATAATGTACAGGATTCAAGGATTTTTAAAATTCTGTATTAAAAACTGTACACATTGCAGTTTAAATTTTAAGAGTTCTAAAAGAAACCATGTTTTGCATGCACATTTTGTGTCCATTTATTTTCTGAATTTTCTTCCAGGACCAATATCCCCTAACTTGGAGGGGAAAAAACTGTAATTTGAATTTGTATTTATGTTTCATTTAAGTGTTTACAAAATGGTCCAATGAGTATACCATGTTTTGCTATTCTTATAGTTAAATTTTGAGAAAAATGTAAGATTGATAAATAAAATAGCCATCTTTAAATATAGCATCCTTGAATATAGCCATCTTTGAATTATAGGTGAGGAATGGAAAAAGAAGGATATTTCAATTTTCAAATGAATCTATTTGCCCAAATTATTTTGACATCTGTTTTGTTTTGATCAAAAAAAACCTATGAATTTATAGATATTTATTTTTAAATGTATTGTTTTTGGTTAACTTATAGAGTTGAAAAGTAAGTTGCATTCTATGAAAATGTTGCTTTATATTTCGACAGCATGTAATGTTATGCCAAGCATGAGCCTAAAATAGTGTGTGTTCTTATAAACAAGATCATGTGTGAAAATCTCTCTCCATTAATCTCAAGAANTTTTTGGTTAACTTATAAAGTTGAAAAGTAAGTTGCATTCTATGAAAATGTTGCTTTATATTTCTACAGCATGTAATGTTATGCCAAGCATGAGCCTAAAATAGTGTGTGTTCTTGTAAACAAGATCATGTGTGAAAATTTCTCTCCATTAATCTCAAGGAGAATAATATATCTTGAAATTCAACTGGAGTTTACATTTGTTTCTGATAGGAATGGTTTTCCCCTGATAATAGTTTAGTTTTTGTGTCAAATTTTGTTCTTCCAGTAAAGGTATAAATGACCATGTTAATTTTGTTTTGAGACTTTGATTCCAAGTATAATTTCATGTTTGGCAATAGTCTTAGCCTATTTTAATAGCTTTTAATCTGTTTGGAATAGTTTCTTGACTCAATAAGCCTTGAAAAGTTTGTTACATATTGGAACCCCTATCCAGAGAATGTTATATATTTCTGAGATGTGCATAAAGTGGTAATCACTTTTATTAAAAGAGATATCTTCGATATAACTACTTTATGGCAAAATTATATTCATTTCGAAGTGTAAAATGCTTTCACATAGCTCAGAGTATTTACTAGTGTGATGGTGTAAGTATGATTGAGAGGTAGGATTTAAATATAAGAATTATATTTGCAGCGTTTGCCACATGAGAGCTTTCAGATGGATGTAGACAATATTTTCATTAAAAGCAAATTCCTTCTTCAGAATTGCTGATGCCTTTCCTGATTACCAAGTACAAAAGGCTTTACAGTTTTCGTTGTGAAATTTTCAAAACCAATTATCTACACTTAAAAGCAAGCATTGTATATTAGGGGTTGTACTAATGAAAGCAAATGAGAAAAATTCCTTAATGGTAAAAATCACCATGTGGTTACTTAAAGCTATAATATGGCTATGGTGTGAATACACTGTAATATAGTCTCCATCTGATATACAGTTATTTGAGCTCAACATTACTTGTGAGTTCCTAAATTATCATAGAAAATCTTGACTAATCAAAGGAATTACAGATCATTCCAGTAATAGAAAATATCCTATTTCTATATTGTAAATGACTCTGTTGAGTGTTTTCATACACTTCAGTTACAAGTTATATTATGTACCATGCACAATAGTCACCAAATAGTTGTTTAAATATTTATTTTCCTTATCAATTCAACACATATTTATTTATTAAGTACCAACCTATGCCAGATGCTGTGCTAGGCTCTAGGAATAAATAAAATATGGTCCCTGTCCCAAGAAGCTTGCAGTCCACTGAAAATTAGGAAAATGAGTACCATCATTCAGAGAAAAATTCAATAGATAGTATTTATTATTTATCAGGTAGAAACAAGGGCTTCCCAGCTGGCTCAGTGGTGAAGAATCTGTCTGCCAACGCACAAGATGCAGGAGATGAAGTTTCGACCCTTGGGTCAGGAAGATCCCGTGGAGAAGGAAATAGCAACCCACTCCAGTTTTCCTGCCTGGGATAATCCCATGGACAGAAGAGCCTGGCGGGCTACAATCTATGGGGTCGCAGAGAGTCAGACACGACTGGGAACAAAGGCACTACATGTAGGCACAAAACATTGTGTATACACTGACTCATTAAATCTTTACAAAACTCTAATTTAATAAAAGAAGAAAGCGAGAACAGAAGTTAAGCAGTTCATTCAACCAGATGCAGCTGTTAAACTGCAGAGCTGAAAACTGAGCCTAGCAATATTTGATTACCAAGCCTTTGCAACTCCCCATTACCTTCCTTTTAATTAGTTTAGGTCATTTTTCATTATTACAGTTTTTAACTCCAAAGTTATAGTATATTTTTTAACTGGCTAAGGGTTTCTGGTTAAGCAAAAAGAAGCATTTGTTTCCCTCTAAAAAGGAATTTGTCACACAAATTATATATTTCCTTGTTTTTATTGTAAATGATAGATATATGGTCCTATGGAAGAAGGAGGACAAAAGGCAAGTTTTCAAATATTTTGAGGAAGAAATTCCAAACTGGTGAACATTTGTTAATTCAGTAAACAACGACACATTCAAGGTCAGTTACCATGCGAGGGATTCAGAAGTGAAGGAGGCAAACCTCATCTCAGCCCTTATGAAAACTTTTAGCACATCAACACTAAACAACTTATCCTTCTTAGATGTGTTTCCATCTAAATAGAATGTTTGTTTTATAGATTTTCTTAGTTCTTGTATTTCTTGCCTAAGTCCACTGTCTTGCAAAATTTAAGCAATAAGCATTTTTTTGGCAGCAGGATTCCCTTGATTGTACACATAAGGGCTTCCTTATACTAAATTACAAGGTCCAATAAAACCAGTCTGTAGGACTATATCAGCTTTCACCAGTAGGTGCTCCCATACATTTAACTTGAAACCTGAGAAATAGCTTCTCAAGTTCAGATCATGTAAAGTGAGCCAGTTTTGCACAATGAAAAGCATCTCTCCTGTGTTAACACAAAACACAGGTAACCATAGCAAAAAAGTTCTAAAAAGCAAAAAACAAAATAAAAACAACCAAATAATTTCCAGTAATTATAAAAGTAAATAGACAAGGACTGCAGAATTAAACACATCTAAAATTATATATAGTTTATCTCAGTAGGCATGTCCTAATGCAGGCGATATAGTGATTAACTATTTATGTATTTTTATGTAATTTAGTATCTGTAAAATAGAAAATGCATCAAGAAACAATGAAATATTAAACAATAATATTCACTTGGCTCTATCATTTAATTGTAGTTTAATCTGTATAAAAGAGGAGACAATCATATATCCAAAATATTATTTAACTTTACATATTAAGCATATTAAACTTAACAATTAAAATATATTGGATCTAGAGATTATGCAAATATATAAAGCTTGAAAAGTGTCCAAGAACTCACACAGGGATGGGGCAAATGAGGCCCTATAATCATATGGCATCTCATTGGGGAACTAATGGGACCTTTTGCAACACAGAGATATTGATAAAACAAGAGGAATAAAGACTGATGAAACAGCAATCAACATCCCCTTGTTTAGGATAGGGAAATGGGAAATCAATATGGGAAAAATTTCCAAGATATATACAAGTGGGATTTAGATGAATGAGGTTAATGTAGATCCAAGCAGATATGTATATTTTCCTGCCATGTAATATACACACACACATGCACATGGACACATACACACACCCCTTAGAAGTTTAATACAAAAGCAGCATAACAATTTTGAAAACTGAAGAATTTTTTTTACTGTGATAAAAACATTTACTATCTTAGCCATTTTCAAATGTACTTCTCAGTAGTGCCATTGCTGGATTTTTTTCATGTTATAAGTATGACATTTTATATCCTTGAAACAATAGCTCCTCTTTCTCCCTCCCCCTAACTAACCCCTGGTAACTATCATTCTACTTTCATGAATTTGCCAATGTTAAATATATCATTTAAGTAGAATCACACAGAATTTGTCTTTTTTAAATGGCTTATTTCATTTGTCTCTTCCCTGGTGGCTCAGTCTGCCTCTAATGCGGGAGACCTGGGTTCGATCCCTAGGTAAGGAAGATACCCTGGAGAAGGAAATGGCAACCCACTCCAGGATTCTTGCCTGGAGAATTCCATGGACGGAGGAGCCTGGTGGGCTACAGTCCCTGGTGTTGCAAAGAGTTGGACACGACTAAGCAACTTAACTTATTTCATTTAGTAGGACATCCTCAAGTTTCACCAATATTGTGGCACATGAAAGGATTTCCTTCCTTTTGAAGACTAATATTCCATTGTATGTATATACCACACTTCATTCATCTTTTCATCTAATGAAGGAGTAGATTGCTTACTTCTCTTGGTTATTGTGCATAGTACTTCTATGAACTTTGGTGTGAAATATCTCAAGATCCTGCTTTCAAGTCTTTGGATATATAGCCAGGAGTGAGACTGTTGTTTCATATGGTAATTCTGTTTTTAATTTTTGAGAAACCTCCATTATATATTCCATAGTGGCTATACCCACTTATATTCCTGCCAATAATACACTGGGGTTTCCTTTTCTCCACTCCCTAATCAACACTTGCTATCACTTGTCTTTTTGGTAACAGTTATTCTAACAGATGTAAAGTTGGGTGTCATTTGTGATTTTGATTTGCATCTCTCTGATTATTAGTGATGCTGAGCATTTTTCCACATGCTTCTTGGTCATTTGTATATCTTCTTTGGAGAAATGTCTATTCAAATATTTTGCCTGAAGAGTTTTTTAATTAGAACTTGTTTCAAGATGTTGAAGACCACAGTCTGTTTCTTCTACTTCCAAAAGCTGTCTCCCCTACCTTTCCTCCATTCTTCTGCACCTAATTCCCTTGGCTAAACATGGCAGGTGTTCCCTTTTATTTTTTCTCATTCATTTTCTTTTCTCAAACCCAAAATGTCTTTATTTCACCATCTTCATCTACCAAAACTCTAACTTTAAGAATGCCTTAAATTCTGTCCAGTTATACATAATTCTTTTTTTTAATACTTACAGAGCTCTTTGTTTAAAATCCTGCCATCATATTTATCACATGCTAACTTTTATTATTTATGTGTGTGCCTTTCTTCTTTATTCATCCAATCATTTATTCATTTGTCACATAATCTAAAATAACTCCCCAACCAGTTCCTCTCTATCACATCAGTCAGTTTTATTTATATAACTTATTTCTCCATTTATTTGTTAGTTGTTTTGCTCTGTCTACTACATTTGCCCTCTTTAGACTGTAAACTCTGTGGACCAGGAATCTTTGCTTGTATTATTTATTGCAATATTCATAGGACCACAACTCAATGAACATGAGTTTGAGAAAACTCCAGGAGACAGTGAAAGACAGGGAAATCTGGGGGTCACAGTCCTTGGGATCACAAATACTCGGACACAACTGAGTGACTGAACAACAACATAGTACCTATAACAATACATGGCAGGTAGGAGACATTTAAAAAGTATTTGTTCAGTAGGTTCATAAATGGGTGAGTAAACAAATGAATAAAAAATGGTGCAAAAGAACAAATATATGAATGAAAGAATGAAAATGAATTAATGAGAATGAGTGAAATCACTGAGAAAGACATGAGAAAAAGGGCACTCTCTCCTTCATACCCTTGTAAATTAAACCCATACTATTGGGTAAAAATATAATGTGTATTCTTTTTTTTCTCTGTTGAAAACAATTGAGCATCTTGAGACTTCACAATATTTACTTCACCCACCTTCTTTCCTTTTCTCTAAAATAAGTTAAGAAGTAATAAACTGGTCTCAATTTTCCCGACAGGATGCTGAATATAAAAGTTCTCTATTTAGAATAAATTTATATTTTAAAAAAGTTTTACAAACATTTCTTCTAATTCACTGATTCAGTAAAAATTAGATATTACATTAACTGTCTAATTGGATCACCTAGCTCCATGTTTTCTTTCTTTCTGAGCTACCAGAAATGTGTATGTCCATCCTCTTTCTACTTCTCTGGGTAGGTCCCAATACCCTTCAAACAGGTAGAGGAGACCCAGAAATTTGTAGATCCTATAGCCTCATTATTATCAATCCCAATGACCATGAGGTCTTTCCTCAAAAGAGACATGAATAGACTTTTGCTTTCTTCAATGTTTACATAAAATTCAGTGGCAACTGAACATTTTAAAGACTCCTAATGGTGACAACAAAAGGGTGAATTTATAACAGAAAGCAATTCAATTCCAATCCATAACAAGTCTGTTAGAATGTAGCACTTCTTGCCTCACCACAATCCTAAGGCATAGACTGTCTTGAGCAATGATGAGCAAACAGAGCAAGACCCTGTGGGGCCCAGTTCAGTTCAGTCAGTCAGTCGTGTCCGACTCTGCGACCCCATGGACTGCAGCACACCAGGCCTCCCTGTCCATCACCAACGCCCAGAGCTTGTTCAAACTCATGTCCAATGAGTTGGTGATACCATTCAATCATCTCATCCTCTGCCATCCGCTTTTCCTCCCAGCTTCAATATTTCCAGCATCAGGGTCTTTTCCAATGAGTCAGTTCTTTGCACGAGGTGCCCAAAGTATTGGAGTTTCAGTTTCAGTCTCAGTCTTTCCAATGAATATTCAGGACTGATTTCCTTTAGGATGGACTGGTTGGATCTCCCTGCAGTCCAAGGGACTTGCTAGAGTCTTTTCCAACACCACAGTTCAAAAGCATCAATTCTTCAGTGTTCACCTTTCTTTATACCCAACTCTTACATCCATACGTGACTACTGGAAAAACCATAGCTTTGACTAGACAGAACTTTGTTGACAAAGTCATGTCTCTGCTTTTTAATATGCTGTCGAGGTTGGTCATAACTTTTCTACCAAGTAGCAAGTGACTTGAATTACATGGCTGCAGTCAGAGAAGGCAATGGCACCCTACTCCAGTACTCTTGCTTGGAAAATCCCACGGGCCGAGGAGCCTGGTAGGCTGCAGGCCATGGGGTCATGAAGAGTCGGACACGACTGAGCCAATTGACTTTCACTTTTCACTTTCATGCATTGGAGAAGGAAATGGTAACCCACTCCAGTATTCTTGCCTGGAGAATACCAGAGATGGGGGAGCCTGGTGGGNGGGCCGAGGAGCCTGGTAGGCTGCAGTCCATGGGGTCATGAACTGAGCCAATTGACTTTCACTTTTCACTTTCATGCATTGGAGAAGGAAATGGTAACCCACTCCAGTATTCTTGCCTGGAGAATCCCAGAGATGGGGGAGCCTGGTGGGCTGCCGTCTATGGGGTTGCACAGAGTTGGACAGGACTGAAGCGACTTAGCAGTAGTCATCATCTGCAGTGATTTTGGAGCCCGAGAAAATAAAGTCTCTCACTGTTTCCACTGTTTCCCCATCTATTTGTCATGAAGTGATGGGACCAGATGCTGTGATCTCTTTCTGAATGTTGAGTTTTGAGCCAACTTTCTCCACTCTCTTCTTTCACTTTAATCAAGAGGCTCTTTACTCTTCTTTGCTCTCTGCAATAAGGGTGGTGTATTCTGCATATCTGAGGTTATTGATATTTCCTCTGGCAATCTTGATTACAGCTTGTGTTTCATCCAACCNAGAAATACAGAGACAGAGTTATGGAGGAGAAAGAAAGACTGGCATTATTTCTTTGCCAGGCAAAGGGGGAACGCAGTAGGCTAGCACCTCATGAACTGTGCCCCTGCCTCCCTGGGGAATAGGAAGCAGTCATGTAGTCAGGAAGGGGTTTGTGATAAAGAACAGTCTCTTTCAGATGTGTATAAGAGACAGATATATAGCCTTGCTACAACCCATCCCAATTTGTAACCAGTCTGTTGTTCCATGTCCAGTTCTAACTGTTGCTTCCTGACCTGCATACAGATTTCTCAACAGGTCAGGTGGTCTGGTATTCTCATCTCTTGCAGAATTTCCCAAAGTTTGTTGTGATCCACAAAGTCAAAGGCTTTGGCATAGTCAATAAAACAGAAGTAGATGTTTTTCTGGAAGTGTCTTGCTTTTTTGATGATCCAACGGACATTGGCAATTTGATTTCGGGTTCCTTTGCCTTTTTAAAGTCCAGATTGAACATCTGGAAGTTCCCAGTTCACATACTGTTGAAGCCTGGCTTGGAGAATTTTGAGCATTACTTTGCTAGCATGTGAGATGAGTGCAGTTGTATGGTAGTTTTGGCATTCTTTGGCATTGCCTTTCTTTGGGATTGGGATGAAAACATCTTTTCCAGTCCTGTGGCCACTGCTGAGTGTTCTAAATTTGCTGGCATAATAAGTGCAGCTCTTTCATGACATCATCCTTTAGCATTTGAAATAGCTCAACTGGAATTCCTTCACCTCCACTAGCTTTGTTCATAGTGATACTTCCTAAGGCCCACTTGACTTTGGGTTCCAGGATGTATGGCTCTAGGTGAGTGATCAAACCATCATGATTATCTGGGTTGTGAAAATCATTTTTGTATAGTTCTTCTGTGTATTCTTGCCACCTCTTAAGTATCTTCTGCTTCTGTTAGGTCCATACAATTTTTGTCCTTTATTGTGCCCATCTTTGCATGAAATATTCCCTTGGTATCTCTAATTTTTTTTGAAGCAATCTCTAGTCTTTCCCATTCTATTGTTTTCCTTTATTTCTTTGCATTGATCACTGAGGAAGGCTTTCTTATCACTCCTTGCTATTCTTTGGAACTCTGCTTTCAAATGGGTATATTTTTCCTTTTCTCCTTTGCCTTTAGCTTATTTTCTTTTCTCCACTATTTGTAAGGCCTCCTCAGACAGCCATTTTGCCTTTTGCATTGCTTTTCCTTGGGGATGGTCTTAATCCCTGTATCCTGTACAATGTCTTGAACCTCCATTCATAGTTCTTCAGGCACTTTGTCTATCAGATCTAATTCCTTGAATCTATTTCTCACTTCCACTGTATAATCATAAGGGATTTGATTTAAGTCATACCTGAATGGTCTAGTGGTTTTCTGTACTTTCTTCTATTTCAGTCTGAATTTGGCAATAAGGAGTTCATGATCTGAGCCACAGTCGGCTCCTGGTCTTGTTTTTGCTGACTGTATAGAGCTTCTCCATTTGGCTGCAAAGAATATAATCAGTCTGATTTCGGTGTTGACCATCTGGTGATGTCCATGTGTAGAGTCTTCTCTTGTGTTGTTGGAAGAGGGTGTTTGCTATGACCAGTGGATTTTCTTGGCAAAACTCTATTAGTCTTTGCCCTGCTTCATTCTGTACTCCAAGGCCAAATTTGCCTGTTACTCCAGGTATTTCTTGACTTCCTACTTTTGTCTGCCAGACCCCTATAATGAAAAGAACATCTTGTGTGGGTATTAGTTCTAGAAAGTCTTATAGGTCTTCATAGAACTGTTCAACTTCAGCTTCTTCAGCATTACTGGTTGAGGCACAGACTTGGATTACTGTCATTTTGAGTGGTTTACCTTGGAAATGAACAAAGATCATTCTGTCATTTTTGAGATTGCATCCTAGTACTGCATTTTTTTACTCTTTTGCTGGCTATGAGGGCTGTTTGATTTCTTCTAAGGGATTCTTGCCCACAGTAGTAGATATAATGGTAATCTGAGTTAAATTCACTCATTCCAGTCCATTTTAGTTTAATGAATCCTAAAATGTCGATATTCACTCTTGCCATCTCCTGTTTGACCACTTCCAATTTGTCTTGATTCATGGACCTAACATTCCAGGTTCCTATGAAATATTGCTTTTGACAGCATCAGACTTTACTTCCATCACCAGTCACATCCACAACTGGGTGTTGTTTTTGCTTTGGCTCCATCGCTTCATTCTTTCTGGAGGTATTTCTCCAGTAGCATATTGGGCACCTAGCAACCTGGGCAGTTCACCTTTCGGTGTCCTCTCTTTTTGCCTTTTCATACTGTTCATGGGCTTCTCAAGGCAAGAATATGGAAGTGGTTTGCCATTCCCTTCTCCAGTGGACAAAGTTTTGTGGTGCCCTCCCAGACATAAATTCTTTCTGTATCCCTCGTTTCTTGTCTGTAGGATGTAAACTTTGTTCATCCCACCTGACCTTCCCCCAAGTTTCAAAGGGCAGATGCAAGCAGTTGCTTACCAGAAACCTGGCTCAACAGCAAAAGAAGAGCAGGCAAGAAGCAGCCGTGCAGCTGTGGGGCAGGACCCTGGCTCCTCCTCAAGGAATATACATACACAATGCTTTTGAATTCTTCTGTAGGAGCTAAGGCCCCCCGCCCAGGTGGAAGACGGTAGTTTTAGGCTGAGCACAGGAGTCCTGGAACACTGATGTCTGACCTCAGTTCATTTCAGTCACTCAGTCGTGTCCAACCCTTTGCAACCCTATGGACTGCAGCACACCAGGCTTTCCTGTCCATCACCAACTCCCAGAGCTTGCTCAAACTCATGTCCATCAAGCCAGTGATGCCATCCAGTGATCTCATCCTCTGTCTTCCCCCTCTCCTCCTGCCTTCAGTCTTTTCCAATATCAGGGTCTTTCCCAAAGAGTCAATTCTTTGTATCCAGTGGCCAAAGTATTGGAGCTTCAGCTTCAGCATCAGTCCTTCCGATGACTATTCAGGACTGAATTCCTTTAGGATTGACTGGTTTGATCTCCTTGCAGTCCAAGGGGCTCTCAAGAGTCTTCTCCAATACCATAGTTTAAAAGCATCAATTCTTTGATGCTCAGCTTTCATTATGATTCAACTCTCACATCCATACGTGACTACTGGAAAATCCATAGCTTTGACTAGACAGAACTTTGTTGGCAAAGTAATGTCTCTACTTTTTAATATACTGCACTTATAAAATTTTTAGAAGGGAATTTGGCATATATTTATAGTTACTACCATATATCTATATATTGGTATGAGTTATTTAAATAAAAATCTAATTAACATTCCTCAGGAAATGGTTGGTTTTGATTGCATCATAGAAAAGAGGGTTAATTTAGGAGAGAATGAAGGTCCTTTTGGATTAGGAGACTCCCCGAGTATGGCTTGTTAGGACACAACTATCTTAGTGTCTGATGTATTATTATACATCAATAGTTATTTAATATGTTTGTGGAATAAATAACTGAGCAACTGAATGAATAAATTAACTATTAGCAAAAGAAAGAGAAAGGGAGATAGGTACATGACAAAAATAAAAATGCTTTATTTTACAATTTTGCCTAGTGCACAAATGCTAGTTGACATATCACTGAAGTTGTATAGACTTTGCATTGGTCTTTGCAACAGGTCCCCTTGGTTGCTAAAGCCTAAAATTATATATAAACTGATGTGTCCAAAAATCTAAAACACTAATCTTCCTCTCAATTTAGTTTCTCCATTCCCAAGTCTATCAAGGTCCAAACATAATTTTTAGCAGGTACACTTCATTTATTTTTTCTATACAATCCCCTAAGGGGACTTGGAGAAAAAGAAAAAGGTAAGAAGGAAAAAAGGTAATTTGTGATTGTGATTGCAATGACAATGGAAAGTGTATTTAGGAGGAGTGATTCTGAAGACCTATGACTTTTATCACACTGTCTTCCTTCAGTTACTGTCTCAACTGAATTTCCAGATTCCCAGGTGTTGCCAAAATCTCTGTGCACTGATATTGAACAGAAATACAGAGACAGAGTTATGGAGGAGAAAGAAAGACTGGCATTATTTCTTTGCCAGGCAAAGGGGGAACGCAGTAGGCTAGCACCTCATGAACTGTGCCCCTGCCTCCCTGGGGAATAGGAAGCAGTCATGTAGTCAGGAAGGGGTTTGTGATAAAGAACAGTCTCTTTCTTCTTCTGCAAAGTTTCAGAAGAGTGGGGTTGCTGACAAGATTAGGGTGTGTGCAGGGTCTTAGGTGGGCTCCTAATCTTGATTTTCTCTGGTCCCTTTAATCTTGTCTCAGGTGGTTTTGTGGCTGCTCATCCTTTGATTAGTAACTGTTCAAATATGCTCTTTGGAACTCAGGAAAGGTCATGGAGGCTGGTCTTACCTATAAGAAATGGTTGACAGACAGGCCTCCGTGCCCAGAAGCCCTACATGGTCCTGCTCATCATCACAGGAAACTCTTGAATAGGTGTCCATTGAGATCCTCTTTCATTATGATGAGGATGAAAGGTTGAAATTTACCCCAACTCTTATTGATCTGTTTGACTTATCATATTATCCCAAAACTGTATTGATCACATCTGTCTGACAAAACTCCAAATATGTGTGATTCTAATCACTAGTTCTCTCTTCCCTGGACAAGGGTAGCTGAGTCTTGATTGAACAAGTTACTTTTCATGGTAAAATGTTCACTATAAATTCATGATGATCAACTTAAAACATTTTTTTCAGTACCTTTTTGCAATTCTATTTCTTTATTCACTCTCTCACTCTCCACAACTCTGTCTCTGTTCTCTGAACAAATGCAACACTACCTCCTTCTCCTTTCCTCCATCTTTCCTGGTGGCTCAGACAGTAAAAGCATCTGCCTAAAATGCGGGAGACCTGGGTTTGATCCCTGGGTCAGGAAGATCCTCTGGAGAAGGAAATGGCAACCCACTGCAATACTCTTGCCTGGAAAATCACATGGATGGAGAAGCCTGGTGGGCTACAATCCATGGGATCGCAAAGAGTCAGACACTACTGAGAGACTTCACTTTCTTTCTTGCTTTCTGTCTTTTCTCCTTTCTTCACAGCTCAGTCATTCTGCCCCTTATCCCTTCTCACAAATAGAGGAATGCCTCTTTTGTTTCCAAAATCAGTTGCTCCAAGGAACACTCCTTGTTATTTCTTCATTCCTCATAGGCCACATCTAATTCATCACCAAATTCTGTTCATTTTGCCTCAAAAGTAATAGCTCTCAAATAAGTCTTCTTTCCATATTCAATCAGCAAGGTTCAAGGAGAAGTCATTTCTCCCACTTGGGCTACTGCCATTGCTTCCCAACCAGACTCATAGAATCCATTCGTTCATGCTGCATACTAAGTCACTTCAGTCATCTGACTCTTTACAAACTTATGGACTATAGCCCACCAGGCTCTTCTGTCCATGGAATTCTCCAGGCAAGAATAGTGGAGTGGGTAGCCATTCCCTTCTCCAGGGGATTGTCCCAACCCAGGGATCGAACCCAGGTGTCCTGTATTGCTAGCACATTCTTTACCATCTGANTTTACGGACTTTTATGGACTATAGCCCACCAGGCTCTTCTGTCCATGGAATTCTCCAGGCAAGAATACTGGAGTGGGTAGCCATTCCCTTCTCCAGAGGATTGTCCCAACCCAGGGATCGAATCCAGGTGTCCTGTATTGCTGGCACATTCTTTACCATCTGAGTCACAGAGAAGTCCCAGCATCCATTCAATAACTCTTAATAATACAATCTATTCTTTTAAAAAGTTTTTAAATGTTTTTCATTGTAATATTGTATCACTGTATACTGAAAACTGCGCAAAGTATGAATATACAGTGAAATACATTATCACAAATCCAGTATCTCTTTAACCACCAGCTAATAAATAGGACATTGACAACACTGAAGCCCACCTAATGCTCCCTTAATTTTCCCTTCTTTCTCACTCATAGTAAAACTACTATCCTAACATCTAACACTATACATTAGTCTTGCCTGTTTTTAACTTTATGTAAAAAAAAAAAGATACTGTATGTGTCTTTCTGGGTCTGGCCTATTTTATTTATTTACACATGTGCTTGAAGCTCATCCATATAGTAGTGTTCAGTCATAGTCTATTCATTCTCCTTTTATTTAGAAACTCATTGTATACTTAAGTGACAGTTTATTCATTTCACTCCTGATGAACATTTGGTCTGTTTCTACATTAGGGCCATTAAGAACAGTAAACTACTGTTTATGTCTCATGCTATACTTGTACAAAATTTCTCTTGGGCCCATTCATTCTAGTCACAATAAAGTGACTAATGCAGCTCTAATTCTATTGTTCTTCTCTCAATGACTTTCAATAACTTTTAATTTTGCCTACAAAACCCTGCATAATCTGGATTCTCTCCTTCCAGAGCCTCCTCTTGAATCATGCCTTCTTTGCTCCAAGTTCTTTTTTATTTTCTGAAATGGGAAGCGTACCTTCCTGTCACAGGGTCTCTTACAGATCCTTCTTCTTGATTGCAGAGCTACTCTTCTGCCTTCTCTAGCTTAGTCAGTTTTTGTTGTGATCTCAATTCTGTCCTCAGCCCTACAGGGAAGCTTTCTCTAATACCCAAGTCCAATTAATTTTCATAGCATCACAATTTTCTTTCTATTTTTTTTTTGGCCTCACTGCATGGAATGTGGAATCTTAGTTCCCCAACCAGAAGTCAAACTTTTGCCCTCCGAAGTAGAAGCATGAAGTCTTAACCACGGGACTGCCAGGGAGGTTCTGAAACTGACTTTCTTATCATTTTCACACAATTGCACATTCCCCTCCCCAACACTAGATCATCAGTTTCAAGAGAACAAGGGCTGTGGAATTTGCTTCTGTCTGTTTGGGCTCTCAGTTTTATCATAGCCTTCTGCTTGGACCATAATAACAGCTCAATGAATCACTCAATGAATCAGATTAACATTGAGACCAAATATCACAGAACCAGAATCAGAGTCAACTAAATCGAGGCTTTATCAAAACAGGATAACAGTGACATAGACTCTCCTCCTCATTTTTCCAGTTTCAAGAATCTGTCACCCTGCTCATTATATCACTCAAAATCAAGATTGGTTTGTTTCATATGCATAATTTTTTATTATGCTATAATTGACATATATTAGTGTCAAGTGTACAACATAATGATTGATATTTGTATACACAGTGAAATAATAACCTCTGTGTAGCTAACATCTATTGCCATACAATATTATAAGATTGTTTTCTTGTGATGAGAACTTTTGAGATTTACTTTTAGCAACTCTCAAATATGCAACACAATGCTATTGATGATAGTCACAATGCTGTACATAATATTCCCATGATTTATTATTTTGTAACAGGATTTTTGTACTTCTTGACTCACTTTACCCATTTCACTCAACAACACCCCCATCCCCCAACAATTTCCCCTTGGGAAACCAACAATCTGTTCTATATATGAGTGTTACTTTGTTTTGCTTGTTCATTTATCTTAATTTTTAGACTTCATGTGTAAGTGAAATCATATGGTATTTGTGTATCTTTGTCTATTTCATACAACATAACACCCTCAAGTTACATCCATGTTACTGAAAATAAGATTATTCTTTTTTGTGGCTGAGCAGTATTCCATGTTATCTATAACCAAATATTCTTCATCTATACATTCACTGATGGACAGTTAGGTTGTTTTCATATCCTAACTACTGCATATAAAACTGCAGTGAACCTAAGGGTGCATATATCCTTTTGAATTAGTGTTTTTGTTTTCTTCTTTCTAGCCAGAAGTGAAATTACTGGATCATGTGGTAGTTTTATTTTTAGTTTTTTACAATGTTTTCCATAATGGCTGTATCCCAACAGGGCACAAAATTCCCTTTTCTCTACTTCCTTGCTATTACTTTCTATTTCTTATTTATTTGATAATGACAGTTCTGACAGGTGTGAGGTGATATTTCATTGTGTCATTGATTTGCATTTCCTTAATTATTAGTGATATTAAGCATTTTTTCATGAGCCTGACAGTCATCTGTATATTTTCTTTACAAATATGTCTATTCCTCTGCCCCCTTTAAATTGGATTGTTTTTTCATTGTTGAATAGTATGAATTTTTTATATGCTTTGGATATTAACCTCTTCTCAGATACATAATTGCAAAATTTTTCTCCCTTTCTGCTTTTTTGTTTTGTTGATGGTTTTATTTCCTCCACAGAAACTTTAGCTTTATATAATCTCACTTGTTTACTTTTATTTTTGTTGCCTTTACATTTGGAGTCAGAGTCCCCCCAGGAAACANATTGGACATCATGATCTTAGTTTTCGTAATAGTGAGTTTTAAGCTAGGTTTTTCACTCTCATCTTTCACCCTCATCAAGAGGCTCTTGAGTTCCTCTTTGCTTTCTGCCATTATAATGGTATCATCTGCATGAAAAGTGAAAGTGAAGTCGCTCAGTCGTGTCCGACTCTTGCGACCCCAGGGACTGTAGCCTATCAGGCTCCTCCGTCCATGGGATTTTCTAGGCAAGAGTGCTGGAGTGGATTACCATTTCCTTCTCCAGGGGCTCTTCCTGACCTAGGAATAGAACCCAGGTCTCCTGCATTGCAGGCAGATGCTTTACCACCTGAGTCACCAGGGAAGCCTTATCATCTGCATACCTGAGGTTACTGATATTTCTCCCAGCAGTCTTGATTCCAACTTATGATTCATCCAGTCTCGCATTTCACATGATGTACTCTACATAGAAATTAAATAAGCAGCCTTGTCGTACCCCTTTCCCATTTTGAATGAGTCAATTATATGACACAAATAAATAGCTATCCCATGTTCTTGACTTGTAAAGGTTAATACTATTAAAGTGACCATACTACCCAAAACAAACTACAGATTCAATCCAACTTCTATCAAAATACTCATAACATTCTTCATAGAACTAGAACAAACAATCCCAAAGTTTGTAAAAAAAAATCACCGAATATACAAAGTATCTTGAGAAAGAACAATAAGAAAGAGATATCACATTCCCTGACTTCAAATTATACTACAAAGGCACAGTCATCAAAACACTAGGGTGGTCAGTGGGTCTCGAGGCCGCGCCTGCAGAGGAAGTACCTGAGGAGGAGCTGCAAAGATGCTGTCTGTGCTCATGGCCATGGCCATACTCACGCCTTCCCTCTGTGAGCTGGCTGGTCTCCAAAAATGCTTTGAGATCATCCTTCATTGCTGCAAGGAACCTGCATGCCTCTAACTCTCGTCTTCAGAAGATTGGCACTGCTGTTCTTTCTTGAAGAGTGTATTCTTGGAGCTGATACCTCTGTTAACCTTGAAAAGACGGGGCATATTTTAAGTAGTGGTGATTATATTGCCCAGGTACTTGGGCTAAGAAATGTTCAAGAGGAGGAAATGGTAGAATTTTCTTCAGGTTTAAAAGATATGTCTCTGAACTTGGAGTCTGACAATGTTGGTGTTGTGTTTGGAAATGATAAACTAATTAAGGAAGAGATATTGTGAAGAGAACTGGCACTATTGTAGATGTTCCAGTCAGGGAGGAGCTGCTGGGTCGTGTAGTCGATGCCTTTGGTAATGCCATTGATGGAAAGTGTCTAGTTGGTTCCAAGGCCCAAAGACGAGTTGGCTTAAAAGCCCCTGGGATCATTCCTTGAATCTCTGTGTGAGAACTAATGCAAACTGGCATTAAGGCTGTGGACAGCTTGGTGCCAATTGGTCGTGGTCAATGTGATCTGGCTATTGGTGACCGACAGACTGGCAAAACATCAATTGCCAGAAATGTCATTAACCAGAAACGATTCAATGATGGAACTGATTAAAAGAAGAAGCTGTACTGTATCCATGTTGCTATTGGCCAAAAGAGATCCACTGTTGCCCAGTTGGTGAAGAGACTTACAGATGCAGATGCCATGAAGTATATCATTGGGGATTCAGCTACTGATTCAGATGCTGCCCCACTTTAATACCTGGCTCCTTACTCTGGATGTTCAATGGGAGAATATTTTAGGGATAATGGCAAACATGCTTTGATCATTTATGACGACTTATCTAAACAGGCAGTTGCTTATCGTCAGATATCTATGCTGCTCTGCTGACCCCCAAGTCGTGAGGCCTATCCTCGTGACGTGTTCTACTTGCACTCCCATATACTGGAGAGAGCAGCTAAATTGAACGATGCTTTTGATGGTGGCTTGTTAACTGCTCTACCAGTCATAGAAACACAAACTGGGGATGTGTCTGCTTACATTCCAACAAATGTCATTTCCATCACTGACAGACAGATCTTGGAAACAGAATTGTTCTACAGAGGTAGCCGCCCTGCCATTAATGTTGGTTTGTCTGTGTCCCATGTTGGATCTGCTGCCCAAACCAGGGCCATGAAACAGGTGGCAGGTACCATGAAACTGGAGTTGGCTCGGAATCATGAGGTTGCTGCTTTTGCCCTGTTCGATTCTGACCTTGATGCTGCCACTCAACAACTCTTGAGTCGTGGTGTGCATTTGACTGAACTGCTGAAGCAGGGACAGTATTCTCCCATGGCTATTGAAGAGCAAGTGGCTGTTATCTATGTGGGTGTCAGTGGGTATCCTGACAAGCTGGAGCCCAGCAAGATCACAAAATTTGAGAATGCTTTCTTGCCTCATGTTATCAGCCAACATCAAGCCCTGTTGGGCAAAACCAGGACTGATGGAAAGTTCTCAGAAGAGACAGATGCAAAGCTGAAAGAGATTGTAACAAACTTCTTGGCTGGATTTGAAGCTTAAACTCCTGGGGATTCACATCAAATGCCAGTTTGGTTTTGTCATTGTTTCTTCTAGTTCAGCCTGTTTAATACATATTGTTGAGATAACTGGACAGTTACATGCAAAGAATAAAAATGCATCACTTTATCATATCATATACAAACATAAACTAAAAATGAATTAAATATTTAAATGAGAGCATAAATCTCCTAGAAGAAAATACAGGCAATAACCTCTTTGACATCAACTTTAGTAACATTTTAAAAATTTGTTTCATCAGTCAAGGACAACAAAAAGCAAAAATAAACTAATAGGACTACATCAGACTAAAGGCTTTTCACAGCAGAGAAAGCCACCAGCAAAATGAAAAGGTGATCCACAGAATGGAAGAAGTTATTTGCAAATGATATATCTGATAAGAGATAGATATCCAAAAATGCAAAGAAATGCATAAACTTAACATAAAGAAAGGACATGGCAACCCACTCCAGTATCTTGCCTAGAGAATCCCGTGGACAGAGGAGCCTGGTGGGCTGCTGTCCATGGGGTTGCACAGAGTTGGACACAACTGAAGCAACTTAGCATGCATGCACGCATTGGAGAAGGAAATGGCGATCCATAGCAGTGTTCTTGCCTGGAGAATCCCAGGGATGGAGGAGCCTGGTGGGCTGCTGTCTGTGGGATCACACAGGGTCGGACATGACTGAAGCGACTTAGCAGCAGCAACATAAAAAAAAAACAATTAAAAATGGGCAGGGGATCTGAATAGTCACCAAAGAAGACATATAAGTGGTCAACAAGCACATGAAAAAGTTCTCAACATCGCTAGTCATCAGGGAAACACACATCAAAACCCCATTGTGATACCCATCCCACAACTGTCAGAATGACTTTTATCAAAAAGGCATAAAACAATTGCTGAAGAGGATTCAGAGAAAAGGAACTCTTTGTATGTGCTAGTACAATTATAAATTGATGCAAACCTTATGGAAACAGTATGAAGATTCCTCAAGAAACTTAAGATGATAGATATATAATCCAGCAATTCCACTTTGGGGAATTTATCTGAAGAAAACAAAAACTCCACTAATTTGAATATATATATTCAATATAATATATATTATATATATATATATCCTTATATTCACTGCAAAATTATTTATGATAGTCAAAATACTGAAATAAGTATCCATCAATGGATAAATCAATAAGGAAGATGTGATAGTTATCAATACACCACAATGGACAATTATTCTAGTATTAAAAAAAAGAATAAAATCTTGCCTTTGAGGCAAGAGAGATAGATCTGGATACTAAGTAGTATACTAGAAAAACAAACAGTGTATGGTTTCACTTATATGTGGTGTTTAAAAAAACAAAACAAATGAATAAACAGAACAAAATGGAAAAAAAGACATATATACAGAGAATAAACTGGCGGTTGTCAGAGGAGAGAGGGATGGATGAAATAGGTAAAGAGGATTAAGGGATACAAATTTTCAGCTATAAAATAAAAGTCATGAAGATGTAATGTACACATAGGAATATATCTACTGTAACAACTTTGCATGATGATAGACTATAACTGAGCTTTATTGTGCTTATCATTTTATAATGTGTAAATAAACTGATCTTAAAGGAAATCAGTCCTGAATATTCATTGGAAGGGCTGATGCTGAAGCTGAATCTCCAATACTTTGGCCAACTGAATTGACTTATTGAAAAAGACACTGATGCTGGGAAAGATTAGAGGCAAGAGGAGAAGGGGACGACAGAGGATAAGATGGTTGGATGACATCACCAACTCAATGGACATGAGTTTGAACAAGTTCTGGGAGCTGGGGATGGACAGTGCAGTCCATAGCAGCACTCACTTCAGGAAAACGTAAGAATATCTGTTTGCCTGTTTAGGCCCCTCTGCAAAACATCATTTAATATTTACCAAACTGATAAAAACAAAAAAACTAGTACCCTATTATTTTCTAATTTGCTTCTTCTTGAGTATTGAAGATGGCAAATATCTTTTCACAGGTTCCTTTTCATGTCTTGATACCTTACCAAGTTTCCTCTTTGCCCCAAGTCCTGCCATCATTCTGAATCTTTCCAATATACATATGAGTAAATCATCCCCAAACATGGCCATTTTGTTACTTAGCATTTTCATCTTTAATGATATTCACTTCCAACCACATAAGCCATTCGCTTCCATTTCTACAGATGAACTTGTCACCATATGGAACTAGTTGAACTTCTAAACTAAAATTGCATGTCTTATTCAGATTATCACATTATTTCTACTACTATGTGTCTCTTTCTCAGATACTCCCACATTACTTATTAGTCCACCTAATTAAGATTTTCAGTCCTCTTTATTCTCTGTAAGAAGATCATCCCATAAGCAAGTTCAGTCGCTCAGTCCTGTCTGACTCTTTGCAACCCCATGGACTGCAGCACACCAGGTTTCCCTGTCTATCACCAACTCTGGAAGCTTGGTCAAATTATTGTCCATCTAGTTGGTGGTACCATCCAACCATCTCGTCCTCTGTCATTCCCTTCTCCTGCCTTCAATCTTTCCCAGCATCAGGGTCTTTTCCAATGAGTCAGACCAGCTCATCATGGTGGCCAAAGTATTGGAGCTTCAGCTTCAGCATCAGTCCTTTCAGTGAACGTTAAAAGACTGACTTCCTTTAGAATTAAAGGTTCGATTTCCTTGCAGTCCAAGGGACTGTCAAGAGTCTTCTCCAACACTACAGTTCAAAAGCATCAATTCTTTGGTGCTCAGCTTTCTTTATGGTACAACTCTCACATCCATACACAACTACTGGAGAGACTATAGCTTGGAGTAGATGGACCTTTGTCTGCAATAAGCAAGAACACTTCAAAAAATGAAGCATTTGGAAAACTATGCCTCTTACTTTTCTTTGGGATGATAATGTATCCACATAGAATAAAGCATCAACAAGTATACTAATCTTTCTTCTCAAAATTAGGTAGAGGTTTTCTTCTGTCCTCAATTAGATAACTAGAAATTGCTTTTTATTCTAATATGGTTTAAGTTCCATTTACCAGGTCATCTCATTTTCACATGCCTTCACTCCTTTGCTTCTGTCCTGTTAGACTAGGCACCATCTCCCAAATTTGGAGTGTGATTTCACCTTTTCTGTTTTTTTTTGTCATACTGTTATTATTATTATTATTTTTTACTCATTCTATCAGCAGAAACATAGTTATTGTTCAAAGCCCAACTTAATACTATGTTGTCCATAAATATTTTCCTGATTAACTATAATCAGAGTTATTTAGGGATTTTTTAAAATTTCTACATTGCATAATTTTATCTCTTCTGTGGTTTTACTTAATTCTGTCCTGTGTAGTTAATTATATATTTAATGTATAATTTTCATAGATGGTAAACTTCTGGTGATAATAACTATTTCTTTTTCATATTTGAGTCCATGTCTTACAGGACACAGTACCATGCCTTGACTACATCTAAAATACCTGCCTTTTTATTTCTTTAACAATACTACACTCATTTCCCCTTTGGAAATTATCACAGTCCGCAATTATTTGCTCTATTTATATACACATTCACTGCCTGAATCTTTACATGGAATGTAAATTCCATGAGGAAAGGGACCATGCTTAATCTAGTTATCATTGTTTCTCCAGATAAAAAAGTATCTAATCAATAACTGCTTGTTTTTCCATAAATTCAGCCTCTAGATTGTAAGCTTTTTGATATTATGGAGTATTGCATATTTAAATTCAGATCATTCTCTAATATTTAGTAAGTTCAGTTCAGTTCAGTTCATTTGCTCAGTCGTGTCTGACTCTTTGTGACCTCCATGAATCGCAGCACGTCAGGCCTCCCTTTTATCACCATCTCCCGGAGTTCACTCAGACTCACGTCCATCGAGTTCGTGATGCCATCCAGCCATCTCATCCTCGGTCGTCCCCTTCTCTTCCTGCCCTCAATCCCTCCCAGCATACATGGAGAGAGGAAGTGGTCAATATGATAGAGTAGGAAGACACTAAATTCAATTCTTCCCACAGACTCACCAAAATTCCAAATACTTGCCCCTTCCCACAAAACACCCAAAACAAAAACAAAGTTACATTACTTAATGGAACAACTAGCTATGAGAGTAACCTGAGAACAACTAGCTATAAGAGTAATCTTTATTCCAGTAAAAGATTTTCTACAAATAAAGATATGGGGAAGGAAACACAGTTAGATTAAGTAGGTGGGATAGAGGCACAGTATAATTAAGACCCATACCCTGGGGTAGGAAATGCACAAACAGAAGAATAATAAAAACTGCAGAAGCTTTCCCCAAGAAGCAAGGGGTTCAAGTCAGATCTAGGAAGCAGAGAGTTCCAAACAAGATGAACCCAAAGAGGTCCACACCAAGACACATTATAATAAAAATGGCAAAAATTAAAAAGAAAAAGAAAGTCTTAAAGGAAGCAAGGAAAAGAGTCTTAAAACAAGCACAAAGGAACTGTCATAAGAACATCAGCTGGCTTTTCAGGTGAAACTGCAGACCAGAAGGATATAGTGTAATATAATGAAAGCAATGAAACGGAAAAACTCTATGATCAAGAATACTCTACCAGGCATATTTAACATTCATTTTGGAAGAGGAGAAAATGTTTCACAGACAACCAAAATGTAAAAGAATTTATCACCTATATACCAGTTGTAAAAGAAATGTTAGAGGAATTTCTCTAAGCAGACAAGAAAAGATCACAATTACAAACATAAAATGTATGAAGGGAAAAAATCACCTTGGTAAATAAAAACATAGTTAAGGTAACAGATCAATCACTTATAAAACCAGGGGGAAGGTAATATAATCAACAATGTTTATAAAAAATAGTTAAGGAATCCATAAAACAGAAAGATAAAAAAATGTAGAGTGATTTGAATGTGTTCAAAATGAAGAGATCATCAACTTAAAATATATAACAAATATAAAAATAAAGAATAATCATCAAATAACAAGGGTAGAAAGCAAAAGTAAAGAAGATGAAAGGAACAAAAGAGAACTACAAAACCAAAAACACGGCCATAGTACATACCGATCACTAATTAATTTAGATGTAAATATATTAAATGCTCCAATCAGAATATGTAGGGTAGCTGAATGGCTTTAAAAAAAATTATATATATACAAATAGCTGATCTAAAGGCACACATAGACTGAAAGTGAGGAGACACAAAAATATATTCCATGCAAATGGAAATGAAAAAGCTAAGACAGCAATACTTAGATAAAACAAGCTTTATAACCCTGTATCAAGATATAAAGAAAGGCATTGCATAATAATAAAGAGATCAAGTTTTAGAAGAAAGATGTAACAATTATAAATATAGATATTCCCATCATAGGCACACCTAAATACATAAAACAAATATCAACTAATATAAAAGGAGAAATTTACAGTAATACAATAATAGTAGGGAACTTTAACACCCCAGATACATCAAAGGACAGGTCAGTCAGACAGAAAATCAGTTAAGGAAACACTAACCTTAAATAGCACATTAGCCCATACGAAATTAATAGATTATATACAAAATATTTCACCAAAACCAGCAGAATATACGTTCAAGTGCATATGGGCTATTCTTCAGCATAGATTAGATCTCACACTAGATCACAAAAGAAGTATCAATACATTTAAGAAGATTGAAATCGTATCAAAAATCTTTTCCAACCACAAAGTATGAAATTAGAAATTACCTACATTAAAAAAATATAAAAACACAAACACTTGGAGGCTACTAAACATTCTTCTACACAACCAAAATGGTCACTAAAGAAACTAAAGAGGAAATTTTAAAATACCTGAAGCTATGAAAATGGAAACACAATGTTCCAAAATCTATGGAATGCAGCAGAAGTGTTTCTAAGACAGAAGGTCATAGCAATAAACTTACATCAAGAAAGAACACAATCATAAAGAAACAATCTAAACCTTATAGCTAAATGAACTTTAAAAAACAAACAAACTCAAAGTTATTAGAAGGAAACAAACGATGACTATCAAAGCAAGTATAAATAAAGACAAAATTAAAGGAGAAAACATCAATGAAACTAAGATGTCATTCTTTGGAAAAATAACAAAATTGGTCAACTTTTAACCATACTCATGAAGGAAAAAGGAAGGTACAAATTAATAAAATCAGAAATGAAATTGACGCCACTGAAATACAACTCCTATCAAAGTACCCATGACATTTCCACAGAACTAGAACAAATAATCCTAACATTTGTGTGGAACCACAAAGGACCCTGGAGCAAAGCAATCTTGAGAAAGAAGAACAAAACTAGAGATACCATGCTCTATGGTTTCAAACAATATTACAAAGCTATAGTAATCACAGCAGCATAAAACTTGCATTAAAGAAAAGATACATAGATCAATGGAACAGAAATAAAGTATAGAAATATAGGCAAGTTTATACAGAAGGTTAATCTATGGCCGAATTGGCAAGGTTATATACAATGGAAAAAAGACAGCATTTTCAATAAATCGTTTTGGAAAAACTGGAAAGAATGAAAAAGAATGAAACCAGACTACTTTCTTACACTGTATACGACAACAACAAAATCAACCTCAAAATGGATTAAAGACAACTGTAGTTGTTGTTCAGTCACTAAGTGGTATCTGACTCTTTGTGACACCCCAGACTGCTGCATATCAGGCTTCCCTATCCTTCATATCTCCCAAAATTTGCTCAGATTCAGTCCAGTGAGTCAGTGATGCTATCTAACCATCTTATTCTCTGCTGCCTTCAATCTTTCCCAACATCAGAGTCTTTTCCAGTGAGTCAGCTCTTCACATCAGGTGGCCAAAGTAGTGGAGCCTCAGCTTCAGCATCTATCAACGAATATCAGGGTTGATTTCCTTTAGGGCTGACTGGTTTGATCTCCTTGCAGTCCAAGGAGCTCTCAAGAGAGTAACTGTAAGACCTGATGCTCTAAAACTCCTAGAAGAAAATATAAACAGTATAACCTTTGACATTGGTCTTATCAATATTTTGGGGGTATGTCTTCTCAGGAAGACCTAAATCAAATGCTAAAATGACCTAAATGAAAGCCTTATATTATACGGTGGGAGTGACAAACAGATTTAAGGGATTAGATTTGATAGAGTGCCTGAAGAACTATGGGCAAAGATTCGTGACATTGTACAGGAGGCAGTGATCAAGACCATTCCCAAGAAAAGGGAATGCAGAAAGGCAAGATGGTTGTCTGACAAGGCCTTAAAAATAGTTGAGAAAAGAAGAGAAGTGGCAGGAAAAGGAGAAAAGGAAAGATATACCCATTTGAATGCCAAAGAATAGCAAGGAGAAACAAGAAAGCCTTCTTCAGTGATCAATGAAAAGAAATAGAGGAAAACAATAGAATGGAAAAGACTAGAGATCTCTTCAAGAAAATTAGAGATACCAAAAAAACATTTCATGCAAAGATGGGCACAATAAAGGACAGAAATGGTATGGACCTAAGAAACAGAAGATATTAAGAAAAGGTGGTAAGAATAAACAGAAGAACTATACAAAAAGATCTTAATGACCCAAATAATCACAATTGTGTGATCACTCACATAGAGGCAGACATCCTGGAGTCTGAAGTCAAGTGGGCCTTAAGAAGCATCACTAAGAACAAAGCTGGTACAGAGGATGGAATTCAAGCTGATCTATTTCAAATCCCAAAGAGTGATGCTGTGAAAGTGCTGCACTCAACATGCCAGCAAATTTGGAAAACTCAGCAGTGGTCACAGGACTGGAAAAGGTCAGTTTTCACTCCAATTCCAAAGAAAGGCAATAGCAAACAGTGTTCAAACCACCACAAAACGGCACCATCTTACATGCTAGCAAAATAATAACCAATGCTCTCCAAGAGAGGCTTCAACAGTGGACTGAGAACTTCCAAATGTTCAACCTGGATTTGGAAAAAGCAAAGAAATCAGAGACCAAATTGCCAACATCAGTTGGATCATAGAAAAAGCAAGAAAATTCCAGAAAAACATCTACTTCTACTTTATTGATTATGTCAAATTCTTTGACTGTGTGGACCACAATAAACTGTGGGAAATTCTTCAAAAGACGGGAATACCAGATGACCTTACCGGCCTCCTGCGAAATCTGTATGCAGCTCAAGAAGCAACAATTAGCACCGGACATGGAACAATGGACTGGTTCCAAATTGGGAAAAGGGTATGTCAAGGCTGTATATTGTCACCCTGCTTATTTAATTTTTATACAGAGTGCATCATGCAAACTGCCAGGCTGGGTGAAGCACAAGCTGAAATCAAGATTGCCGGGAGAAATATCAATAACCTCAGATATGCAGATGACACCATCCTTATGGCAGAAAGTGAGGAAGAACTAAAGAGCCTCTTGATGAAAGTGAAAGAGGAGAGTGAAAAAGTTGGCTTAAAGCTCAACATTCAGAAAATGAAGATCATGGCATCTGGTCCCATCACTTTGTGGGAAATAGATGGGGAAACAGTGCACACAGTGGCTGACTTTATTTTGGGGGGCTCCAAAATCACTGCAGATGGTGATTGCAGCCATTAAATTAAAAGATGCTTACTCTTTGGAAGGAAAGTTATGACCAACCTAGATAGCGTATTCAAAAGCAGAGACATTACTTTGCCAACAAAGGTCCATCTAGTCAAGGCTATGGTTTTTCCAGTGTCCAAGTATGGATATGAGAGTTGGACTGTGAAGAAAGCTGAGCACAGAAGAATTGATGCTTTTGAACTGTGGTGTTGGAGAAGACTCTTGAGAGTCCCTTGGACTGCAAGGCGATCCAACCAGTCCATTCTAAATGAGATCAGTCCTGGGTGTTCTTTGGAAGGACTGATGCTAAACTGAAACTCCAATATTTTGGCCACCTCATGCGAAGAGTTGACTCATTGGAAAAGACCCTGATGCTGGGAGAGATTGGGGGCAAGAGGAGAAGGGGACGACAGAGGATGAGATGGCTGGATGGCATCACCAACTCGATGGACATGAGTTTGGGTGAACTCCGAGAGTTGGTGATGGACAGGGAGGCCTGGCGTGCTGCAATTCATGGGGTCGCAAAGAGTCAGACATAACTAAGGGACTGAACTGAACGGAACTGAACCTTGACCTTCGCTTTCTTCATCTGTAAAATGAGGATAGCTGATATATTTGCTTCAAAGTGTTACTGTGAAAATCTAATGATTCAATACATGTAGCTAAACCTGGCGCATAGCCATTGGTATGAGTATTTGCTATTATTACTTTCTGTGAGTTTGAAACCTCTCACAATTTAAAAAATAAAATGAAAGGAAATTGCGTATAAATTTAAATTTTCTCCACTCATTCTGAAAATTGATGACAGAGTTAAATTCTCTGAAAGTTTAAGAAAAGCATAGATTATTTTTAAAATTAAGTAGAATGATTTATGTCTTGCATCTAGAAAACATATACTTCTACTAGAGGCTTAAATACTATACAGCTAAATTGCATTCAAATTTAGCTGAAACAAAAACTCCTTCTAAAAAGTCAAAGGAACTGCAGTGATTGCTTACTATTTATAATCAACTATCATAAGTATGATTTTGTATCCCTTTCAGTTTTTATTTACTTCATGCCATTTTACCAAACATTCTATAAGCAATAATTAGATAATTAGTTTCATTCTACATATGACTAAAATGAACAGTCAAAGTATTTTCCTAAATTTACATCATGTAACTAGGCCTTAAATACCAGTTCTTTGAACTCCAAACCCAGTGTGCTTAAAATATATGCTGCTTTCCTTGGTTAGGTATCATAATCATAAAAGTTTGCTGGAGCTAAAAGAGTATTTCAACAATGGAACAAAACCAAAACTTTTTACTGTAGCATTTACTTTAGGTTAAGGAAGCTGTTATCTCATATCAAGTTCATTTCTGCAAGTATTTTTTTCATATCTCCCCTTCAGCTTCCAGTGATTTCCATTTAAAATAGTTATTAGTACATTCCGAGAGACTTTATAGATTACCCAGGATATGTATATGTGTGTGTATGTGTGTTTTCACCATCTAGCATAAGTGTACACATGCACATTTGTATATGTATACATATCTTATAGTGTAAATCTCATTTTTTTTAGGTCTCTCCTTTATTCTTCTTCATACCTATCAGAGAAATAACCCATGGCTCTAGAATCATGACAGACAGCCTAATTAATATCTACCATATTTTTAAAATTAGTCATAAGAAACAAGCTATAAATGTTTTATAAAAATATTTAATCAGAGATGATAATTCTAAAACATAAAGATAATAGTCATACTACTTTGTAGGGAAGATATTTGAACTATCTAATTAGTGATTATACAGTATGATTATTATTGAATGTATTTCACTCAATGTAATTCAATGAGAATTTATTATTACCCTTTTAATTTTAGAATTTTATTCTTTATACAAAAAGCTGCAATATGATTTCTGTGCTCAATATGGTAACTTTCTTTTCCTAACTACCTGTTGAGAAAGAAATGTTGAAACCAATAAAATTTCTATGTGCACACAGAAGATACTATGAAACACTAAGAACTGTGATAAGAAGTTATCTCCTAGTTGAGAGTTCAAGGAGTTAATTCCTTGACTCAATTAATAAAACATCTGTGAAGGAACTATCATACTTAATTTTAGAATCAACACTGAATATAGGCTAGTATTTCTCTACTACATATGAGTTGTTATCATATAAATTTTTTACAATGAAAATATTAGACTTGGAGTCATGAACATCATTTAGTCACTAGAACATTGAAACTAAAGATCCAGTTCTAACAGTTAGTAGCTGTATATTTGGTAAGGTAATTAATTCTTTAATGTTGCTCTTTTTTCCTTTTCTTTTTGATTACAGAAATTAAACTAATTATTAAATCAAGGGTTCTCAAAATTCAAAATATAAGAGTATTTATTTGCAAAGCCTTTTCTAAATTATAAAATGTTATACAAATGTTACATTACTGTTATTATTGTCTTGTCATTGATCCTCAGCAAAAAGTGTTGCTGAAGGGTCATTGTCTATTTCCTTGTCCATCTCCCAGAAGTCAAATTTATTCTTTCAAAATTATTTTTTTCCCTGACTGGTAAGCATGAATGTATTGCCATAGGTAATGTTCCTATGTAGAATAAATCAGGGCATGTGACTGACTTGAGTCCAGAGAATACGAATTATTCCAAAAGTATCTAAAATAAATGCATTGCATGAAGCCAAGACTGGAAGCAAATGGCATGGACTTCGAGAAATCTTCACAGTCATTTTAAACAAATGAAGCAATTTCATTTGCTTTTATAATCAAGTAAACATTCATTGATAACTCTGGGTTTAGTCTTTTTTTCCTCATCTTTATTGAGTAATAGACATATAGTATTGTATAGGAAGTCCTGATGGCTCAGCAGGTAAAGAATCTGCTGGCCATCCACAGGTTCAGTCCCTGGATCAGGAAGCTCCCCTGGGGGAAGGTATGGCAACCCATTTCAGTAGTCTTGCCTGGAGAACATCATGGACATAGGAGCCAGGTGGGCTCCTATGAACAGCCCCAGAATGTTCATGGGGTCACAAAGAGTCAGACACGACTGAAGCGACTTACCCCCCCCAACCCCTGCCACACACATATATGTCATAATTCTATTGTTAATTTTTGAAGAAACCTTCATACTGTTTTCCATAGTAGCAGCACAAATTTTTATTCTCACCAACAGTGCACAAAAGTCCTTTTTCTCCACAGCCTCACCAACATTTTTTATCCCCAAAGCTTGATCTTATCCACTAAGGATGCAGAGAAGTGTCCATGGGTTCATTNATGTTCTCACCAACAGTGCACAAAAGTCCTTTTTCTCCACAACCTCACCAACACTTTTTATCCCCAAAGCTTGATCTTATCCACTAAGGATGCAGAGGAGTATCCATGGGTTCATTTTATCTATCAGAGCAGAGAACTATGGGGTCAGAATTAGGGTTGCAGCCCCATGGTGACAGTGAGCTTTCTGGAATAGTGCTAGAGGACAACCATCAGGAATACAAAGGAAAATAAGGTTTGTATTTAATCTATACAAATCAAATAACACAGAGACCAAATGGTGGATCTAGGACCTAAACCTTATCTGTCCAGCTCCAGAGTTTTTGCTCTTTAACGCTACTGCTGATTTGACTCTGTGCAGAGTGTGACTATTCAGCAGTCTGCTACCAACCTTCTTTTACTTCCATTTCCTCACTTAAGAAACATAAACTCAGCTTCACCAAGGAATATTATAAACAGAAGACATCTATTGAAAGCAGTCTTTTAAATGCCTTCACCAAGGAAACTAACCAGAAAATCTTAAAAATAGATAGTTGTGGAATTGACAAGATGTATTTTACTTTAATTCATTATTTTCACTGTCAATCTACTCGAAGTCAGAATTTTCAGGTACACATTTCCTCGATTTTTCCTAATGTAATTAATTGTTACATTAATTTGATGTGTATCTAAAAAGTCTCAGGGTATACACAGTGCTTTCATTCTGCATATTACAATGTTGAAGCAAAAAAGAAAAACCAAAACAAAAACATTTTCCTTTATCAGTTAAGTTCAGTCACTCAGTCATGTCCGACTCTTTGTGACCCCATGGCCTCCCTGTCCATCACCAACTCCCGGAGTCCACCCAAACCCATGTCCATCGAGTTGGTGATGCCATCCAACCATCTCATCCTTTGCCGTCCCCTTCTCCTCCTGCTCTCAATCTTTCCCAGCATCAAGGTCTTTTCAAATGAGTCAGCTCTTCNCCATTGCATACCCTTGCCTCCTTTGTCAAAGATAAGGTGTCCATATGTGCATGGATTTATCTCTGGGCTTTCTATTTTGTTCCCTTGATCTATATTTCTGTCTGTGTGCCAGTACCATACTGTCTTGATGACTGTGGCTTTGTAGCAGAAACTGACGTTAGACAGGTTGATTCCTCCAGTTCCATTCTTCTTTCTCAAGATTCCTTTGGCTATTAAAGGTTTTTTGTATTTCCATACAGATTGTGAAATTATTTGTTCTAGTTCTGTGAAAAATACCGTTGGTAGCTTGATAGGGATTGCATTGAATCTACAGATTACTTTGGGTAGTATACTCATTTTCACTATATTTATTCTTCCAATCTATGAACATGGTATATTTCTCCATCTGTTAGTGTCCTCTTTGATTTCTTTCACCAGTGGTTTATAGTTTTCTATATATAGGTCTTTTGTTTCTTTAGGTAGATATATTCCTAAGTATTTTATTCTTTTTGCTGCAATGGTGAATGGAATTGTCTCCTTAATTCCTCTGTTTTCTCACTGCTGATATATAGGAATGCAAGGGATTTATGTGTGTTAATTTTATATCCTGCAACTTTACTATATTCATTGATGAGCTTTAGTAATTTTCTGGTGGGATCTTTAGGGTTTTCTATGTAGAGGATCATGTCATCTGCAAACAGTGAGGGTTTTACTTCTTCTTTTCCAATTTGGATTCCTTTTATTTCTTTTTCTGCTCTGATCACTGTGGCCAAAACTTCCAAAACTATGCTGAATAGTAGTGGTGAGAGTGGGCACCCTTGTCTTGTTCCTGACTTTAGGGGAAATGCTTCAATTTTTTCACCATTGAGGATAATGTTTGCTG
>SJYV01043864.1:404472-557823 GCA_006410875.1 Neotragus pygmaeus
TCTATGGTATTCTCCAAGCAAGAACCTCGGAATAAGTTGCCATTTCCTACTCCATTCTGTCTCTATCGATTCGCCTATTCTGGATGTTTCCCATAAACGGAATCATTCAATATGTGACTGTTTGTGCCTGGTTTCTCTCACTGAGCATAATGAACCTCAAAGCCATTTGGCTGGGTCACTTCTGTGATAAGGAGTCAGTTATATATATGTTCCAGGATTCCCTGGTGGCTCTGATGGTAGAGTCTGCTGCAATGCGCAAGATGAGGATTCCATCCCTGGGAAAGGAAGATCCCTTGGAGAAGGAAATGGCAACCCACTCCAGTATTCTTGCCTGGAAAATCCCATGGATGCAGGAGCCTGGCAGGGTATAGTCCATGGGGTTGCAAAGAGTCAGACATGACTGAGCGACTTCACTTTCACTTTCATATATATGTTCTAGTCTCAAGGAGCTCACCCTTGCTGAGCCCTTTGCCTGGAATGCTTTTTCCTCATATGCACACATGGCTGACCCTCTCGCTTTATTTCACTTCTCCACTCAAGTGTCACCTCCTCAGAGGATACTTCTCTAGTGGGATTGGGGATAAGCTGAGAGGACAAAGAAGACCAAGTTGAGAGGACTTTGAGAAGATAGGCTTGGGCAGAAAATAAAAGAGAATTCCCTACGGTCATTGTCACTGTAAATGAACTGGTGTTTTATGACTTAGCTTGTTTCAGCTGGTTTTATCTGGTGGCTACTCTCTTTTTAAAATATTTGTTTATTTGGTACTGCAGGGGGCGCTCCGCAGAAAGAGAGAGGCAGTGGAACTTCCCTCAGCAAAGCCGAGGGGTCCCGAGGAAAGGTGAGTCTGCTGTCCGCCAACCCAGCCCCTCCCCGAGCGAGAGACAATCAGATGCGACAGGGATTCTGTCTGAGCAGTTCTGCTTTATTGTTGCAAGCTCCTGGCTTATAAAGGCAAGGAGGGAGGTTTTAGGAGGGATTTTCCATAGTTGCACCAATCACGTTAAAGGTAAAATCGTCATGTGCCTTCATTATAACAAGAGTCTATGGTGATCACGCGCTGTTTACGTGCACAGAAATCAAGAGAGCCAATCAAACACTTTGACAAACAACATGGACCATGCCCCCATCTCTTCCGCCAGGCGCCATCTTAGTTTCTGACCACAAAGCTAGCCCCTTTCTTCTTAAGGTTTCCCATCTAAGGCCCCACAGGTACATCTAGTCTTAGTTGCAGCAAGTGGGGTCTTCCATTGTGATGCACAGGGTTCTCTCTAGTTGCATCACGTGGGCTCATTAGTTGCTGTGAGTGGGCTCCAGAGTGTGTGGGTTCAGTAGTTGCGGCTCTCAGGCTTAGTTGTCCTTTGGCATGTGGGATCTTAGTTCCCTGACCATGGATTGAACCCATGTCCTCAGCATTGGAAGGTGGATTCTTTACCACTGGCTACTCTTGCATGGAAGGAACTCTGTGATGGCTTAGGTTGTGTTTTAAAATTTAGGTTTTATTATTATTTACATATGGCAAGATCAACACATCAGAAGACATTGCCATTGAAGAGATAGCTTGTTGTACTCAGAGATCCCGAGGGAAGGGAACATGCTATGACAGGCCACACAGGCAACCACCAGGGTTGGTCAGGAGGCAGAAGGATTGAGGGGAAAGCATGGGTAGATCCTTCATTGGGATTTCTGCAAGAAGGAGAGGGTCAGACAAGGTGAGCAGGCTTGGGAATGGCTAGTTTGAATACTTCCAGCAGGTTCTGGCATGTGAGGGCTGTCTTTAGTTGTTTGGTATCTTGGCTAGGCGTAATAAGGGCAGGATGATGGTAGCCTGGGACCTGAGAGCTCCATAAAAATGGCATTTCATGGTATGGGATCTGGATTGGAGGGTTTGCACAAGAAAGAGGCACTCACCATTGTTTACGTCCTCTGAGACCTGGGGCCTCTGGATTACTTTGGGAGAGGTAATCCCTTCAGGTGAGCATGGCCTATATTGATCATCAAAAAACAGAAAATGAAAATACTTGTTTAAAGACTTTCCTGGTGGTCCAGTGGCTAAGACTCCACATTCCCAATGGAGGGCGGCCCAGGTTCAGTCTCTGGTCAGGGAACTAGATGCCACGTGTGGCAACTAAGACCCAATATAGCCGAATGAATAAGAAAAAATAAATATTAAAAAACTGAAGAAGCCACCATTTGAAAAAGAATGCATGATTGATATAGGCTGTTACCTCTTTTGACGACTTGGTACTTTGATTGTTTTTCCTGCCTACTGCTTCCTCTGAGGATGGTCAAGCCCACCCAAAAAACAGGTTTGAGGGAGAACACAAATCAGCTAGGCAGCCCCTCCCCATGGAAGCTTAGTACAAGATGCTGTCTGTGCATGAGGGTTTTTCAGGGCTCCTGGAACCCAGGGAGTTGTTTATTTAATGTTTCTTTATTTAGAGGAGATTGCTTTTTCTGGAACTGCTTTGTATCGGTGACTTCTTCTCCTTTATCTGATTAGTTCTGCTTCTTAGAGTCATTCAAAACATTTTTTCCCCCTCTATGGGTACCATATGTTTTTCCTTTGAGTCTGTATTGCTTTACACTCAAATTCTGGAACTATGATGTGGTATTTTTCTCCTGATGATTCCTAGAAGGTGGCTTAGTTCAGTGACTGGTAATGGCAGAGGCTGATATGTTATGGAGAAAGCAAGTAGATGTGTGTGTCTGTGGATCTTTGATTTCCATGTCTATAGTCTTTGACTTCCCCTCCATATCTATTTCCTTCTCATGTTTACTATTCTTTCAGTCCATCTCTTAACATATACTAGCATTACCTGTTGCTTTGACATCTACTTGAAGAACTCTATATTAGCCTGCCTGTGACAAAGACATTCAGGCTTTTGGGGGGAGTAGAGGTCATATTTATTTATTTTTCTATTTAATTTTTATGTATTTATTAATTTTATTTATTTTTGGTTGCACCGGGTCTTCATTGCTATGTGCGAGCTTTCTCTAGTTGTGGTGAGCAGGGGCTGCTTTTCGTTTTGGTGTGTGAGCTTCTCATTGTGGAGACTTCTCTCTTGGTGAGAAGCAAAGGCTCTAGGCACCCAGGATTCAGTAGCTGGAGCACACAGGCTCAGAAGTTGTGGTGTGCAACTCTAGGGTGTGTAAATTTCAGTAGTTGCAGCTTGAGTGCCTGAGCTTCAGTAGTTGTACCAAGTGGGCTCAGTAGTCGTGGCACATGGGCTTGGTTGCTCCATGGCCTATGGAGTCCTCCTGGACCAGGGATCAAACCTGTGTTCCCTGTATTGGCAGGTGGATTCCTACCAACTGCACCATTAGAGAAGTCTTGAGGTCATTTTTAAAAGATGATATGGTAGGTGACTCAGTGGTTAAGAATTTACCTGCCAATGTAGGAGACCCCTGATTTGATCCCTGGGTCAGGAAGATCCCCTGGAGAAGGAAATGGCAACCCATTCCATTATTCTTGCCTGGAGAATCCTATGAGCAGAGGAGCCTGGGAGCCTTCCATAGGGTTGCATGAGAGTCAGACACAACTTAGCAACTAAACAACAACAAAAAAAATGATAAGACTTATTAAGTCTAACTATGTGTCAGACATTGTGCTAATTGTGCCAGACATTCCATGGGAGCTCCTCAAGGAATGGGGCCACATCCTCTGCACCTTGGTACACTCAGAGCCCTGTGCAGTGCCTGGGACAGGGTAAGTNTTTTCCCCTTGCTGCTTTTAATATTTTTTTTTTTGTGTTTGATCTTTGTTAATTTGATTAATATGTGTCTTGGGTTGTTTTGCCTTAGGTTTATCCTGTTTGGGACTCTCTGGGTTTTTTGGACTTGGGTGATTATTTCCTTTCCCATTTTAGGGAAGTTTTCAACTATTATCTCCTCAAGTATTTCTCATGGTCTTTCTTTTTGTCTTCTTCTTCTGGGACTCCTATGATTCGAATGTTGGGGCATTTAACATTGTCCCAGAGGTCTCTGAGGTTGTCCTCATTTCTTTTAATTCTTTTTTCTTTTTTCCTCTCTGTTTCATTTATTTCTACCATTCTCTCTTCTACTTCACTTATCCTATCTTCTGCCTCAGTTATTCTACTGATGGTTCCCTCCAGAATGTTTTTTATCTCATTTATTGCATTATTCATTATATATTGACACTTTTTTCTTTCTTCTAGGTCCTTGTTAAACCTTTCTTGCATCTTCTCCATCCTTGTCTCCAGATTATTTATCTGTAACTCCAATTTGTTTTCAAGATTTTGGATCATTTTCACTATCATTATTCATGATTATTTATCAGGTAGCTTCCCTATCTCTTCCTCTTTTGTTTGTTTGGTGGCATTTATCCTGTTCCTTTACCTGCTGGGTATTTCTCTGTCTCTTCATCTTGTTTATATTGCTGTGTTTGGGGTGGCCAATCTGAATTCTGGCAGTCGACGGTTCCTCTTTATTGTGGAGGTTCCTCGCTATGGGTGGGGTTGGACAGGTGGCTTGTCAAGGTTTTCTGGTTAAGGAACGTTGTGTCGGTGTTCTGGTGGGTGGAGCTGGATTTCTTCTTTCTGGAGTGCAATGATGTGTCAGGTAATAAGTTTTGAGACGTCAGTGGGTTTGGTGTGACTTTGGTCAGCCTGTATATTGAGGTTCAGGGTTATGTTCCTTTGTTGCTGGAGAATTTGCCTGGTATGTCTTGCTCTGAAGCTTGTTGGCCCTTGGGTGGTGCTTGGTTTCAGTATAGGTATGGAGGCGTTTGATGAGCTCCTATCGATTAATGTTCCATAGAGTCAGGAGTTCTCTGGTGTTCTCAGGATTTGGACTTAAGCCTCCTGCCTCTGGTTTTCAGTCTTATTCTTACAGTAGCCTCAAGACTTCTCCATCTCCTTTTGAAGACAATGGGCTGCTTTTCTGGGTGCCTGATGTCCTCTGCCAGCATTCAGAAGTTGTTCTATGGAATTTGCTTGGCACTAAAATGTTCTTTTGATGAATTTGTGGGGGAGAAAGTGGTCTCCCCATCCTATTCCTCTATCATCTTAGGACTGCCTCCTTATTTATTCAGTTTTTGACACATCATTTATTAAACACCCATAAAACAGCAGGCTTTAGATACTGGGAAGTCAAAGTTAAATACATTATATTCTTTGTTCTTAAGGAACTTGCAGTCTGAAAGATGAGCATGCAATGTTTGAGTTGTATCTAAATTTTAAACAAAGGAAAAATGATATCTCTATTTTCCATTGTAAAGATCTAGTTGGGACTGAAGAAGCAGCATGATCCAGAGAACAAGCTGGAGCTAAGTAATATTTTGTGGTGTCAGTTGGGTGCTCTGGATACTGGATAATCTGGATTTGTGTATTGGAACTGCACTGAGATATACTCAACATATATGCTTACAGAGCTAGCACTTCATGGTCATCACAGATACATCCCTTTAACTAAATGGTTATTGTTAGTTCTTGAACTAAATGTTTCAAAATGAGAATAATTATGCTTTGACTTCATGAAGTCTACTTCTAAATTATTTGAGCACCCAGGGAAGAGGAAAGAAAGAAAGTGAATGTCCCTCAGTTGTGTCTGACTCTTTGAGATCCCATGGACTCTACAGTCCATGGAATTCTCCAGGCCAGAATATTGGAGTGGGTAGCCTTTCTCTTCTCCAGGGGATCTTCCCAAGGGATCAAACCCAGGTCTCCTGCATTGCAGGCAGATTCTTTACCAGCTAAGCCACAAGCTAAGCCAGAAGCTGTTTTGATGTTTGGCATATAAATGTGAAGTACAGCTGATATAAGATCTCTTAAGAAAGGTTATCAGAATGGATTNGGGATCAAACCCAGGTCTCCTGCATTGCAGGCAGATTCTTTACCAGCTAAGCCACAAGCTAAGCCAGAAGCTGTTTTGATGTTTGGCATATAAATGTGAAGTACAGCTGATATAAGATCTCTTAAGAAAGGTTATCAGAATGGATTTGGCCCGGTTGGTTTATTCCAGAAGCCATCAACCTGGGTCAAGAAGAGCTACAAAAAACAGAGAGTTAAAAGGCAATCATCTTAGTTTAGCCAGTAATCTTCATCAAGCTTCTCAGTAGTTCCTCTGGAGAAGCTGTACCTTCTCCTTTAAAAACAAGATATGTAATGTCAATACTAGAAAAAAATAAATGTCAAATTAAGGGAAAATGCAACAGTTGAAATTGCATTGCAAAATTATGAAAAGAAACAAACTACCTAAAGGAGACACCAAAGGAAAAAAATCTGGCGTCAGGGAAGCTTGTGAATGAGTATAGCACAAAATTAAATTTTAAAAAATGTCAATTAAATCCTATGGTTCTCTTTGGCAGTGATCCCACCCCCAATTTTGTGATAATCCAACTATCCCTAATTATCTTAAAAGATGTCATAAAATTTTGTCAACAAATTAATTTACTAAGATAAATAGTTAGGAAATACACTCAGCTCCAATGCTAAATCCTTTTCTGGTTAGCCAGTAACTACTGTGAATTTGAGCAAAGGAATTCTCTAACTCTCAATTTCTTCACTTCTGAGTTAGGAAATCTGACTGGTTTATACAATACTATATAATGGTATAATTTTGTCCTTTTGCACATCTTATGTCCCATATATGTGTGGAGATAGCGGGGAGTGGAGAATAGTATTAATTATTTGGAAATTAGTTTTCTACCTTTGTGAATCTGGGGATTCATTATTACATGCTAAAGAAACTCATACTTTCTTGGGATGAATGGGATTAAATATTGTCTTAGAGCTGGGAAGACCGATAGAATACTCAGCAGAGCATACATAGAGGGAAGAGTAACATCAGAGGGCTGAGCCTGGCAGTGAAGACAGGAAACAGATCAAAGAAACAAATAACGTGCCATTTTCCTACATATTTTATTATTTAGTAGGAACCTCTTTTATGTTTTTATATTTCATACTAATGTCTGACTCAGGAAAGTGCCAGATTTTTCCTTTCCTGGAATCTTGTAATCCCTGAAGTCATGTCCCTAGTAGCTTTACTTTAGCCTTGGCAGAGTAGCAGGTACCAGGTACCCTACTCCTGAAATTACATGATTTACAGCTGAACAAAGTCTTTTGTATTCCCTTGCTCAGTTCTTAACAGGAAAGAACAATTGCTTTTATGTGTTTTGTTTTTCATTTGAAGGAATCATTCTAAGTTGTGGCTAACACCCATTCCAGGCATGTAGAGTCAAGTGTTTCATCCAGTCAACATCTCAATGGATATAGGAAGTTGACTTTTGGGTCAGGTATTAACCATGGAGAGGCATACAGATATTTTACTTACTGGATTTTCAAAGAATTACTTGTGATGAAATACTTAAATATGAGACATTATAGCAAGAAGTGTATAAATGTTTAGACTGCCACCACTTCAAGTGGTTGCTCACAACACAACCAAGGTGTGGCATTTGTACCATGCAGGTCTTATCTTGCTGATTCTTTATGGTAATTATAAAGAGGTAAGTACATAGAGCAAGCTGGAAAAAAATAAAGACATTATGAGAGCGGAGGAGAGGGGAGAAGAGGGGAAGAGAGAGCAAGGGGTAGTGAATAAAAAGGGTAAGGTTCTGGTTCTGAAACCTTAATGTCTGTTAATCATGAGATAGACACATTGCTGAAGCATTAATACTGCTAGAAATCTTGTTTTAAGCTTTTATTTCAGCTAATACTTTTACAAAACTCTCGTTAAGTATATATTAGACTTGTAAAGGAACTGTTTTCTAATTTAAAGCAAAATAAACTAACTTGCCATTTCTCTAATCTGAATCTTGTGCTTATCAGACAAGTTGGTGTATATGATAAAATCATTAGTTGATATTTAGACATTTTTATTATTCTCCTCCTACACTGCTGAGTAGTTTTTTCCATGGGCATCTAACATTTTAAAAACATACATTTCAAAAATTTCTTGTTTATTAGATTTAAAAACCTTTTATTCACATTATTTGATTTTTAAAAAAATAGAAGGATACTTTATATTCTGCTTGTTTATGACTTGTATTGGTATCTGTACTTTAGCTATAGTATTTATTTGGGAATTTATTAAATTGTCCAAGCTTCAGTCTTCTCAGTAATAAAGTGGGATTTGAATAATTCCTAAAGATTTCTGGAAGGATGAAGTGAAATAATGTAGACAAATCATCTAGCACAAACTCTGACAGTTGGTAATAAATTAATGATGTATATTGTTGGCATGATAAACACAGTTGAGTCTTCAAAATGTTTATTGCATAGATATCAAATGGTCCAAAGGATAATTTTTAGATGTAAATTTAGAGACCTTGAGAATTACATTGTTCAAAATTCTGCATTTATTCTTATAATTTATTCCTTATGGTCAAGGTAGGCTTCCTAGTATATCTGTGTTGTAAGATAAGATCTGTAGGATGCGTAGGAACCAGGCAGCTTGCCAAAGGCAGGAGAGAATAAACAAAGTAGGGATAGAGATTGGGCCAGGGACAGGAAGAAAACATAAGCAAAGATTTGCAGAGGCTTGAAAACTTGAATACACATTGGAATCATCTATAAAGTTTTAAAAGATGTATTGATGGAACTTCCCTGGAAGTCTAGTGGTTAAAACTTTGCCTTCCAATGTAGGGGGTTGTGGGTCCAATCCCTAGTTAGGGAGCTAAGGCCCCACATGCCTTGCAGCCTAAACACCAAAAGATGAAACAGAAGCAATAATGTAACAAATTAGATGAAGACAAACAAAATTGTCACATTAAAAAAAAAAAATCTTAAAACACCCAAAACATACTGATCCCTGGCTGTCACCCCCAGAGGTTCTTATTTACTTGGCCTGGATGACATGGGTGGTAGGATTTTTTTCAAGGCTTTCAAGGTGAGCTTTCTAATGTGCAGTGAAGGATCAGAATCATTACTCTAGAGGCAAGAAATCAGGGAGCTAAAAGAAAATAGAGGAACAAGGTAATAGGGAAAGAAAATATAGGGTAAGAAGGAAGAAGCTGGCAATTCATGGAATGGCTAGCTGACTGAGCAGTGCTACTCTTGAACTCCCAGGCTTTATTGTGAAGAGGGAATAGCTGCAAGGAAAGGATATGATGTCGTTTGCTACAGGGTTGAGAACTCATTCTAGAGAGCATGACTGGAAGCAGGAGACAAGTTAGATGAGTTAGATGAGCTGTCCACACTAGAGAAGATGTAGCCTAAACTAGAGCAGTGACAGTGGACTGGAAAAAACAGGGGTCATTTGAAAGGCCTTAAAGGAAGAACTGACAGGAGCTGGTGCCTGATTGGAAAGCAGAGTAAGGAAGAGTTGTCTGGAGATGCTATTAATTGAAACAAGCCAGAACAAGGAGACGTCTGTGAAAAGAAGATAAATTCAGTGTTGGAAACGCTGATTTAAAGTATCCATTATATGTCTAGATGAACTTATTGGTAAGCAGTTGGACATGCAGATTGGGAGCTAGAAAAGGCAAGTTTGGTGGGGGCGGCAGGTGGGGGGCTCTGCAAGTCTCATGCAAGATTCCTTTCCCTTCTCTCATTGCTGCTCCACAGGGCTAGTCTACTCTGAACCTGAATTTCATGGCCTCTCACATAAATAATCTTTGAATTTAACATTGTATCAGTAAAACACTGAAGTAAAGGGGGGAAATCAAGGGAGAATAACTTATTATAGAGGGATACCTTGTCACAACTCTTTCTACGGAGATGGTAAAAAACACTGGATAAGCACCAAAAAGACAAAATCAAATAAGGAATAGGCTATGTGTCTCACCTCAGGTATTGGTTGTTGGTAGCCACTTTTTTTTTCCTAAGTGAGCTGGACTCCTCTGTCAAACCTCACTGGACAAAATGTAGAACGTGATGTCAGCTAGATCAGCCCAATACTCTCTGATGAATTTGACCTGAGACATAATAATGACACAGCTCTGACTGGTGTTGTCTGCTGTATGCTTGTCAGTCTTGCCTGACAGAGTTTGCAGGATGCTTGTGTGACTTTAGAGGAGAGTGAAAAAGTTGGCTTAAAGCTCAACATTCAGAAAATGAAGATCATGGCATCTGGTCCCATCATTTCATGGCAAATAGATAGGGAAACAGTGGCTGACTTTAAATTTTGGGGGGCTCCAAAATCACTGGTGATTGCAGATGGTGATTGCAGCCATGAAATNTCGTCTAATGAAACATCTAGGAGTTTACTTATGGAAAGGTTTATCAAATCCAAATGGCCAAAAAGAGATGATGCGCGCTTACGATGTTTGTCTGAGTCACACATTATCCTATCACCCAAGAACAGACCTGCCAGAGCAGAGAGCAGAGTGCAGCTGCTGAGCAAACTGGGCACAAATGTCATTTATCAAACCCCAGATCCTACGGAACAGCCTCTTCACATCAACCCACCAGTCCGCAAATGATGTGAAGACCCAAACATCCGCATTCTCTGAGCTCCAGCCGCACAGGGGCAAACTGCTGGCCAGGGAGAGGCCGGCTCCTCGAAAGGCTGACGCTCCCCTCAAGCTGTTCACTCCTCCGCATCCACTGCCCCGTCCACTCTTCTAGAGAATGTTCACACTTCTACAAGGACTATCCCTGAGTTAGAAAACCACAGTTACTTCCATACTCTTATTTGGAGTCAATTTTCTAAACATACACATCTGTTGGGGCCGGGCCGGGGGGCTGTTCCCTACACGTAAATGTGTAGGGACGGCCCCTGATTTCTTCTTGTCCTTGGACCACACGGCCCCAGGGATCCTCAGATGAGAAGCTGGAGATGGGGCTGAATCGTGAGGGCCTGGGACCCTAAGGAGAAGAGCTTGGACTCCGTTGGGTACCAAGAGGGATCTCCTGAGGGTCTATGCATCGAGCATCAACATGATCTGAGCTGATCATCAGAATGAGAGAATCTGCAGACGTGCAGAGGTGAGAACAGGAGACAGGCTGGAGCAGAGAGTCCACCAGAGCAGGTGGAATTAGCAATGTGTTGGGGAAGGAAGGGATGGAGCTGAGAGAGACCCCAAAGACAGAAATGGGTGGGACATGGAGGCTGTCAGAAGGAAGTGTCAGCCTCATTGACTCAGAGGAAACGGTCAGGAGGCAGAACTGGTTTTCAGGGAAGACAGGGATATGCTTGTAGGCATGTCAGATTTAGGATGCCATTCAGAAAAGCAGGGGCGCGGGATGAGAAGGGGGTGACAGAGGATGAGGTGGCTGGATGGCATCATCGACTCAATGGACATGAGGCTGAGCAAGCTCTGGGAGTTGGTGATGGACATGGAAACCTGGCGTGCTGCGGTCCATGGGGTTTTGCAAAGACTCAAAGGATAAGACTGAGTGACTGAACAAGAAGAAATCCAGACGACGGCAGCCTGCAGGCCTGTCAGTGTGCTGGCCTGGCTTGTGGGCTGGGGGAGCGGAGGCCAAGGAGGAGGTCGCAGAGGAGGGAAACGCAGACCCAGGAGGTCACGGAAGGCACGCTGGGGTCCACGAGGGCCAAAGGGCAGAGGACGCAGGGAGGGCTGGAGGAGGCGGCGGCCAGCTGGGCGCCCGGAGCCCAGGGGAGGCAGAGCCGTGCGCGCGGAGGTGTGGAGCCTGACGATCGTGCCGTGCAGTCCGAGTGCTCTCCGAACTCACACACCTGGGGAAACAGGAGCAGCTGCCTCCCAGCTCCCCGTCGTGAGGAGCGCTGCGTGAGGATGGCCGCAGACCCGAGGGTCTCGTCGTGAGCGGCCGCAGAGAAGGTGCTGCGGCTCCATCGCGGGTGGGCAGGGCCTGGGGTCGCCGCGGGTCTGCCCTGCTCCACCCAGAAGAGGGGGGCTCCATGCTCCTTCCAAGACGGAGCTGACGGGTCCTCCCTCCGAGGCTCTCCGTGACTCTGCAGAGCAGCCCTGCGGGCTCCAGGGTCCCGCCTCTGCCGCTTTTTGCTCTCTACAAGAGGCCCAAGGGGGTTCGCTGGCTTCCGCACCCCAGCCCCCCACCGCAGCTAGCCTGAGAGTGCTTCAAACAAATGGGCACGACGTCCCAGTCCCGGAGCAGGGTCAGCTCACCCGCTGGGCATCCAGCGAGAGGAGGCAGGAGGGTGGGTGTTCTGCATGGGGNAATTGATGCTTTTGAACTGTGGTGTTGGAGAAGACTCTTGCAAGTCCCTTGGACTGCAAGGAGATCCAATCAGTTCATCCCTAAGGAGATCAGTCCTGGGTGTTCATTGGAAGGACTGATGATGAAGCTGAAACTCCAATAATTTGGCCACCTGATGTGAAGAGCTGATTCATTTGAAAAGATCGTAATGCTGGGAAAGATTGAGAGCAGGAGAAGGGGACAACAGAGGATGAGGTGGTTGGATGGCATCACTGACTTGGGTGGACATGGGTCTGGGTGAACTCTAGGAATTGGTGATGGACAGGGAGGCCTGGCATGCTGTGGTTCATGGGGTCACAAAGAATCAGACACGACTGAGCGACTGAACTGAACTGAGTTAAATTCATCCATTGCAGACCATTTTAGTTCACTGATTCCTAAAATTGTCAATATTCACTCTTACCATTGCCTGTTAGAACGCTTCCAGTTTAGCTTGATTCATAGACCAAGCATTCCAGGTTCCTATGCAATGCTGTTCTTTACGGTATCAGACTTTACTTCCATCACCAGTCACATCCATTCCTGGGTATTGTTTTCGCTTTGGCTCCATCTCTTCAATGTTTCTGGAGTTATTTCTCCACTCTTCTCTAGTAGCATATTGGGCACCTATCGACCTGGAGAGTTCATCTTTCAGTGTCATATCTTTTTCCTTTTTCATACTGTTCATGGGGTTCTCAAGGCAAGAATACTAAAGTGGCTTGTTATTCCTTTCTCCAGTGGAAGATATGTTGTCAGAACTCTCTACCATGCCCCATCCATCTTGAGTTGTTCTACATGCCATGGCTCATAGTTTCATTGAGTTAGACAAGGCTGTGGTTTTAGTGATCACTTTGGTTAGTTTTCTGTGATTGTGTTTTTCATTCTGTATGCCCTCTAATGAATAACTATAAGAGTTTCCTGATGGGAGAGCCTGACTGAGGGGAGAATTGGCTCTTGTTCTGATAGGCGAGGCCATGTTCAGTAAATCTTTAGTTCAATTTTCTGTTTATGGGTGAGACTGTGTTCCCTCCCTGTTGTTTGCCCTGAGGCCAAACTGTGGAGGCTCCTGGACACTCACTGGCAAGTCTGACTCAGTCTCTTATGGGGACAATACTCCTTTCTCCTGGCTTCTGGTTCACACAAGGTTCTGTTTGTGCCCTCCAAGAGTCTATTTCCCCAGTCCTGTGGAAGTTCTGTAATCAAATCCCACTGGCCTCCAAAGTCAAATTCCCTGGTGGTTCAGTCCCTTTGCCAGATCTCCAGGTTGGGAAATCAGTTGTGGGTCCTAGAACTTTCTTAACAGTGTGAGAANCCCTCCAAGAGTCTATTTCCCCAGTCCTGTGGAAGTTCTGTAATCAAATCCCACTGGCCTCCAAAGTCAAATTCCCTGGTGGTTCAGTCCCTTTGCCAGATCTCCAGGTTGGGAAATCAGTTGTGGGTCCTAGAACTTTCTTAACAGTGTGAGAACTTCTTTGGTATAATTGTTTTTCAGTCTGTGGGGCATCTGCTCAGTGGTTCTATGGTGGGTAACACTCTGTGACCCAGGTGTGCTGCAATCAGAGCCTCTGTCCCTACAGCAGGCCACTGCTGACCCATGCCTCCACAGGAGACACTCAAACTCTTAAAGGCAGGTCAGGTCTGTGTCAGTCTCTGTGGGGCCTCTGGGTCCTGGTAAGCACAAGGTTTTGATTGAGCCCCCCAAGCATCTCTGGTGGGTATGGGGTTGTTTTCTAAATGCCATTTAGAAAAAACACTAGACAATTAGGGAAAATCTCTAGACCATTCTAGTATGGCCTAAATCTAATCCCTCATGATTATACAGTGGAAGTGACAAATATATTCAAGGGATTCAATCTGATAGAGTGCCTGGAGAACTATAGACAGAGTGCCTGAAGAACTATGGACAGAGATTGGTGACATTGTACAGGAGGCAGTGATTCAAGACCATCACCAGGAAAAAAATGCAAAAAGGCAAAATGGTTGTATAAAGAGGTCTTACAATAGTTGAGAAAAGAAAAGAAGCTAAAGACAAAGGAGAAAAAGGAAGGATATACCCATCTGAATGTAGAGTTCCAAAGAACAGCAAGGAGAGATAAGAAATCCTTTCTTGGTGATCAATGCAAAGATATAGAGAAAAACACACAGATCTTCCTGACCCAGGAATCAAACCAGGGTCTCCTGCATTGCTGGTGGATTCTTGACCAACTGAGCTATCAGGGAAGCCCCAGAGGAAAACAACAAAATGGGAAAGACTAGAGATCTCTTCAAAGAAGGTTATGGTTACCAAAGGAATATTTCATTCAAAGGTGGGCACAATAATGAAGAGAAACAGTATGGACCTAACAGAAACAGAAGATATTAAGAAAAGGTGGCAAGAATACAATGAACTATACAGAAAAGATTTTAATGACTCAGATAAACATGAGGGTATGGTCACTTACCTAGAGCCAGACATCCTGGAGTCTGAAGTCAAGTGGGCCTTATGAAGTATCACTATGAACAAAGCTAGTGGACGTGATAGAATTCCAAATGAGCTATTTCAAATCCTAAAAGATGATACTGTTAAAGTGCTGTACTCAATATGCTGGCATATTTGGGAAAGTCAGCAGTGGCCACAAGACTGGAAAAAAGACAGGGAAGGCCAAAGAATTTTTCAACTGCCGCAGAATTGCTGCTCTGCATTCTAGGGGACCTGCATCCCTGTCTGGGATACGTTTGGCTGTGACAAGGCCTGTCTGATTTTCATTCCCTTTAAGCTGCCACAGATCAGCTGCTTTACTCTCAACCTTAAATGTTTCGCCTCTGACCCAGACAATTGCCCTGATATGGAAATCGGATCCCCGCTTCAGTTCCCTCACCCGCCGAGGGCAGGTCCAGTCCTACTAATGCTCCTGGTTTTCCCCTACTCCTGTTTTTCCTTTGTCCTACAGTTTCATCTGGTTCTATATATTCTTTTCCCATGATCAGGTACTCCTGTCTACTCTCAGCTGGTGCAATGCAAGCACTTCTGTGTCTGAAGGTGTATTCCTGATGTATCCATGGAGAAAGATGTACTTCACATCCACCTACTCCTCTGCCATCTTGTCCCACCACCCCATTTCCTTTTAGATAGCAAACCGCTTATCTTTAATTTTTTGAAATAGTTGGAGAAGATAAATAGTAACTTTTACAAATGTTTGGTATATTTCACCTATCTAGCTGTCTGGTCCTGGACTTTTGTTGCTGATTCATTGGAAAAGACTCTGATGCTGGGAGGGATTGGGGGCAGGAGGAGAAGGGGACGACAAAGGATGAGATGGCTGGATGGCATCACGGACTCGATGGACANTATATTTCACCTATCTAGCTGTCTGGTCCTGGACTTTTGTTGCTGATTCATTGGAAAAGACTCTGATGCTGGGAGGGATTGGGGGCAGGAGGAGAAGGGGACGACAAAGGATGAGATGGCTGGATGGCATCACGGACTCGATGGACATGAGTCTGAGTGAACTCGGGGAGTTGGTGATGGACAGGGAGGCCTGGTGTGCTGCGATTCATGGGGTCGCAAGGAGTCGGACATGACTGAGCAACTGAACTGAACTGAACTGAACTGAAATTTTAATTACTGATTCAATTTCATTACTAATGATTGGTCTGTTCAGATTTTTTATTTCTTCCTAATTCACTCTTCAAAGATTGTATGCTTCTAGGAATTTACCCATTTCTTCTAAATTGTTCAATTTGTTTACATTTGATTAATCATGGCAATCCCTCATTGCCTGTTATATTTTGGTGCTGTCAGTTGCAACTTCTCTTTCATTTCTGAATTTATTCCTTTGGGCCCTCCCTTTTTTCATAATGAACATAGCTAAAGGTTTCACAATATTGTTTATATTTTCAAAGAACCAGATCTTAGTTTTATTGCTCCTTTTTGTTGTTTTATCTTCCTTATTTCACTCTTACTTTTAATAATTTCCTTTCTTCTACAAATTTAATTAAAAAAAAATTCCTTTAGACCCAAGTTTACATTGTTATTGGAGATGTCTCCTATTTTCTATATTAGTCCTGTATTACATCATTTCTTTCTAGAAAACTGGATGTAGTGCTTTTGTTACATCCATAGATTTTGGAACATTGTGGTTCCATTTTAATTTGTCTCAAAGTATTTTTTTTTTTTTAATTTCCTCAATGATCTGTTTAGTGGTCTCTTGGTTGTTTACTAGCAAGTTGTTTATACTCCACATGATTATATTTTATCCTTTTCCCCCTGTATTTGATTTCTGATTTCATACTGTAGTGGTCAGATAAGGTGACTGATATTATTTCAGGTTTTTCAAATGTATTAAGACTAGTTTAGTGACTTAAAGTGATCCATTCTGAAGAGGGTTCCATATGCTCTTGAAATGAATATGTATCTTTCTGCTTAGGGATAGAATGTTCTATACATTTAAATTAAGTCCATATGAGCCAATGTGTTATAAAGGCCAATATTACTTTGTTGATTTTCTGTCTGAATAACCTATCAATTGATGTAAGTGAGGTGTTAAAGTCTCCTGCTGCTGCTGCTGCTGCTGCTAAGTCGCTTCAGTCATGTCTGACTCTGTGCGACCCCATAGACGGCAGCCCAGCTGCCCCGTCCCTGGGATTCTCTAGGCAAGAATACTGGAGTGGGTTGCCATTTCCTTCTCCAATGCATGAAAGTGAAAAGTGAAAGTGAACTCGCTCAGTCGTGTCTGACTCTTCGCGACCCCATGGACTGCAGCCTACCAGGCTCCTCCATCCATGGGATTTTCCAGGCAAGAGTACTGGAGTGGGGTGCCATTGCCTTCTCCTACTATTATTTTATTCCTGTCCATGTATTTAGGTGCTCTTAAGATGGGTGCGTATGTATTTATAAGTATTGATCCTTTTATCATTGGAGAAGGAAATGACAACCCACTCCAGTATTCTTGCCTGGAGAATTCCATGAACAGAGGAGCCTGCAGGCTGCAGTCCATGGGGTCACAAAGAGTCAGACACGACTGAGTGACTGTCACTTATATCTTTCTATTGAATTGATCCTTTTATCATTATGTAATATTCTTCTTTATCTTCTTTATCTTACAATCTTTGTATCAAATTCTATTTTATCTTAAACAAGTATTGTTAGTTACCCCAGCTTTACTTTTATCATTTGAATGAAGTCTCTTTTTCCATCCCCTCACTCTCAGTCTGTATGTGTCTTTAGCTCTTGTGAATCACTTGTAAGCAGCAAATAGATGGATCTTTTTTCATTAACCAATCAGCTTATCTATGTCCTTCAATTGGAGCATTTAGTCCATTACATTTAATTATTGAAAAATATGTATTTATTAGGGCTTCCCTTGTGACTCAGACAGTAAAGCGTCTGCTTACCCTGCGGGCTACCCAGGTTCGATCCCTGGGTCGGGAAGATCCTCTGGAGAAGGAAATGGCGACCCACTCCAGTAATCTTGCCTGGAAAATCCCATGGACAGAGGAGCCCGGTAGGCTACAGTCCATGGGGTACATTTTGCTACTTGATTTCTGGTAGTTTTTGTCATTCTTTGTTCTTTCCTTTTTTCCTTGCTCTCTACTCTTTCAATTTGATTCCTTTCGTTGATGTTATGTTTGGATTCCTTCCTCTTTAATTTTTGCCTACTTAGTATTGATTTTTGGTTACAATGAAGGTCTTCTATTACAACCATGAACCTATATATTTTAAGTTCATGGGGTTTGAGTGAATTCTGAAAACACTATATTGTTGCTCCTGCCATTATGTGCTATGTTTTTGATTTTATATTTTGCATATCCCTTAACTATTTATTACAGATATAGATAATTGTACTAGTTTTGTACTTGTAGCTATACAGGCATTTGACCAATTGTTTTACTACATGTTTGGCTTTATCAGTGAGACTTCTCCCTTTCAAATTTTTGTAAATTTAGTTATGCCTTTTTCTTATTTTTAAGGAAAAAAAAAGGATTTTCATTCAAACAAAACTAAGGATTAAAACCCTGGAAGCAGATACTTAAAGCTCTGAGAACTGTTCTCCTATTAGAAGTCAAAAACACAGCTTTTTGAGACAAAGATAGTATATCAAAATGATGTACAGATAGTTTACCAAGGATACATTGTTCAGATAAGCAGTACAAAGCAAGCAGCAATCACCATGATCCCTTACAGAGCTGGGAAAGAACATTATTCTTTTAAGATGTTTCACTGCTTCATTGCTAGCATCAAAATCAAGAAAAAAAAAAAAACTGATCTTTATGATTGAGCAGTCCCTCCCAAAGTTGAGGAAGACCTGATTAATGTGTAATATACACTGTACATTAAAGAGGGAGAAGGCCCAAACATAAAGAGAGAATGTTATCTTTAATTTTTTTCTTATTCTGTCTTAAAATATAAATTTTATTTTACCATGTTCAATTTCTCATCATTGAGTATAATGTTATCTTTTTTAAAGAATGACGAACTATTTATTGCATAATTTCCAAGTCAAAATTCAAGAATATTAAATTGGCAGACAGTTAAAGATGGCATTAAGATTCCAAAATTTGAAAGCAAAAATAGCCAAAATAAGAAATCCAAATTGTCCTGAAGTGATGTAGCAGATCTTTTTTCAAACAAACCTTAATTTTACTTTGTTTTTGTAAAAAAGATGAATATTATTAATGATAAAAAGTACAAGTCACAAAGAAGATAGACATCATAAACCATTAGACACCTAACAACAAACAGAGATACATAATGCAAAAATCAGAAGAAATTGAAGGGAAAATAAAAAATATATAACATAATGAGACATATTAATATTTCTTTGAAAATATTTTATCAAATACAGAAAAAATAAGAATAGGAGCATCTTGAATGATGTCATTAATAATTTAAATATAATGAGGGTTTCTATTTATATTAATCTTATATCCTACACAAATATACTTAAAATTTTGTATCTCATACATTGTTATCAGATGTCCATAGGACATTTAGAAAAATTGGCAAAAAGATGAACATTACTAAATTTCAAAAAAGTAAAATTCTTTTTTTGTGATTGTTATACATATACATATATATTATTTTTGAAAAATATTTTCCATTATAGATCATTATAAGATATTGACTATAGTTCCCTTTGCTATGCAGTAAACCTTTCTAGCTTGTTGCATATTTGTTTTTTTTTTTAATTAGAAATCTAGCATCCTATTCATACTAAGTCATGCATGCGGAATTAACTTTTTTTCTCATAATTTTTGTGTATCTTGTTATACCTTTTTCTTTTCAGTTTTAAGAAGTCCCCTTAACATTTCTCGTAGGTGGGGAGGGTTTGTGGTGATCAACTTTTTTTAGCTTCTGCTCATTTGGGAAGCACTTTAAACTCTCCTTTGGTTCTGAATGATAACCTTGTTGGATAGAGTATTCTCCTTTGTGATTTTTATTCAGCACTTTGAAAATGCTGTGTTCTCCCTCTGGTGTATAAACTTTTTGCTTAAAAATCAGCTGATAGTGTTTTGATAGTGTCTCTTTACATAATTATGTTTTTCTTTTAGGATATTCTCTTTAACTTTTGACATTTTAATTATATGTCTTGGTATGGATCTCTTTGAGTTCACCTTGTTGGTGACTTCTGTGCTTCCTGACCTTGGATTTTTACTTCTTTCATCAGGTTAGGAAAGTTTTCAGCCATCATTTCTTCCAATAGGTTTTCTCTCCCTTTCTCTCTCTCTTCTATTTGTGAGACCCCTATAATGTGAATGTTAGTTCACGTGATGTTGTGCCAATAGTCCTTAAGTTAGTTTTATTTTTCAAAAGTGTATCTTCTTTGTGCCATTCCACTTGGGTAATTTCCATTACCATGTCTTCCAGATTACTAACATGTTTTTCTTCATCACATAATCTACAGTTGATTCCCTCTAGTATATTTTTTGAACTTTAGTTATTGTATCCTTCAGCTGAATCATTTATTCTTTTTTATATTTTCTATCTCTTTGTTGAAGTTCTCACTGCTTTCCTCCATTCTCTTGAGTCCAGTCAGTGAGTATTCTATGACCATTTAAAACTTTTTCTGGTAGGTTTCTTATTTTTATCTTATTTCTTTCTCTGAGGTTCTTAGCTTATTCTTTCTCTTGGAAATTATTTCTTTGTGTCCTTACTTTTCTTAACTCTTTTTTGTGTTTTTTCCTATATATTAGATGCTTGTGCTTGTGCTCAGATGCTCAGTCTTTGCAAGCCCATGCACCGTACATTGCTAGGCACTTCTGTCCATGGTATTCTCCTGGTAAGAATACCAAAGTGAGGTGTCATTTCTTCCTCCAGGAGAGCTTCCTGACTCAGGGATCAAATCTTCATCTCTTACATCTCCTGCATTGGCAGACAGACTCTTTGCCACTAGCGCAATCAGCTAAGTCTCCCAGTGTGGAAGAAGTAGCTTTATGTGGGACCCAGTAGCATACTGTCCCTGGTCACTGGGGCCACCCACTCCAGATGTGTTCCCTGTTTGTTCTTCTTGTGACTAGGCCACAAAAACTAGACTTATGCCAGTGTTCAGGGCTGGCCCCTCAGCATGATTGGCTGAGTGGCCCAACCACAACTGTTGCAGGACTTTTTATGTGTGGTCAAGAGCTCCCATGTCGGGTGGGAGACATATCTTCAAATTTTAACAGTTCAGTTGCTCAGTCGTGTCTGACTCTTTGCGACCCCATGAATCACAGCATGCCAGGCCTCCCTGTTCATCACCAATTCCCTGAGTTCACTCAGACTCACGTCCATCGAGTCCGTGATGCCATCCAGCCATCTCATCCTCTATTGTCCCCTTCTCCTCCTGGCCTCAATCCCTCCCAGCATCAGTCTTTTCCAATGAGTCAACTCTTCGCATGAGGTGGCCAAAGTACTGGAGTTTCAGCATTAGCATCATTCCTTCCAAAGAAATCCGAGGGCTGATCTCCTCTACTCACTTCTTATTTGGAATTGTACCATAAACATTTAATATCTCTTTTTTCCAAAGTTTTTTTTTTTTAATTTACTTTTCTCCTAATCTAGCTTGAATTGATTTTTCAAGTGCAACCAAAAGAATCTTCACATAACAGTTGAAGGCATGGAAATACAAAAGATCGAGTATTAATAACTTAATATTCATCAACTCATAGTGGAAAGTGTGGAGGAGCAAGGAATTAAGTTGGAAAGGTAGTTAGGCTCCAAATCCTAGTGGTTCTCATATATCTTTTTGTTCATCTCCACATACATAGCAACCTCAAGTTATAGGAATGCATGTGTACATGCTAAGCTGCTTCAGTCGTGTCTGACTCTTTGCAACTCTATGGACTGCAGCCCACCAGGCTCCTCTGTCCATGAGATTCTCCAGGTAAGAATACTGGAGCTGGTTGCCATGCCCTCCTCCAGGGGATCTTCCCAACCCAGGGATCAAACCCTTGTCTTTTAAGTCTCTTGCATTGTCAGGTGGGTTCTTTAGCACTAGCGCCACCTGGAAAGCCCTTATAGGAATAACTGAATGCAAATCATCTTTTCTGTTATACAATTGGGCTTCCCAGGTGGCGCTAGTGGTAAAGAACCCACCTGCCAATATAGGAGACCTAAAAGTCGTGGCTTTGATTCCTGGATCAGGAAGTTCCTCTGGAGGAGGGCATGGTAACCCACTCCAGTATTCTTGCCAAGAGAGTCCCGTAGACAGAGGAGCCTGGCAGGCTAAAAACCACAGGGTCACAAAGAGTCAGATTCAACTGAAGAAACTTGGCACACACACATGGACACACACACACACACACTGTACAATTATCTTAGGAAGAAGCCTCTAGAGGCTTATGTTATAGAACAAGAAATTGTTTTGAATATATGAAGTATTTTCAACTGAAAATTTTGAGTCTAATCTGGATTAAATGGTAGTAGAATTGTTCTGTTAACTTGTTCTTAATTCATGCTTCTATGATCAGTATCAACTGTTAAATTTATTCACACCACAATTAATCTTTTATTTGACATCTAGAAGAAAGCGACACAGCAAGCTCAGTAAAGATATTTAAAACATTTAGAGACTTATAGAATAAAAATACACCATCCAATTTATGTAAACCTCCAGGGAATAACAAGTAATGTCTGTTTAGCATCACCAAATCAATGGACATGAGTTTAGGCAAACTCTGGGAGATGGTGAAGGACAGGGAGGCCTGGCATGCTGTAGTCCATGGAAACACAAAGAGTTGGACACGACTTAGAAACTGAACAGAAACAACAACCATCATCTACCACTAACAATTTTTAAATGAAGGATTTCTTCTCATCACTAAAAGGTAACAGTCTGTAAAATCTGTACATTGCCACATAGAATCCATGCAGTTATAAATAATCCCTCAGTGTATCAGCTAAAACTTATTTTATATCTTCAAAGTAGTAGGCAGATTCAAGTAACTGTGACAGTGATTTTTAGCCCATTTTATTGCAAAATATAATGCTTTCAAGAGACTATAGAAAATCACAGATGTTGCCACCACACAGGTTGGGAAATAGAACAACGCTGGCAACTTACAAGCCCACACACATATGCTTTCTAGAATACATTCTCCTCCCTCTGCCATAGACATAACCATTATTATAAGTTTATAATAATCACTTTCTTATTTTGCTATAGTTGTTTTTACCACCTATGTTTGTATCCCTTTCTGAACTTCATATAAATGATATCTTAAATCTTTTGTTCAATGTTACAATTACAAGTTTTATGCATATCTCCTTATTTTTGTGTACCTATAATTAATTCATTTTCATTGATGGGTGATATTCAGTGTAAAAACATCAGATTTTTTGTTTTTGTTCTATTTCTAATAGACAAAAATGTATACATCTTAAGACCTAAGATAAAATGAAGCTGGTTGTGAATCTAATAATTTTATCCAAAACTCTATTTGCAACTATATTTTTGTAAAATAAGAATCTCTCCAGAGCAATTGTTTAGTAGTACTTTCCATGATGCTTGAAATGGCTCAAAATCACTTCCTCTCTCTGTTTTTCTTTCAGTTTTCCTGTAATTTTTTTTTCATTCTATAAGATCTTATATAAAGTTATCCTATCTTTGGAAATCAGCTACACTTTATTGCTTTCCACAAATTAAAGATGAAAGATAGGAAAGAATTTCTCACAGAAAAATTCATTGAGGACATTGTTAGCCTGATTTTTTTTGCATGTGAATTCTTAAAACAGCTGAGTATTTGCACCTCAGGTTGAAGAAATAACTGCTGAGCATACTTCTTGCATCCTTTGTCCCTGTTAGGCTGTCCCACAGCTGTGCAACAGGTATAGAAACTTTTTTTCTTTTTTAAAAGCAATTTCAAATAGGTTTACTGTCTTTACCCAGTCAGCAGATGGTCTTGAGCCTTAAACAAAACAAAGAACTGAGGAAATAGTCTTCTTGTCACTGAATTCTACATATTAGGTAGGAAAAATTACTTGCCAGAATGATAGAAATGGTTATACCCAAATTATTTCTATCAGTAATATATAGCCAAATTATAGCTATTTTCTATCATTGCAGAATTGAAGCACATGATCTACTGCTTGGCGAAAGTAAATGAATAAGTGCTCAAAACTTGAAAAATATTTGTGTAATGTGTTACTGAGAGCCTTAATCAAACACTGGAGCAGGAAAACCATACAAACTTAGTGGCAATAAAATAAAACATGTTTGGTTACCTAAAAATGTTAACTCCCATATTAAAGCATGGTGAAAATATAACAATAAGCTATTCTCTAGCTTTTTATGTAAGGAGGAATTTTGTCATCAGTATATAAAAACACTAAATAATAAATGATCACAGAAAGTTCCCAAATTAGTGAATGCATCTAGTAAACAAATACCTCCTTATACAAGGTCCCTTTCCTGATTAAATTAGAAAAATCTTGGGTAAATCTTGCTGTTAGCCTGATTTGGTCCAATGACTACAACTAGAGATGACTGAGTAGTAATTTCCAACTCCTACCACAAAAGGTGGACAGGGGAAATTTTCTACAGAAAAATATGGCACATTTACTAAAGGAAAGGAGGTTATAGTGTTGGGTGTACAAAGTAATTTATATAGGAAAATTTGAGAGTAAATAAAATTTACATCAATTACTTTCCTTTTTAACAATAGATTATACAGAAAACATGATGGGGAAAATGGGTTACTGACTAAAATATAACTTCCAAAACTTTGTACCTCTACCATGTGAATTTCCTGTAACTATAAAATTTTGTTTCATCTTACTAGATGAGAGTTCATGATTAATAGCATAAATTAAATTTTAAATTCAAAGTTAAAAGTCTTTTGGTATGAAGATACAAAGTAGGAAAAAAGTAAAAGAACACAGAACATAAAAATGAAGAGTATCAATTTATGGAAGAGTGAAAACTTTTATATTTAGGTATCTAGTGAGTCTTACATCCTAAGTTTCAGTTGCACTGAAATATTTGGAAGTCATTCTCACTGAGCTAGCCAATTCCCCTTGTAGAGGATGAATAGAACCATCTCAGCTCTGATTGACTGGGCACAGTGATTTCCAAAACAGGAAACAATCTGCCTGGGACATAACAACCTCTGAAACAGCAATTTCCTTTTCTGAATGCATGTATTTGTATTAAACTGGGAAGCATTTCTGAGCACGGTTTACAAGCTAGAAAATCATGCTCTTGGTAAAGTCTCATATAGCATTAAATGAGAGCAAATGTAAGTTTTTCAAAACTCTATTTCAGAACAAACTTGTGGACACAGCGGGGGAAGAAGAAGGTAGGACAAACTGAAAAAAATAGCATTGACGTATATACACTGCTGCTGCTGCTAAGTTGCTTCAGTCGTACACTATCATGAGTAAAATAGATAACTAGTGGGGGAACTGCTATATAACACAGGGAACCCAGCCTGGTTTTAGGGGTAGAATGGGAGAGGCAAGGGAGCCTCAAGAGGCAGGGGATATACATGTAATTATGACTGTTGTACAGCAGAAACCAACACAACATTGTAAAGCAATTAAAAAGAAACTCTATTTCAACTTAATCCTTTTTTCTCACTCTCAATATTTATGAATACTCAAGAAAAATGTTTATAATACAATCTATCTTAAATTTTATCACAAAGAATAAAGAACCACAGGAACTCAGCATATTTGTTATTAAATATGTATCAATATATGTTCATTGAAAGGACTGATGTTGAAGCTGAAACTCAAATACCTTGGCCACCTGATGCGAAGAGCTGACTCATTTGAAAAGACCCTGATGCTGGAAAAGACTGAGGGCAAGAGAAGAAGGGTATGAGAGAGGATAAGATGGCTGGATGGCATCACCAACTCAGTGGGCATGGGTTTGGGTGGACTCCGGGAGTTGGTGATGGACAGGGAGGCCTGGTGTGCTGCGGTTCATGGGGTCACAAAGAGTCAGACACGACTGAGTGACTGAACTGAACTGAATGTTATGAACTGAAATTGATTCTCTATTAGAATAGGTAATTCAAAACCTCCAAATCATTGAGCATGATTTTAAACTGGGCTATTTTCAGATTAAATTTCCTTATTCCAAACCTAAAGATAAACATTTTAGAATGATTGACAAATCATATAAAGCTAAAGTGTTCATCAAGCTGAAGATTTGAGGTAATAAATAGTGATGGTTGAACAGTACAATCTTTGGTTTATTTTTATATTTATTTCCTCTATTTAAAAAGTACATACTTAACAATAACTGAGCTCATACTGGGATAGAAAATATTTTTAATTATTGAGGAGCCCAAATCCTGAATACCAAGAAAACAATTTGTCAGTATTGTGACTTCATAAGCAGTCTATATCATAGGATTAAATTTTGCTTTAATTCAAAATTTACATCAACATTTTATTTTACATATACACACCTAGGTAATAATTATATGTTATATAATTATTACATTTGATGGTTTTGATCATTTCCCTCTATTCAAATAACTTCTTTATTACTCTGACTAAACACATTCAATTATTAAAACATTTAAATCATAATTTTATAGAGTGTTTATAAAGAATAATTCATTCTGGGCTTTGGCACAAAACTGTTTTATAAAAGTGAATCATATAAGCAATAATCATTTAAAGGGTATTTTTTTTCTTCCTTTCAACATTCGTGAGGAAACAAAAAAAAACCCACTAAGTACGGAAGATTATGGAGATATTTCCATTTATGTGCCAAGGGGACATATATTGAAATTAGAGCCAGATTATTTATTATGCTGATGATCTTGAAAATTAGACAAAATTAAGTTATCTTATAAAACTAAATTGGATTTGATAAATATTAGATAGTTATTTCCAAGCAGAAAAACCCACACCATAAATATTTGGTGGTTAAGTAATATAGACAAAGTGCTATTGCTATAGGAAAGCTAGGAGTAACTGCAACTGTTCATTAGATTGACTTGCCATTTTAAGTAGAGTGCCTGGCTTCCTTTTTCTGCAGTTAAAGTCAATGCAGAATTGTCTGTGAGTGTGCACATGCAGCACATCGAAGTACAGGAAGGTGCTCCTGTCTCTAGGCAGTTTCTCACTAAGTTATTGTTGAAACCCCACAGAAGAAATTAGTCAATGGAAGCATTTTTTCAGTGTCACACAGGTCTGGTACTCTAACTTGTTGGCACCTACATCCAGATTTGCCACAGATTTGCCACTAAAACAACTCTCAGTTGGGCAGTTTAAAATAAAGGCAGCTTTGGTGCAGAAATGGTATCAGGGTTTGTTTGTTTTTGTTTTTAATTGAAATAGAGTTAATTGGGGGCTTCCCAGGTGGCAGTAGTGGTAAAGAACCTGCCTGCCAGTACAGGAGACATAAGAGGTCTGGGTTTGATCCCTGGGTTGGGAAGATCTCCTGGAGGAGGACATGGCAACTCTCTCCAGTATTCTTGCCTGAAAAATTCCACAGATGGAGGAGCCTGGCAGGCTACAGTCCATGAGGTCACAAAGAGTTGGACATGACTGAAGTGACTTAGCAGCAATAGCAAGTAGTCTGCAACACTTAATCCTCTTTTCTTATTTCACCCAAAGTAAATGTACAGACATCAGTTGCATTTTTATATAGTAATAACTATGAGAAAGAGAAATTAAGAAAAAAATTCATTTATAATTGCATCAAAAAGAATAAAATACCTAAGGATAGATTTAACCAAGAAAGTGAAAGACCTATATCTAGAAAACTATAAGACATGGATGAGAGAAATTGAAGATGACACAAATAAATGGAAAGATATCCTGTGTTCTTGGATTGTAAGAATTAATATTGAGTAGATAATTTAATTTCTTAATTTTCCAAAGGAATTTACAGATTCAATGCCACTACCATCAAAATATCTTTAGGCATTTTCCACAGAACTAGAATAAGCAATTATAAAATTTGTAATGGAACTACAAAATACCTCAAAAGCAATCTTGAGAAAGAAGAAAAAAGCTGGAGGTATCACACTCCCTGACTTCAAGCTACATTACAAAGCTATAGTCCTCAGAATAGTGTGGTCATGGCACATAGACCAATGACAAAGAATATAGAGCTCAGAAATAAACCCAAGCCCACATTGTCAATTAATTTATGACAAAGGAAGTAGATTTAACCAATCTTCTGAAGAAGCTCCAAAATTCTTGGCCAAGTGGCTAAGAGACAAGTACATAGTTTAGGATCCTGGTCTTACAGAGAGAGAAAGCACTAGGCTAAAAACTCTTATCATAACAAGCACATGCCAGAACTGGGGTACCTAAGTTTGCATACAGAAATTTTTAAAAAGATAAAGTAGCCTAGAAAAAAATATTGAGGAAATTGAAGAAAAACTAGTTGAGAAAATATGGCCACCTAATTATGATCACATTAGTTTTGGGTCATTTGAAATGTGAGGATCCTTAAGTGCTTCCCTGGTGGCTCAGATGGTAAAGAACCCGCCTGCAGTGTGGGAGGCCTGAGTTCAGTCCCTGGCTTGAGAAGACCTCCTGGAGAAGGGAATGGGTACCCACTCCATTAGTCTTGCCTGGAGAATTCGATGGACGGAGAAGCCTGGTGACCTATAGTCCATAGGGTCACAAAGAGTTGGACACGACTGAGGGACTAAACACTTAAGTACCTGAAGATTTAGAGGCAGTGATGACTTGTTGTATAAAGGGCAATGATATAAGTAGTACCACTTATTCAGAACTAACCATAATTTAGAGATTTTCTGGAGGCAGATACTATATATTACTATATGTACATACACTATGAAAGGTAGGCATTGTTGTCTTCTAAACACATTAGTAAACTGCAGCCTTGCAAAATTTCTTAATTTTCTAACAGTGACATAGCTATTTTAAGGGACAGAGCCCACATTTAAATACAGGGCTGTTCTGACTCCAAACCCTAGAATCATTACTCTAGGTTAAAGGGGGTTGATGTAGTCTGGGTCTTGATACTGTTCTAAGGGAAGGACTTTTGATAATGATCATTAAAAAAACACACACACACACACACACACACACAATTTCTCCAGGTACTTTAGCCAGTGAGATTTTTGTCTCTTGAGTTAAGGACTCAGACACTTTCATAATGGAAGTCTTACAAAATTCTGAGAGAAATAGAGTCATTTCAGGGGCTGTGCTTCCTAAAGCAGTTAACAGCATATGACCCTCACAAATTTCATTCTATGAGAGTCACATGTAAAATATTTGACTCTATATGAACAATCTTAAGAATTTTAATAGCTAAGTCTTCACAGACCTGCATAAGAGAAATGAAATTATAATTTCAAATTATATTTGCATTGCTAGTGTAGTCATTGGAAAAGAATGGGGGTGTTAGTTTACTACACAATGAAACGGTTACGTGCGATGTTGTAAAGACATAGATATTCATCCATGTGCATATGTTTTATGCCTATTGTTGTTGTTCAGTCACTAAGTCATGTCCAACTCTTTGCGACACCATGGACTGCAACACTGATACCATCCAACCATCTCATCCTCTGTCGTCCCCTTCTTCTCCTGCTTTCAGTCTTTCCCAGCATCAGGGTCTTTTTGCACGAATTGGCTCTTCACATCAGGTGGTTAAAGTATTGGAGTTTCAGCTTCAGTCCTTCTAAAGAATATTCAGGATTGATTTCCTTTAGGATTTACTGATTTGATCTCCCTGCTGTTCAAGGGACTCTCAAGAGTCTTCTCCAACACCACAGTTCGAAAGCGACAATTACGCTGCTCGGGTTCCTTAATGTCCAACACATCCATATGTGACTACTGGAAAAACCATAGCTGTGACTATATGGACTTTGGCTGGCAAACTGATGTCTCTGCTTTTTAAAACAGTGTCTAGGTTTGACATAGTTATTCTTCCAAGAGCAAATGTCTTTTAATTTCATTGCTGCAGTCACCTCCACAGTGATTTTGGAGCCTACATTTTGTATTTAAGTTTTGCTTTAAAATTTGGATCCTAGGCTTCATTCCCCAAATCAATAACTGACATTTCACTGAGTGGCACCAATTTGACATAGTTTTTGTACTTAAAAATACTTAAATGTAATAAAATTTTTGGCAAAGGCAATGGCACCCCACTCTAGTACTCTTGCCTGGAAAATCCCATGGACAGAGAAGCCTGGTAGGCTGAAGTCCAAGGGGGTCACTAAGAGTCAGATATGACTAAGCGACTTCACTTTCACTTGTCACTTTCATGCATTGGCGAAGGAAATGGCAACCCATTCCAGTGTTCTTGCCTGGAGAATCCCAGGGATGGGGGAGCCTGGTGGGTTGCCATCTATGGGGTCGCACAGAGTCAGACACAACTGAAGTGACTTAGCAGCAGCCGCAGCAATAAATTTTTATCAAATGACAACTTATCTGAAAGAGAAAAATTCTAATATTTTATGTATTTTTAAAACTCAATAGATACTATAACATCAGAATATAAATATGAAATTGAAATTTTCATGTGGAAGCATTTGCTTAAAAAAAATACATCCTTAATTACTTTACAGAAGGAAAAGAATTTCCTTATTTATTTAAGGTAAATAAACTCATGTATTTTTACATTAAATAAATAAGAATCAGTATCGGTCTAGTTCTTTCGCAAACTAGACCCTGGATAAGTTTCAAACACAAGATGGTTGGATTTGGTGATCTCAGATGTTTTGTGCAGCTCAAAGAGTCGATGTATCTCAATTTCCTAAGACCAAGATGAGTAGCTTACAAAATATTTTCTCAGGTAAGAGTAGAATCATTACTACTTGAGTCATTAAAACAAGCTACTCCTGGAGGTACTATCTGGGAAGATTCTTTCTTGGCTCACAGAGTACAGCATGATGTAATGTTTTAACAGGCCCCACCTTAGTCTGGTGGAATCACTTTACCAGTTGAGTTCTGAGTTGACAGCTCTAAGAGTGTACTCAAAGTGGACTATATATGAGATTTAAAATTCTTTCATTATGCTTCATAAGGAATTTGGGAAAATCAATATTCAAATTGTACTGAGAAGTTTAAAATATCACTATTCCCACTTATGACCCTGAGTTTGTGCTGTGTAACGCATGCAATTGTGCATCTAAAGGTTTATTTGGCAAGGAATTAATAATAATAATAATTAATAATAATTATAATTAATAATCAGTGAGTGGAGAAGAAATTCTAATGAAGCTATAACTCTTATTAGCATGCATTTATACAGTGAGTTTCTTTAAGGAAAGCTTCGTGAAACTTCTTCCAAGTAATGTGAAAAGACTGGCAAATAGCCATCGTGAAAGAATCATGTTTTCTAGGTGAATGGGGAAAGTTGCTTTGCTACAAGGACACCTGGAATATACTTTCAATGTAATATAGGGTGAAATAAGGAAGGAATGATGCTAAAGCTGAAACTCCAGTACTTTGGCCAACTCATGTGAAGAGTTGACTCATTGGAAAAGACTCTGAAGCTGGGAGGGACTGGGGGCAGGAGGAGAAGGGGACAATCGAGGAGGAGATGGCTGGATGGCATCACGGACTCGATGGACGTGAGTCTGAGTGAACTCCGGGAGATAGTGATGAACAGGGAGGGCTGGCGTGCTGCAATTCCTAGGGTCGCAGAATCAGACTCGACTGAGCGACTGAATTGAACTGAACTGATGGCACTTCTTCCTCTCTCTTCCGGATCGTCTCTGACTTTATCTGTATTACTTTTAAAATTAGGAAGAAAAACATATCCAGACATGCAAGTACCCTTACTTGGCTTTTGCTCAAATTTAAGTTTTCTTACTTTGAAATTAAAAACCAGTTTCCCCAGTTTTAAAGAGTTTGGAATTTAACTTTTAGTTTAGAAATATAGATCAAGTAACAGATTTCAATAGACCAAGTGTATTGTTTCCTCCCTACAGTCCTCCATCTAAGAGATCAGAAAAAATGAAGAGTATTTACTCTCTATATTTATCTCTGTAGATCATAGACACAGTTCAGTTCAATAAACATGTACCAAAAACTATGCTAGTACGAAGCTGAAAAAATAATGATTGTTGTTATCATGGAGTTCATAGTTAACTAGATATATAATTATAATAGTAGTAATAATAATGATGATGTCTAACATTTATTGAGTGGTTCCTATAGTGTCAAGTTAGACTAAATGTTTTCGATGAATTATCTCATTTATCACCCCTTATAGCCTTCTGGGATATAAATTACTGCTATCCGTATTTTATAGATGAGGAAGTTAAACATTGGGAGAGGTTTAGGAACATGCTCAAAGTCACACTTGAGGTGAATGAAAAGCTGCTTTCGAACTTTCTTCTATCAACTTTGGAACCTCATCCCCTTAATCAGTAGCTTAAAGCCCTCTAGGAGCACATCTAGCAAGAAAGGGAACAAAAACAAAGACATTTCACAGAGGGACCCTGCAGTAATCCATGGCTCTGAAGATGTTCAGTTAATTCTATAGAAGAGGTGGTGAAAGAAAGTTAAAGGTAGTTTATGAATTCTAGGCCTTCACACAGAATCAGACTGAGTTTTGACCAAAATATAATATGTTCTTTTCCTTCACTTCAATTTCTAATTTAAATATTTACAGAGCTATGGATGAAATGCTAGAAATTCAACAGGGAAGAATATTTACTCCATTCTCGTAGATCTTAATTCTAGCAATTCATACATAATCCAGAAACTTCAGATTTCCAAAATTTGTAAAAGCAAAAACAAACCAAAAAAATCCTGTAACCATCCAGGTGAAATAATCACTTTTTAGTGTATACTTTATTTATTTTCTTATTTGAGGTATAATTGATTTATTGAGTTGGGGCTTTTTCTGTATATCATTCATTATTATTATTTTCTGTAACATTATTATTTATTTGAGTTTTTCTGTAACATCTTATATACATTAATATCTTATATATCTTCTTCAGATTCTTATCCATTAGAGGTTATTACAAAATATCGAGTCTAGTTCCCTGTGCTATACAGTAATTCCTTGTTAGTTATCAATTTTATTCACAGAATATTATATATATGTTAATCCTAATCTCTTAGTTTATCCCTCTCTGCCTTTCTCTTTTGGTTTTCTATGTGTATGGATCTTTGTTTTCTATGTGTATGGATCTATCTCTGTTTTGTAGATAAGTTTATCTATATTTTTATTAGATTCCATATATGTTATATCATATGAAATTTGTCTTTCTTTGACTTATTTCATTTAGCATGATAATCTTTATGTCCATCCATGTTGCTGTGAATGGCATTATTTAATTGCTTTTTATGGTTGAATAATATTTCGTTATAAATGTGTGTGTGTGTGTGTGTGTGTATTCCACATCTTCTTTATCCTTTCATCTGTTGAGGTACACTTAGGTTGCTTCTATGTCTTGGCTATCGTAAATTGTGCTGCAATAAATATTATGGTGCACATATCTTTTTGAATTATAATTTTCTCCAGATATACACCTGGAGAGTGGGATTGCAGGATTATATGGTAGGTCTATTTTTAGTTTTTGAAAGACCATCTATAATGTTCTCCATAATAGCTGTGCCAGTGTATATTCCCACTAAGAGTGTAGGAAGATTTCTTTTTCACTACAACCTCTCTAGTGTTTATTATTTGTAGACTTCTTGATTATGCCCATTCTGATTGGTGTGAGGTGATACCTCATTGTAGTTTTATATTTCTCTAATAATTAGCAGTGTTGAGTATTTTTTCATACATGGAGGCATAATTTCTTGTTGGTATCTTTATTGTAGTGTTCAAGCTCTTTGGAGAAAAAAAAAACAGAGAATGTGGCTATATAGTGAAATGAAGATGTGAATTGCTATATCTCAATACATCTTAACAGTTTCTATAGAATTTAAAAATAATGTGTAATTAAGGTAGGCCCATTGGAATTTAGCCAAAGAATANGATAAGGATGTTCACCCTCACCACAACTATCCAACACAGTTTTAGAAGATCTAGCCATAGCAATTAGGTTTCCCAGGTGACTCAGTGGGTAAAGAATCTGCCCACAATATGAGAGACACTGGAGGCATGGGTTCAACTCCTGGGTTGGGAAGGCCCCCTGGAAGAGGCCATGGCAACCCACTCCAGTATTTTTGTCTGGAAAATCCCATGGACAGAGGAAGCTGATAGGCTACAGTCCATAGGGTTACAAATAATTGGACACATCCTGTCTCTTATACACATCTGAGACAGTAACAGGTGTGGCAATTCAAGGTAGGATATTTAAAGTTAAGAACCAAAAACAAAGAAAAGACCTATGAAAATTTTTTCATTATTGTTTTCAACAGAAGAGATGGTTTTATTTTTATGGTAACTGCCAGTTAATTAGTGTTACATAAAGACTAGAGAAGAAAATTCAATTTTAACTATAGTTGTGAAGTCACTAAAGTATTCTTTAATATTTGCTTTGAATTCAATTTGCTTTAATTTTTTATTATGCCCATAACCAAATCTAACAGATAAACTGTTCTTTATTGTACACAGACCACCTTGGGATGTATAAACAGAATGCATAGTCTTTTAAAAGCTGTAAATCATGAGGTATGGCTATAAGATTGATTTTTTTAATGACCCTATCGAAACAGAAACATTCTAGTATGTATTATTTTCTTTCATATGATCACTGTATATTATCAAGATTGATTACTTGATCTATTGAGTTTGCTGTGACAAATAATTTTAGAAATTCTCATTTGAAAACAGCCTTCCAATTCTGAATCACATTTTTCAAAATTTATTATTTGTCAAACTTCACATTTTGAAGGTGGGTTTAATTTTGGAGTAAAGCTAAAATCATTGAGCCAAGTCTTATAAACAAGAAGGATTATTTGTAATCCAAAATGAGTTACATCTATCTTTAAAGTAATAAGACTAATTCTGATACGAGGCTATGGAAAGAGCAGGAGGATATGGAAAGATAGGAGAAGAATGTCGCAACAATGATTTGCTTGGTTAACAATGTTAAGTCATTGATAAACTAGATTATCAACCAAGAGTATAAGAGATTTGAATAACATGTTCATGGTGAACTCAGCAGAACAAATAGAATACATAGTCAAGCTTTTATTTGAGGATATACTCACCTAGGTGGAGTAATCACTGCTTGTCTGGGCTGGACCAACCAAAATGACAAGTTTTATAATGGAACAAAGAACAAAGAGAAGTGTAAGGGATTATGATAGTGAAGAGGAAAGTTCTTTGCATTTTTGATTAATGAATATGATAAATTTCATTGCTGACAAGTATGAGACCAAAAGCTTTCTATTAAAATTCAAATATGAAATTTACTCAATTATATATGTTAAATGATGAAGAGAAGTAAAGGATGGCACTGTTCTTCCTGCTCCCTTTTTAACCTTGGCCATTATATTGAAAGTAACAAAATAAGGAACTAAAATAATTGTTCTTAAGCATCATTCTTCTATTTCCCTCATCTTCCCTTTTGAGACTGGCATTTCTGTCCGAAGTACTGTTTACAGTGTCCTTGACAAGAATTTTAAAGAAATATATATTTTTCATTCATCAATTTAAAATACATATTTGAGATACATTTGGAGTGAAAAACACCTTGAGTTTGCATAATCATTTTCCTAATCCTGTGGCATATTACCAGAAAAGATATATCAGTCAGGGTTCTCCAGAGAAACAGACTAATATAGGGTAGATGATAGATAGATAGATTTTAAAGACCTGACTTCCACAATTATGGGGATTGTCCAGCTTGGAATTTGTAAGACTGGCCTTTCATGTCTTGAGATAAAATTCTTTCTTTTCAAGGAAACCTGGATTTTCACTCTTAAGACTTCTAATTTAAGATTGGATCATGTCCACCCACATAAATAATGATATATCTCCTTTATTTAAAGACTAATCATTATAAATGCTGATCACATCTACAAAATACCCTCTTAGGCTTTTTACTCATTTGTTATGTGAGGAAGCCAAGGTTTGGTAAAGTTAAGTAACCCAAGTAAATCATACAGGTATTGAGAGAAGCCACATTAGACTTCATGTTCCACCTCCTAGATTAGGATTTCACCGCTTCACTCTATTCAGTTCAGTCGCTTAGTTGTGTCCAACTCTTACCAGCATATCAGGCCTCTCTGGTCATCACCAACTCCTGGAGTTTACTCAAACTCATGTCCTTTGAGTCAGTGATGCTANGCCCATAACCAAATCTAACAGATAAACTGTTCTTTATTGTACACAGACCACCTTGGGATGTATAAACAGAATGCATAGTCTTTTAAAAGCTGTAAATCATGAGGTATGGCTATAAGATTGATTTTTTTAATGACCCTATCGAAACAGAAACATTCTAGTATGTATTATTTTCTTTCATATGATCACTGTATATTATCAAGATTGATTACTTGATCTATTGAGTTTGCTGTGACAAATAATTTTAGAAATTCTCATTTGAAAACAGCCTTCCAATTCTGAATCACATTTTTCAAAATTTATTATTTGTCAAACTTCACATTTTGAAGGTGGGTTTAATTTTGGAGTAAAGCTAAAATCATTGAGCCAAGTCTTATAAACAAGAAGGATTATTTGTAATCCAAAATGAGTTACATCTATCTTTAAAGTAATAAGACTAATTCTGATACGAGGCTATGGAAAGAGCAGGAGGATATGGAAAGATAGGAGAAGAATGTCGCAACAATGATTTGCTTGGTTAACAATGTTAAGTCATTGATAAACTAGATTATCAACCAAGAGTATAAGAGATTTGAATAACATGTTCATGGTGAACTCAGCAGAACAAATAGAATACATAGTCAAGCTTTTATTTGAGGATATACTCACCTAGGTGGAGTAATCACTGCTTGTCTGGGCTGGACCAACCAAAATGACAAGTTTTATAATGGAACAAAGAACAAAGAGAAGTGTAAGGGATTATGATAGTGAAGAGGAAAGTTCTTTGCATTTTTGATTAATGAATATGATAAATTTCATTGCTGACAAGTATGAGACCAAAAGCTTTCTATTAAAATTCAAATATGAAATTTACTCAATTATATATGTTAAATGATGAAGAGAAGTAAAGGATGGCACTGTTCTTCCTGCTCCCTTTTTAACCTTGGCCATTATATTGAAAGTAACAAAATAAGGAACTAAAATAATTGTTCTTAAGCATCATTCTTCTATTTCCCTCATCTTCCCTTTTGAGACTGGCATTTCTGTCCGAAGTACTGTTTACAGTGTCCTTGACAAGAATTTTAAAGAAATATATATTTTTCATTCATCAATTTAAAATACATATTTGAGATACATTTGGAGTGAAAAACACCTTGAGTTTGCATAATCATTTTCCTAATCCTGTGGCATATTACCAGAAAAGATATATCAGTCAGGGTTCTCCAGAGAAACAGACTAATATAGGGTAGATGATAGATAGATAGATTTTAAAGACCTGACTTCCACAATTATGGGGATTGTCCAGCTTGGAATTTGTAAGACTGGCCTTTCATGTCTTGAGATAAAATTCTTTCTTTTCAAGGAAACCTGGATTTTCACTCTTAAGACTTCTAATTTAAGATTGGATCATGTCCACCCACATAAATAATGATATATCTCCTTTATTTAAAGACTAATCATTATAAATGCTGATCACATCTACAAAATACCCTCTTAGGCTTTTTACTCATTTGTTATGTGAGGAAGCCAAGGTTTGGTAAAGTTAAGTAACCCAAGTAAATCATACAGGTATTGAGAGAAGCCACATTAGACTTCATGTTCCACCTCCTAGATTAGGATTTCACCGCTTCACTCTATTCAGTTCAGTCGCTTAGTTGTGTCCAACTCTTACCAGCATATCAGGCCTCTCTGGTCATCACCAACTCCTGGAGTTTACTCAAACTCATGTCCTTTGAGTCAGTGATGCTATCCAGCCATCTCATCCTCTGTTGTCCCCTTCTTCTCCCACCTTCAATCTTTCCCAGCATCAAGGTCTTTTCAAATGAGTCAGTTCTTTGCATCAGGTGGACAAAGTATTGGAGTTTTAGCTTCAGCATCAGTCCTTCCAATGAATAGTCGGGACTGATTTCCTTTAGGATTGACTGGTTGGATCTCCTTGCAGTCCAAGGGACTCTCAACAGTCTTCTCCAACATCACAGTTCAAAAGCATCAATTCTTCAGCACTCAGCTTTCTTTATATTTCAACTCTCACATCCATATATGACTACTGAAAAAACCATAGCCTTGACTAGTCAAGCCTTGACTAGTTTTTCCAGTGGTTATGTATAGATGTGAGGGTTGGACTATAAAGAGGGCTGAGCACAGAAAAATTGATGCTTTTGAACTGTGGTGTTGGAGAAGACTTGAGAGTCCCTTGGACTGCAAGGAGATACAAGTCCATCCTAAGGGAAATTGGTCCTGGGTGTTCATTGGAAGGACTGATGTTAAAGCTGAAACTCCAGTATTTTGACCACCTGATGTGAAGAGTTGACTCATTTGAAAAGACTCTGATGTTGGGAAAGATTGAAGGCAGAGGAGAAAGGGATGACAGATGAGATGGTTAGATGGTATCACCGAGTCAATGGTCATGAATTTGGGTAAACTCCGGGAGTTGGTGATGGACAGGGAGGCCTGGCATGCTGCAGTTCATGGGATCGCAAAGAATAGGACACGACCGAGCAACTGAACTGAACTGAACTGACTAGATGGATCTTTGTTGGCAAAGTAATGTCTCTTCTTTATAATACACTGATAGGTTGTTCATAATTTTCTTCCAAGGAGTAAGTGTCTTTTAATTTCATGTCTGCAATCACCATCTGCAGTTATTTTGGAGCCCCAAAAAATAGTTTGTCACTGTTTCCACTATTTGCCATGAAGTGATAGTACCAGATGCCATGATCTTAGTTTTCTGAATGTTGAGCTTTAAGCCAATTTTTTCACTCTCCTCTTTCACTTTCATCAAGAGGCTCTTTAGTTCTTCTTTGCTTTCTGCCATAAGGGTGGTGTCATCTGCATATCTGAGGTGATTGATATTTCTCCCGGGGAATCTTGATTCCAGCATGCGCTTCATACAGCGCAGTGTTTCTCATGATGTACTCTGCATATAAGTTAAATAAGCAGGGTGACAATATACAGCCTTGATGTATTCCTTTCCCTATTTGGAACCAGTCTGTTGTTCCATGTCCATTTCTGTTGCTTCTTGACCGGCCTATAGATTTCTCAAGAGGCAGGTCAGGTGGTCTGGCATTCCCATCTTTTGAAGCATTTTCCAGTTTGTTGTGGTCCACACAGTCAAAGGCTTTGGCATAGTCAATAAACAGAAATAGATGTTTTTTGGAACACTTTCTTGTTTGATGATCCAACAGATGTTGCCAAGTTGATTTCCAGTTCCTCTCCCTTTTCTAAATCCAGCTTGAGCATCTGGAAGTTCGCGGTTCACATACTGTTGAAGTCTGGCTTGGATAACTTTGAGCACTACTTTGCTAGTGTGTGAGATGAGTTTAATTGTGCAGTAGTTTGAGCATTCTATGGCATTGCCTTTCTTTGGGATTGGAATGAAAACTGACCTTTTCCAGTACTGTGGCCACTTCTGAGTTTTCCAAATTTGTTGGTATATTGAGTGCAACATTTTCACAACATCATCTTTTAGCATTTGAAATAGATCAGCTTGAATTCCATCACCTCCACTAGTTTTGTTCATAGTGATAGTGATACTTTGTTCATAGTGATACATAGTGATAAGGCCTACTTGACTTTGCATTCTGGAATGTCTGGCTTTAGCTGAGTGATAACACTATTGTGATTATCTGGGTCACAAAGATCTATTTTGTATAGTTCCTCTGCGTATTCTTGCCACTTCATCTTAATATCTTCTGCTTCTGTTAGGTCGATACCATTTCTGTCCTTTATTGTGCCCATTTTTGCATGAAATGTTCCCTTGGTATCTCTAATTGTCTTGAACAGAACTCTAGTCTTTCTCATTCTATTGTTTTCCTCTATTTCTTTGCATTGATCCACTCTACTACCTCACTTGAATGCCTTCAACAAAGCTCATATCTAGTATCTAGAAAGGAACTTATTTCCTCCATCACAAGGATTTTTTTTTTTAATTTAAGTGTAGTTGATTTTCAAGGTTGCCTTAATTTCAGGTGTACAATAAAGTGATTCAGTCATACCTATTTTTTTTTAGATTTTTTCCTTTACAGGTTATTACGAAATATTGAATATAGTTCTTATGCTATATAGTAAGTTCTTGTTCATTATTTGTTGTATATATAATAGTGTATTTATGTTAACCTCAAACCCCTAAATTCCCCCACTTCCACTTTGGTAATCATAAGTTCATTTTCCTAGTCTGTGGGTCTACTTCTGTTTTTTATTTAAGTTCATTTGTATCAGTTTTTTTAGATTCCACATATAAGTGATATCATATGATATTTGTCTTTCTCTGGCTTATTTCACTTGGTATAAAAACTTAGGTCCATCATTTTGCTATAATGGCATTATTTCTTTCTTTTTATAGCTGAATAATATTCCACTGTGTATATATACTACATCTTCTTTATCTATTCATCCGTCAATGGGCACTTAGGTTGCTTCCATGTCTTGGCTATTATAAAAAAGTGCTACAATAAATATGCATATATCTTTTTGAATTATGGCTTTCTCCAGTTATATTCTCAGGAATCGAATTGAAGAATCATTGTAGCTCTATATTTAGCTTTTGAAGGACCCTCCCTACTTTTCTCCATAGTAGTTGTACAAATGTATATTTCCACCAATGTTTAGGAGGGTTCTTTTTCTCCACACCATTTCCAGAATGTATTATTTGTAGACTTTTTGATGATGGCCATTCTGACTGGTGTGAGGTACCTCACTGTAGTTTTGATTTGCATTCTTCTCATAATTAGCAATATTGAGCATCTTCTCATGTGCCTTTTAGCCATGTCTGTATCCTCTTTGGAGAAACATCTATTTAGAACTATTACCCACTTTTTGTATTGAGTTGTTTAATTTTTTTGATATTGAGCTATATAAGCTCTTCATATATTTTGGAGATTAATCCCTCACAAGTTGCATCATCTGCAAACATTTTCTCCCATTGTGTAGGCTGTTTTTTCATTCAACTTATAGGCCTTTTTGCTGTACAAAAGCTTTTAAGTTAATTAGTTGTCATTTGTTTACTTTAGTTTTTATTTCAATTACCCTAGGAGATGAATTTGTAAAGATATTGCTGCAATTTATGTCAAAGAGAGTTCTGCCTGTATCTTCTTCCAGGAGTTTTATAGTATCCAGTCATACATTTATGTCTTTAATCCATTTCATAAAGGTCATCTAAGAGAAATCCATATCTAACATCATTCTAGATGATGAAAACCTCAAAGCATTTCCTCTGAGATTAGGAACAAGATAAGGATGTTCACCCTCACCACAACTATCCAACACAGTTTTAGAAGATCTAGCCATAGCAATTAGGTTTCCCAGGTGACTCAGTGGGTAAAGAATCTGCCCACAATATGAGAGACACTGGAGGCATGGGTTCAACTCCTGGGTTGGGAAGGCCCCCTGGAAGAGGCCATGGCAACCCACTCCAGTATTTTTGTCTGGAAAATCCCATGGACAGAGGAAGCTGATAGGCTACAGTCCATAGGGTTACAAATAATTGGACACATCTGAGTGACTGAGTACATGCACACACATAGCCACAACAATCAGAAAAGAAAAAGAAATAAAAGAGTCCAACTTGGAAAGAAAGAAGTAAAACTGTCACGGTTTCTAGGTGACATGACGCTATACATAGAAACATTCTAAAAATGCTACCTGAAAACAACTGGAGCTCATCAATGAATTTGGTAAAGTTGCAGGATACAAAATTAATTCTGTTACATTTCTATACTCTAACAGTGGAAGATCAGAAAGAGAAATTAAGGAAACAATTCCATTTACCATTGTATGAAAAAGGAGAAAATATCTAGGAATAAACTTACTGAAGAAAATAAAAGACATATGCACCAAAAACTTTAAGACGGTGATGAAAAAAGTCAAATATGACAAAAATTGATGGAAAGATATCCTTCATTCTTAAATTGATTAAATCAGTATTGTCCAAATGACTGTGTTACCAAGGAAGCTACAGATTCAATACCATGCCCATCAAATTGCCAATGGCATTTTTCACAGAATTAGAACAAAAAAGTTTTCTAATTTGTATGGAAACACAAAAGACCCCAAAGAGCAAAAGCAGTGTTGAGGGGAAAAAAGAAACAAGCTGGAGGAATCAAGCATCCTGATTTCAGACTATACTACAAAGCTATAATAATCAAAACAGTATGGTACTGTTATAGCACAAAGTATAGCACTAGTATAGCACAAAAACAGAAATAAAGATCAATAGAACAGGGTAGAATGGTCAGAAATAAACCCACAATCTCTGACAAAGGAGGCAAGAATGTACAATGGGGAAAAGACAATCTCTTCAATAAGTAGTGCCAGGAAAATTGAACAGCTATAGGTTAAATAATGAAATTAAACATTCCCTAACATCATACACAGTGATTTTTATTTAAAAGTTTCATGAATATTTAACTAACATAAATGTTTTGTTCTTAACTGAAAAGATTATCTTCTTGGCTCATGTATTTCCTCGTTTACTCACTTCACTTGAAAAATGTAATCCCAAAGAATCCAGAAGAACCTACAATCTTATTTATCACAGAGGAAATTGTTGTTGCTGTTCAGTTAATAAAGTGAAAGTGAAAACCACTCAGTCATGTCCAACTCTTTGCATCCCCATGGACTATACAGTCCCTGGAATTCTCCAGGTTAAAATACTGGAGTGGGTAGCCTTTACCTTCTCCAGGGAATCTTCCCAATCCAGGGATTGAACTCAGGTCTCCCACATTGAAGGTGGATTCTTTACCAGCTGAGCCACAAGGGAAGCTCCAATCAGTCACTAACTCACGTCCAGTTCTTTGTGACCCCATGGACTGCAACATGCCAGGCTTCCCTGTCCTTCAGTATCTCATGGAGTTTACTCCAATTCATGTCCATTTAGTTGGTGATGCCATCCAACCATCTCATCCCCTGATGCCCATTCTACTTCTGTCCTCAGTTTTTCCAGCATCAGAGTATTTTTCAATGAGTTGGCTCTTCATATCAAGTGATCAAAGTATTGGAGCTTCAGTTTCAGCATCAGTCCTTCCAATGAATATTCAGGGTTGATTTCCTTTAGAATTGACTGGTTTGATCTCCTAGCTGTCTAAGAGAACTCTCAAGAGTCTTGTCCAGCACCACAACTTAAAAACATCAATTCTTTAGTGCTCATTCAACAGTAGCCCCCAAGTATACTACCAGACAAGCTATCTCAGTATTCAGAAAGGCCCCTGTGTCCCATGGAAGAGAAAGAGTCTTAGAAAAAATTAAGAAATAATTTCAAGTTAAATTTAATTAAATAATTTTAAAATATTAATGTGAAACTAGATAAAAGAGATGAACTAGTTTAGCACACTTAGAAAATGTTACAAGGGGGAATACCACACTACATGAATCCCTTTTGCAAAGTTCTTATGTTTGCTCTCTCTCTCTTTGCTGCAGCATGTCTCCCAGCTGAAGATACAATTATGAGAATCATAGCTGAGGTTTGAATAAAGGGGCCCACAGATGAGAAATGTCTGGGGTAATGATACACACTTGCTGTATCAGAAAATGAAGGTCAATTAGCCTGATGAGTCACTACAGTTTTTATTTGTGTTTCTTGGGTTGAGAAGAAAAACAACTTAGGACGAGAATGGGACCATACTCTGTGCTATCATTGCCCAGAGCAGTCGTGTTCATTAATTGGTTTTTACACTTATTTCTATTTTTAAGTAACAATTTTTCCATCATCATATTCTGTTGATTCTACCCATTTGGGGCATGACATAGATTATTACTTTACCCTTGATAATTCATCTATATATGAGTTTGCATATATCAACATGCTCTATTTAACATATTCTAAATGAAGATCATGGCATCTGGTCCCATCACTTCATGGGAAATAGATGGGGAAAGAGAAACAGTGTCAGACTTTCTTTTTGGGGGCTCCAAAATCACTGCAGATGGTGACTGCAGCCATGAAATGAAAAGGCACTTACTCCTTGGAAGAAAAGTTATGACCAACCTAGATACCATATTGAAAAGCAGAAACATTACCTCGCCAACAAAGGTCCGCCTAGTCAAGGCTATGGTTTTTCCAGTGGTCATGTATGGATGTGAGAGTTGGACTGTGAAGAAAGCTGAGCGCAAAAGAAGTGATGCTTTTGAACTGTGGTGTTGGAGAAGACTCTTGTTAGTCCCTTGGACTGCCAGGAGATCCAACCAGTCCATTCTGAAGGAGATCAGCCCTGGGATTTCTTTGGAATGAATGATGCTAAAGCTGAAACTCCAGTACTTTGGCCACCTCTTGCGAATAGTTGACTCATTGGAAAAGACTCTGATGCTGGGAGGGATTGTGGGCAGGAGGAGAAGGGGCAACCGAGGATAGATGGCTGGATGGCATCATCGACTCGATGGATGTGAGTCTGAGTGAACTCCAGGAGTTGGTGATGGACAGGGAGGCCTGGCGTGCTGCGATTCATGGGGTTGCAAAGAGTCAGACACAACTGAATGACTGAACTGAACTGAACTGAACTGATACCACACTATCTGAATCTTTTATGCAATCCCTATGGCTTGCATAATCCCTGAGGTTCACATCATGTGAGCTTCAACTATGTACTGTAAACTAATAATTTATTTACTCCCTATGCTTGACATTTTTCATGAATTTCACCATTTTTCTTATCATTTATAGAATAATTGCATGTTCTTAAATAATTTGCACATTATTAAGAGAAATAATCACAACTTTTATGAACCCAAAGATCACTGAAGAGCCTTAAAATTTTTTCGCTGTAAGAGTGGAGCTTTAATGTTCTCATCATAAAAACAACAAAATGATATTATGTGGGGTGAAGGATATGTTAGGCTGCCCTGGTGGCTCAGTGGTAAAGAACCCACCTGTTACTACAGGAGATATGGGTTCAATCCCTGGGCTGAGAAGATGCCCTGGAGAAGGAAATGGCATCCCACTCTAATATTCTTGCTTGGGAAATCCGATGGATAGAGGAGCCTCTCAGGCTACATTCCATGGGGTTGCCAAACAGTAGGACTTTAAGTGTCTAAACGACAACAACAACAAAGGACGTAACTGACCTTATTGTGGTAAATATTTCACAATATATATGTGTATCAATTCATCACATTGTACACATAAAAGTTCTGATGATTCTAACACCCAGTTCCAATGTGTGGGAGGAGGGATCCCACACACCAAGTAATTCTCAAACAAGCTGGGTGTCCTACAGTTTAATGAAATTCAAACACTGCATAGCATCAGACTCTACAGGTTAGGGGATCAGTCCGTCAGTGTCTCTCATCCCCTCTTCAAGAATCAGTTGCAAGTCCAGGTTGTCAGCTGTGCTTCTCACCAACTAGCTGTAAGATCTGAGGCTCCAAAACCTCCCTCCTCGGGTTTCATTAATTTGTTAGGCTGGTTCACAGGACTCAGAGAAACATTTCACTTAGCAGACCATCAGTTTATTATAAAAAAGGTTACAACTCAGAACAGCTAGATGGGTGACATGTATAGGGCAAAGTATGTGGGAAGAGGTTGTGCCACTTTCCCCAAACCTCCACATGTTCATCATCACAAAAGCTCTCTGAATACCATCCTTTCCAGTTTTTTTGGAGGGTTCATTACACGGGCATAATTGATTAAATCATCAGGCCGTTGGCTACTGATTCAACTTCCAGTTCTTCTCCCCTCCCTGAAGTCGGTGGGGTGGGACAGAATGTTCCAGTCCTCTAATTTCAGAGTTGGTTTCCTAACAATGAGTCTCAATTTTTAACTGTGTTCTGAATTTACCTCATCAACATAAAAAATGACGTTTTTATGTTCTCATTGCTTAGACAGTCCCAAGGATTTTATGAACTCTGTTAGAAACATAGAGACCAAATATATATTTCTTATCATAACTCACAATGTCACAAATTCTTAAACTTATACAATGCTATATATCAATTATGACTCAATAAATTTAAAGATAGAATAAATATTATAATTCCATTTTAGAATTTTCCCTTTAACATCACATCAAATTAGATTGTTATATTGAGGAGGGCTTGTACCATTGGACTAGCAGAAGACAGTCAGTCCTGCCTTTGAGACTTACCTTAGGAAAATCCAAGTTATAAACACAGCTTCTCATGAACTAATCCAATTTCTCTGATATTTGTTTTTTCTTTAAAGGGGAATATTATAACTACTAATACAGAGCTCTTTCTATCATATGACTTGGATCCAAAATCTATAGAAATACAAACATGAATATGATGTGGTCTCTGAGTTTGAGTAGCTCTAAGTAGATGGGGAGGAAGGTCCATAAAAAGTAATTACTGGGACTTTCAGGGCTTTCTGGGAAAAATAATCCACATTGCAATGCAGGGGACACCAGTTCAATCCCTGGTGTGGGAAGATCCCACATGCCTCAGGGAGACTAAGCCTTTGTGCCTGATACTGAGCCCATGCACTACAGTCCACTAGTTGAAACTACTGAGGCCATGTGCCACAACTACTTAAGTCCACATGCCTGGAGCCTGTACTCTACAACAAGAGAAGCCACTGCATTGAGAAGCTCATGCACCACAATGGAGAGTAACTTGTACTCAACACAACTAGAGAAAGCCTGCGTGCAGCAGGAAGATCTAGGGTAGCCAAAAATAAATGTAAAAATTTTTTAAAAAGCATTACTACCAGAATGAACACTGTCACAAAATAATGTAAGAGGAAATGCTATCATAATAGCATAAACCTTCTAAGAGGAGCCATTAAAGTTGGATTTGATGGATAGAAGTTTGCAAAAACTGCCAAGATAAAAGCAGACATACAAACTATGCAGGAAAAACATGGAGGAATGAAAGAACATAGCATGGACAAGGCATGGAGCAAATATGGAGTGAATGGAGTACAGGTTTTCTTAGGATTAGAAGATAAATACAGTAAGGTTACTTGTATCCATAGTATGAAGGACCTCATAGGACTATTTAATGGAGTCTGGAATTCATTATCAGACAGTAAGGAGTTATAAAAGAAGTTCAAACTTGGATGTGAAATAATTGGATTTGTCTTCTGCCCGGGTCCTGCCCCAGTGGATACAGGGTAATTCAAAGGGTGGATGGAGTAGGCGAGGAAAAACTCATTTACTCAGAAATATAAAGAGAGATTAGGAAAAAATAGTGTAGTAGGAAAACTGGTGGAGAAAAGAGGCTGATATTCCTTGGTTTACATGGAAAGCTAATAAAGTTTCAAGACAAGAAACTTGCACCGTCTACGTAGGGCCACACGTGCCCGCTTGAATAGCGGAGTGTGCCCCACCTTGGGCTCCCTCTTGCATGGATCTCAGAACCCGGGCAAGTAAGTAGACTTGGAGAGCTTCCACACTCCAAGGGATCAGCCTGAAAAGGAGAGGGAGGGAGAGGGAGAAAGAGTCGACACGGGGGAGGCTAGGCTTGTGCAGAAATCCCCCTCAACTTTATTATTTAAAAGGTGTTTATATATCCCAAATTTTACATAATGGAAGATACAGAGTCATGCAGGGGCAGCAGCCCTGACTTTGTATATCTTTTGTATTCAAAAGTTCTCAGGTGATTTACGTTATCTTCTGGCCAAGAGGCCTGTTAACACTTTATGGCTCTCTTCCTTAATGAATGTTAATCTTGTTTCTACAGAAGTGTTTTTCTTTAATCTGCATCACCCTCAAAGCACTAAAGTTACATCCCTATAGAACAAAAGCGCAGTGGGTTATAACAAAAAGGTACTTAACTCAAAGATCTAATGTTGCTACTTGTTTTTTCTATATACCAACTATATCAACAAATAAAATATATGAAAATTTAGCAGCAAGTATTGGCTCAACAATGAAACGCTTAATCAGTTTTATTCTAATGATTTTGACTCCTTGGAAGCCCCGACATTCTTAGAATGTTTTTAGCTTCCTGTGCCTCTCATGGTCTGGAGGCTGCAAACAATCACATGTGCAGCTGTAAGAGTCCTGCAGGCAGGCTAGAAAGCCATCAGAGGGGTTTTTGGATTGAAACACTCTATTATGCCCAGGAGATCTATTATCTAAAAGCTCTAAATTAATCTTTCCCAGAAAAACGTGGTGGGGGAATAGCCGTCAGAAGAGTAGGTGGAAAGCATAACACAGTAAAGCAGGTAGACTCTGGTTTTGGGGGGGTAGATGCCTGGGAACAGGGGGTCTTCCGAGGCTCAATCTTGCCTTTGCGTATGCTGAGGCTTCCTCCTCATGACCTTTGCCATGGGCGGAATTCCTCACACTGGCTCCCAGCAGTCTTCCCAGATACCATCCAATTTGGGTCAGACAGCTCAGATTCTGATTTTGGTTTTCACTTCAGGGCTTTAAGTAGCCACTCTTTGCCTCTAGCCTCTATAGTTAGCCCTCCATGACCTGCCAACACCCTCATGTAATCCCTTCAGGCTTCTTCCTCCAAACACACAGAGAAGCACACTTTGTACTTTTTGATTGTACACTGAACTGAAGCTTTCTCTTGTAGTTTTCCATGTGTGTAAGTTTCAAGTATCCCTTTACCTATCCTAAATTCTGTTTTTGTATAAACCCCTCTTTTCTTTTCTGTGCTGCCAGACCTGTGGCTTCTTCCCTGACCAGGGATCAAGCTTGAAACCCCTGCAGTGGAAGCACAGAGTCTTCCACTTGCCAGGGAAATCCCTATAAAATTCTCTTGTGTTAAAAAAAAAAATTGTACAGCATCAGATTAGAAATCATTCATTTCAACTTCCTCATTCCATTCTATAGTGATTTACTATAAAAATTTTGAAACTGTTTTGCCCTATTTAGCTCTTAGTTGTATAACCCATTATTATGCACAGTTTCCTTACAGATTCATTTCCAAGTCTTACTGCCATGAAGATTTTTTGATAACTATATGTCTTTAATATAATTATTTAATTTTAGAAGCAAAAATCTGAAAAATGGTATCACTAACTGCCTATGGAGTTCAAAATGGCATTATTAATAACCAAAAGTCAAACTGTATTTTTGTAAGAGTAATTCCAGGATTTTGGATATATGATCAAGAGTACAGAAAAATGGCTGTTGTTATTCGTGATGCAATTTTGCAAATATAAAAGTAAGTCACTCACTCATGTCCAACTCTTTGCAACCCATGGAATTCTCCTGGCCAGAATTCTGAAGTGTGTAGCTGTTCCCTTCTTCGCAACCCAAGGGTTGAACCCAGGTCTTCCACTTGGCAGGTGGATTCTTTACCAGCTGAGCCACTAGGGAAACCTGTTGTAACAAAAAACAGGAAAGAGACTTAGTAGAGTTCCAGTAATAGTTAAATTAATTGAACTCCAAATTGAAGACACTTTTGTTTATTACTAAAAATTTTCTCCAGTTAATCTCTTACCTGAACATATTGAATTTCTCTTTTTGCTGTGAATGATATACATTCAGGTTTCACTCATTTTTGGAAAACAACCTTTTGACTGATTCCTAGGAACCTTTGAGGACTTCTGGAACTAAAGAGTTCTCTCCAAATATGAAGGTTCAAATATCACAGCTGAGTTAAAGAGCCAAAGAATTAATGCTTTTGAACTGTGGTGTTTCAGAAGACCCTTGAGAGTCCCTTGGATTGCAAGGAAATCCAACCAGTCAATCCTAAAGGAAATCAGTCCTGAATATTCATTAGAAGGACTGAAGCTGGCATTCCAATCCACCTGATGTGAAGAGTAGATTCAGGCAAAAAGACTCTGATGCTGGAAAAGATTGAAGGCAGTAGGAGAGGGGAGGACAGAGGATGAGATGGTTGAATGGCATCACTGACTCAATGGCCATGAGTTTGAGCAAGATCTGAGAGTTGGTGATGGACAGGGAAGCCTGGCATGCTGCAGTCAAAGGGGTTGCAAAGAGTAGTACATGAGTGAGCAACTGAACTGAATTGATACATATATATATATCACTAGAGATAATTTGGTAGTACTTCTTGACATTTTAAATGCAAATACTCTTTAAACCAACACCCCTATAGTTAGAAATACACTACATGTACACATATGTATATAATAATATACACTTTTTTAGGAATATTTGCTCTAATTGCAATAAGTTGCAAAAAACTAAAAGTCCATCAGTGAAGAAATTGTTAAACACAGCCATAAAATGATAATCTGAAGTTATTAAAAATATATATTATAGATAAAGAGATAGAGATGACAGGGAGGCAGTGAGATATGAAAAGATGCCCAAGAATTATGGAGACATAATGAGTTGAAGAATTATGAGTATACTATGGTTTTACTCATGTATTTTTTTTTTAAAGGATAGTGCAAGCAATGAAAGAAAAATTACAGACACAGAACTTCATAAAAATGAAGATATTTTTGGTTCCAAAGGACATCATAAAGAAAGTAAAAAGGCAACACATAGAATGGGAGAAAAGATGTGAAAACTATCTGTATAATAAGGGATTGGCACCCAAAATATATAGAGAACTCTTACAGCAATAATAAAGGCAACCAGTTAAAAATGGGCAAAGGACCTAAATAGACATTTCTCCAAAGAAGATATATAAATGTCTAATTAGCATGCAAAAAGACATTCAACATCATTAGTCATCAGAGAAATGCAAATCAAAATCACAATGATATACTATTTTGCCCCCAGTAGAATGCCAAAAATAAAAGATGAACAACAAATGTTTGGGAAAATGTGGAGAATTGGAATTCTCAAACACTGCTGATGAGGTTGTAAAATTATAGTCACATGAATTGCTAAAAATAGTTTACCATACATTATAGTAATTCCACTCAGGTACATACAAAAGAGTATTAAAAGTAGATGTTTCCACAAAACCTTATGAATTGTTGATCATAGTAGCATTATTCATAATGGCCCAAAAGTGGAAACAGAAATGTCTTTCAACAATAACTGTATATAGTATAGCTATACAATGGTATCCCATATAGCCAGAGAAAGGATAGAACATGATGTATATTCTATAACATAAGTGAACCTTGAAAACACCTTGCTAAGAAGCTAGACACACAAGGCTGCATATTGCATGATTCCATTTTTATGAAATGTTCACAATAGACATTTTCCATAGAAATAGAATTTTCCATAGAAATAGAAAATAGATTAGTGGTTGTCACAGGCGGAGTTGATAATTTTATGTCTTTTTTGGGGGTAAGAAAATATGGAATTCCTTGTGAATGTATTAAAAACCACTGATCTTTTTATACTTTAAAAATTGAATATTAAATTATATGAATCCTATCTCAGTAAAGCTATCATTTTAATAGGTAATGGGATAGTGATTTATGTATTATCCAAATTTGTTAGTTTATTGAACTTGGTAAACTGCAAGAAGGAAACAAATTTATTTATTCCCCCCACTAGACTTCAGGCAAGCACTGCAAGATCTTCCATTTTGGACAATATCTCAGACAAAGCCCCTTAACTTTTCCCTGTCATTAGCTTGAATTACCAAAAAGCCTCACCTGTAAGCATCATAAAGTCCAGGCCAATCTAATATCGAGAATAATCTTATCCAGTTCAAAGCTTCTCTCCTCTGCCTTCAATTCTTTACTCTTCTGCCTTTTGCTTCTACCCTCCTCTCCTCTCTCTCTACTACCTCTGCCACCTGCTTTTGTGATGCAGTTGTCGTCTGGCAGAAGTTCAGATGCCAGCTCTTCTCTTTTGGGCTGTCTTTGTGAGCTCTCTGGGCACCTCTCCCTATTCCAACTGCCCGGCGCCCTCATTACATTGTCTTCCCTCAGACAGGCCACAGCTTCTCAGATCCTACCCACTCACCCTCTTTCTGTTGGGGTTCCCTCACCTGGCATGGCTGTCCTCTTGGGTAGGGTTCTTTCAGGATAATTCAGTCTTCTTTGGCACAGGCTTAACTCTCAGAAAAGTTCTGGAAGTACAGATTTCTACTTAACTTCAAGGACCCTCTACTCCAGAACAACCTCTCTCTTTAACTTTTTTTAAAATTGAGAAGTATGACATACTGAGAAATACCATATATAATGTATATGTATAGTTCAGAGAACAGTAATAGTAATAATAAAATTGACAACCATATACACACCTCCCAGATGCTCTCTTAAGAAACAAAATATTGCTACAAGTTTTCACCACAAGGAAAAAAATTTCTTTTTTCCCCCTTTTTTTCATGTCTGTAAGAGATGATGTGTGTTAACCAAACTTATTGTGGTAATCATTTAAGTAATGTAAGTCAAGTGATTACACTGTATATGTTAAACATATTACACCGTAAATGTTAAACATATTAAACAGTGTTCTTATGTCAATTGTACCTCAATAAAACTAGAGGGAGAAAAGGAAAGAGAATATTGACAACTTCCTTGACTCTCTTAATGTTTTGTGTTAATCTTTCTTTTAACATTTTGAAATAGTTTTATATAATATATATTTATACAAATATATGTATATATTATATATATACAATACTCTATTTAGCTGTACCTGCTTTTGACTTTTACATGAATGGACCCTGGAACCACATTGCCGATTCCCATGACTAGATATGTGACATTGAGTAGTTACTGAACATTTCTATGCCTCAGTTTCAGCATCTGTAAACTGAAGCCAACAATAAAGTTTATACTGTTGAATTATTTAGAGGATTAAATGAAACAATAATCATAAAATGCCTAGTCTAACATGGTAATTACATGTTAAAATGTTTGGCAAATAAAATAAGACTGTGTATAGTCCACTATATTTAAAATTTTTTATTTGGCATCATTGCATTGAAACATTTACGCTATATCCAAAATAAAGATTAATTTTTAAATTTCCCTGTTTAACATCCTAGTGTACCACAATTTATCTATTGTACTCTTCACTGATATTTGAAGTGTTTCCAAGACTATTTCCAAGACCAAATGCTTCTATTTCAGACATTCAAATCTTTTGATCATCTTTATATTTACCATGTTCTGGCTTAATATGCCAGCAGATTTGGAAAACCCAGCAGTGGCCACAGGACTAGAAAGGTCAGTTTTCATTCCAATTCCAAAGAAAGGCAATGTCAAAGAATGCTCAAACTACCGCACAGTTGCACTCATCTCACACGCTAGTAAAGTAATGCTCAAAATTCTCCAAGCCAGACTTCAGCAATACATGAACCGTGGGCTTCCAGATGTTCAAGTTGGTTTTAGAAAAGCAGAGGAACCAGAGAGCAAATTGCCAACATCTGTTAGATCATTAAAAAAGCAGAGAGTTTCAGAAAAAAATCTATTTCTGCTTTATTTACTATGCCAAAGCCTTTGACTGTGTGGATCACCACAAACTATGGAAAATTCTTCAAGAGACAGGGATACAACCACCTTACTTACCTCTAGAAAAATCTGTATTTGAGTCAAGAAGCAACAGTTAGAATTGGACATGAAACAACAGACTGGTTCCATTTTGGGAAAGGAGTAGGTCAAGGCAGTATATTGTCACCCTGCTTATTTACCTTATATGCAGAGTATATCATGAGAAACGCTGGGCTGGATGAAGCACACGCTGGAACAAAGCTTCCCCAGGAGAAATATCAATAACCTCAGATATGCAGATAACACCAACGTTATGGCAGAAAGTGAAGAACTAAAGAGCCTCTTAATGAAAATGAAAAAGGAGAGTGAAAAAGTTGGCTTAAAGCTCAACATTCAGAAAACTAAGATCATGGCATCTGGCCCTATCACTTCATGGCAAATAGAGGGGAAAACAGTGACAGACTGTTTTTTGGGGCTCCAAAATCACTGCAGATGGTGACTGCAGCCATGAAATTAAAAGACGCTTAATCCTTGGAAGAAAAGTTATGACCAACCTAGACGGCATATTAAAAAGCAGAGACATAACTTTGCCAACAAAGGTCCGTCTAGTCAAGGCTATGGTTTCTCCAGTGGTCATGTATGGATGTGAGAGTTGGACTGTGAAGAAAGCTGAGCGCCGAAGAATTGATGCTTTTGAACTGTGGCGTTGGACAAGACTCTTGAGGATCCCTTGGACTGCAAGGAGATCCAACCAGTCAATCCTAAAGGAAATCAGTCCTGAATATTCATTGGAAGGACTGATGCTGAAGCTGAAACTCCAATACTTTGTCCACCTGATGCAAAGAACTGACTCATTTGAAAAAACCCTGATGCTGGGAAAGATTGAAGGTGNTTCATTTCTTACATGATAGTATACACGTTTCAATGCCATTCTCCCAAATCATCCCACCCTCTCCCTCTCTTGCACAGTGCTGTATGTCAATTATATCTCAATAAAACTGGAAGAAAAAATAGAAAAAGGAACCCCTTCTTGCTTCTGAGGCATCACTGTTAAGTAGGATACTTGCTACATTTTGTGTGTTTGTGCGTATGTGTGTAGATATCTTTCATAAAATTAAAGAAACTTCTATTTTAATAAGAACATTTATCAAGAATTGTTGTTAAATTTTTTTTTTTAATTTATTTATTTTTAAATTTAACTTTACAATACTCTATTGGGTTTGCCATACATCGACACGAATCCACCACAGGTGCACACAAGCTCCCAATCCCGAGTCCCCCTCTGCAATGCTCTTTTCTGTATCTATTGCAATAATAGTTTTTCTACATCAAAATTTTAATACAGATGTTTAGATATTCTAATTCTGAACAAACTTTCTATTCTTCTAATTAAACCAATTTCAATTTGATATTATTGCCTTAATAGTATGTTAGAGAGCTAATCTGCTGATATCTCAGTTAGAATTGATTCTTTAGTCAGGAGAAAGATTCTACTATAATTATCTTTTTCTGTGTTCTTGTCTGAATTTGATATAAAGCTCCTTTCATTTTTATTAAAGAAGTTGGCAAATGTTCCCCCCCTTTATACTAACTGAAAATAGATTAAAATCAAAATTATATGTTTCTTAAATTATTGGTGGGACACATAAAAATATCTGGGCCTAGGGTTTTACTATAGTACCATTTCAATCTAGGGTTCAATTTCTTTTATTCCTACTGGACATACAGATGCTTTTGTTTTATAATGATACAGATTTCTACTTTAGATTGATAATTTCTATTTTTCTAGAACTTTGTCTATTTTACATATATTTTAATCTTTTGTGATAAGATTTTTTTTAGAACATTTTAAATTTTTGCTGTTTTTATTATTCATTTATTCATTCTTATTATTTTTCAATTGTGATATTGTTTTGTTTTTCATTAGAGGTTGTCAACTGTGTTAATCACTCCAATCTGTTGTTTATACTCTTTTTTTGTTTTCTATTTTCATATATATCTGTTATTTCTTATATTATATACTTTCTTTCACTTTGAGGTCATTGTATTGTTCTTTTTCTAATTTGTTAAATGAAATGATTATTGAAATGCTTATCTCATCAATTTTCAACTTTATTTTAATAATTGAAGGTTGTAAGTTTACCTCCACAGATTCTGACAGGCAATATTCATATTATTTTTCTGTTTTAAATATATTTTCACATTTTTATAGACCTGTCTTTTTCTCTTTCTGAAAGTTTGAAATGATTTAAATTATATTTTATCATTATTTTCAACATAATTGTATCATAATTAGAGAATGCTGCATAAGAATTTAGTTCTATCTTTGTTTTATGAAATGCCAAAAATTATTAGTTATTGTTCAGTCACTCAGTTGTGTCTGACACTTTGTGATCCTGTGGAGTGCAGCACACCAGGCTTCCTTGTCTTTAACCATCTCCTAGAGATTGCTCAAACTCATGTCCATTAAGTCAGTGATACCATTCAACCATCTCACCCTCTGTATTCCCCTCCTCTTCCTGCCTTCAATCTTTCCCAACATTAGGGTCTTTTTGTATGAATCGGTTCCTCACATCAGGTGGTCAAAGTATTGGAGTCTCATACTTCTAATGAATATTCAGGACTGATTTCCTTTAGGATTAACTGATTTGATCTCCTTGCTGTCCAAGGGGCTTTCTAAAGTCTTCTCCAACACCACAGCACAAAGACATCAATTCATTGGCATTCAAACTTTATGGTCCAACACTCACATTCAAACATAACCACTGGAAAAAATATAGCTTTGACTAGATGGACCTTTGCCAGCAGAGTAATGTCTCTGCTTTTTTAATACACTGTCTAGGTTTGTCATAGCATTCCTCCAAGGATTAAGCGTCTTTTAATTTCATGGCTCCAGTTGCCATCTGCAGTGATCTTGGAGCCCAAGAAAATAAAGTCTCTCACTGTTTCCATTGTTTCCCCATCTATTTGCCATGAAGTGATGGGACCAGATGCCATGATCTTAGTTTTTCAAATGTTGAATTTTAAGCCAGCTTTTTCACTCTCCTCTTTCCCTTTCCTCAAGAGGCTGTTTAGTTCCTCTTCGCTTTCTGCCATAAATGGTGGTATCATCTGCATATCTGAGGTTATTGATATTTCTCCTGACAATATTGATTCCAGCTTGTGCTTCATCCAGCCTAGCATTCTGCATGCTGTGCTCTGCATATAAGTTGAATAAACAGGGTGACAATATATAGCCTTGCTGTACTTCTGTCCCACTTTTGAACCAGTCCATTTTTCCATATCTGGTTTCTAACTATTGCTTCTTGACCTGCATATAGTTTTCTCAGCAGGCAGGTAACATGGTCTCATATTCCCATCTCTTTAAGGATTTTTTATGGTTTGTTGTGATCCACAGAGTCAAAGGCTTTAGTGTAGTCAGTGAAGCAGAAGGAGATGTTTTTCTGGAATTCTTTTGCTTTCTCTATGATCCAACAGATGTTGCCAATTTGATCACTGATTCCTTTGCTTTTTCTAAATTCAGCTTGAACATCTGGAAGTTCTAGGTTCATGTACTATTGAAAACTAGCTTGGAGAATTTTGAACATTACTTTGCTAGCATGTGAAATGAGTGAAATTTTTTGGTAGTCTGAACATTCTCTGACATTGCTTTTCTTTGGAACTGGAAGGAAAACTGATCTTTTACAGTCCTGTATCCACAGCTGGGTTTTCCAAATGTGCTCGCACATTGCATGCTGTACTTTAGCAGCAGCATCTTTTTGAATTTGAAATAGCTCAGCTGGAATTTCATCACTTCCACAAGCTTTTTTCATAGTAATGCTTCCTAAACCCACTTGACTTTACACTCCAAGATGTCTGGCTCTAGGTGAGTCATCACACCATCAAGGTTATCTGGGACATTAAGATCTTTTTTGTATGATTCTTCTGTGTATTCTTGTTACCTCTTCTTAATATCTTCTGCTTCTGTTAGGTCCATACTGTTTCTGTCCTTTATTGTGCCCATCTTTGCATGACATGTTCCTTTGGTATCTCTAATATTTTTTGAGGAGATCTCTAGTCTTCTCCATTCTATTGTTTTCCTCTATTTCTGTGCACTGATTGCTGAGGAAGCTTTCTTAACTCTCCTTGCTGTTCTTTGGAACTCTACATTCAGATGGATATATCCTTCCTTGTCTCCTTTGTCTTTAGCTTCTCTTCTTTTCTCAACTACTTGTAAGGCCTCCTTAGACAACCATTTTGCCTTTTTTTCCCCTTGGGGATGGTTTTATTCATGTCCTCCCATACAATGTCACAAACCTCCATCCATAATTCTTCAGGCATTCTATCAAATCTAATTCCTTGAATCTATTTGTCACTTCCACTGTACAATCTATGGTCTAGTGGTTTTCCCCACTTTCTTTAATTTAAGTCTGAATTTTGCAATAAGGAGTTCATGATCTGTGCCACAGTCAGCTCCCAGTCTTGTTTTTGCTGAATGTATAGAGCTTCCATTTCGGCTGCAAAGAATATAATCAATCTGATTTTGGAATTGATTTGATGAAGTCCATGTGTAGAGTCTTCTCTTGTGTTGTTGGAAAAGAGTGTTTGCCATGACCAGTGTGTTCTCTTGGCAAAACTCTGTTAGCTTTTGCCCTTCTTCCTTTTGTACTCCAAAGCCAAACTTGCCTGTTACTCCAGGTATCTCATGACTTCCTACTTTCGCATTCCAGTCCCCTATAATGAAGAGGACATCTTTTTTTTTTTTTTTTTTTTGGTGCTAGTTGTAGGAGGTCTTGTAGGTCTCCATAGAACCATTCAATTTCAACTTCTTCAGCATTATTGATTGGGGCATAGACTTGAATTACTGATATTTAATGGTTTGTCTTGAAATTGAACAGAGATCATTCTGTTGTTTTTGAGACTGCACCCAAGTACTGCATTTTGGACTCTTATGTTTACTATGAGGGTTACTCTATTTCTTCTACAGGATTCTTGTACACAGTGGTAGATAAAATGTTCATCTGATTTAAATTCACCCATTCTGGCCATTTTAATTCACTGATTCCTGAAATGTCAATATTCACTCTTGCCATCTCCTATTTGACCACTTCCAATTTATCTTGATTCATGTACCTAGCGTTCCAAGTTCCTATGCAAGCTCTAGCTATGGAGGCATCTGCCAAGCCCCTCTGCAAGAGTGGGGTTTGTAACATCTCCTGCCCTGTCTGCCAATAATTATTTGGCTCCTATGCCAATATTTATACATTTTATTATTTATTTAGCTTTAATTATATATACTTTTTTTCTTTGTTCATCATTCCTCTTGCATCTCTGGGATATCTGGGATTATTTCCCTCCCTCAAATTTCTTGATTGAATTTCTGTAGAATACCAAATAAATGATACTAAATGTATAGGAAAGAGAGAGGGGTATGGAAATAACATCACAATGGCTGCTCAAGGAGCACCCCAAGTTCAGCTCAAGCTTGTACTGATTGATGATGGTGGTAGTGGAAGAACTACATTCATGAAACAGCATCAGACTGGTGAATTTGAGAAAGTGTATGCAATATCTACCTTGGGTTCATCTCCTTGTGTTCTATTCCAACAGAGGACCTATTAACTTCAATATATGGGTTACAACTGATCACGAGTAATTTGGTGAACTGAGAGATGGCTATTATATCCAAGCTCAGTATTCCATTATAAAGTTTAATATAACATTGAGAGTTACTTGCAAGAATGTGCCTAATTGGCATAGTGATGTGATAAGACTATGTGCAAACATCCTCATTGTGTTGTATGGAAGCAAACTGGATATTAAGGATGGAAAGATAAAAGCAAAATCAATTGTCTTCCACTGAAAGAAGAATTTTCAGTACTATTACATTTCTGTCAAAAGTAACTATAACTTTGAAAAGCCCTTCTTCCAGCTTGCTAGGAAACTGATCAGAGACACTAACTTGAAGCTCATCTCCATGCATGCTCTTGCCCCACCAGCAATAGTCATGGCCCCAGTCTTGGCAACACATGAGCATGAGCTGGAGGTTGCTCAGAAAACAGCTCTCCCAAATGAAGATGATGACTTGTGAGAAAGTAAAGCTGGAGCCCAGCGTCAGAAGTTTAGTTTTATGGCAGTCCAGCATTTGCCACATTATTGTATAGCTAAATAGAACATATACTTAATCTTTGGGGTGCTAAAGGAGATGAATGGGCTTCAGAGTGAATGTGGCAGCTAAAATACCTTCATTTTTTAGATCTGCATATTGAGCTACTTTGGAACAGTTGTTTCCTCCTTGCTACAGTCACATCACTGTATTCAGTCGTGGAGTCTTGTTTGTTACTGTTATTCCTTTCTTTTTTCATTTAGAATCAAAATAAAGTTGTATTTCAAATATCTTTAAAAAACAGAGGAAAGAAAATTCAGCACACCTGCGAAGGTATATAACCCATTAGATTGACAGCTGCCCCAAGAGAAATACTAGTTACGAAAAAATATTGAAATGACATTTTCAAAATGTTGAGAAGAAATAACTAGCAAATTTAAAATTCTCTCACTCAATGAAACACTCTTTTAAAAGGAAGGAAAAACATTTAAAGCAAATAAAAACTGAAAATATTTATTATCATCATAATGAAATTTGCTCAGTCATGCTTGACTCTTTGTGATCCCATGGACTGCCAGGCTCTTCTGTCCATGGAATTGTCCAGGCAGAAATACTGGAGTAGGTAGCTGTCCCCTTCTCCAAGGGATCTTCCCAACCCAAGGATCAAACCCAGGTCTCCTTCATTGCAGCAGGCAGATTCTTTACCAACTGAGCCACCAAGGAAGACCACTATCAACATAAGCAATATTTTAAAAGACGAAAAATATAATTTTCATGGATGATTGACAGTCATACATTATGAGATTCAGGAAGCTGAAGGTTATAAGCAAGATAAGTAAAGGTCAATCCATAACTTTCTCATTCTCTTTAATCATTCTGGGCCTTAGAATGAAACATATAAAAGGTCTTTTCACCATGTCCTTCACATATTTTTAAGATCTCTTTAACTTTGTTTCATCTTTTGTCTTTCTGTGCTACATTTGTGTTCTTTTTTTAGATTTAATTTCTAGGTACATCCTTTTATCTTCAGTTCAGTTCAGTTTAGTTCAGTTGCTCAGTCCTGTCCGACTCTTTGCGACCCCATGAATTGCAGCACACCAGGCCTCCCTGTCCATCACCAACTCCTGGAGTTCACTCAGACTCATGTCCATCCAGTCGGTGATGCCATCCAGGCATCTCATCCTCTGTCATCCCCTTCTCCTCCTGCCCCCAATCGCTCCCAATATCAGAGTCTTTTCCAATTAGTCAACTCTTTGCATGAGGTGGCCAAAGTATTGAAGTTTCAGATTTAGCATCAGTCCTACACACATATTAATATAAGTCTATATGCCTAAAAAGTTTCTGAAAGACTAAGCATAAATCAGCTAATCTGGGAAATGGAAATCATGAAATGATGAAGAAGGAGTTGTTTTTCTTTATATTGTTTTATATTTTCCTCCTTTTTTTACCATGAAAATATATTCCAAATATATTGTTTCAAATATCTTGAAAAATTCTTGGCTTTTCAAAATTAGTGTTTACAAAGAAATGGATCAGTTTTATTCAGGATATAGGAGAAATAAAGGAGCAAACATAGATTTTCAATACATGTTTTACTCATAAAAGTTTACTAAGCAGACATCTGTTGTCTACGTACTAGCATATTCAGTTCGGTTCAGTTGCTCAGTCATGTCTGACTCTTTGCGACCCCATGAATCGCAGCACACCAGGCCTCCCTGTTCATCACCAACTCCTGGAGTTCACTCGAACTCACGTTCATCGAGTCGGTGATGCCATCCAGCCATCCCATCCTCTGTTGTCCCCTTCTCCTCCTGCCCCCAATCCCTACCAGGATCAGAGTCTTTTCCAACGAGTCAACTCGTTGCCTATTAAGCACTGGCAAATGTAAAGATAAATAAACCTTTCAAGGACAACTGTAATTTAGTAGGAGAAATAGACATGTACGTAAAAAATTGAAGGGAGTCAACCAAGGCACTGAAAATGGAAAAAATTGTGTGTCTGAGATTCTAAATCAGAAAAAAAAAAAATCAGTTCTGCACTAAAATTCTATTCCACTAGCAAACTTTTTATATCATAAATATGTTGAATGACACTTTCCACAGCAAAAGGAAAATCTCTCCACTAATGCTATAGGTTTTCCATAACAAAATAAAATTATCCAGCCCTTCTCTCTCATATATGTACCACACAGATATCAATATTTGCTTTGTATTCTGCACATAACTAATTTTACTTAGTTATCCAAATCCATATTCATTCAGGGCTTTCCTGATGGCTCGGATAAGAAAGAATTAGCCTGCAATGAGGGACACCTGGGTTTGATCCCTGGGTTTGGAAGATCCCCTAGAGAACCTACTTCAGTATTCTTGCCTGGAGAATCCCTTTGGACAGAGGAGTCTGGTGGGCTACCGTCCATGCGGTAGCAAAGAGGTGGACATGAGTGAGTGGCTAAGCACATATGGCACATATTCATTCAACTATATATCCTTTTCCTTTGTGATAATATTGATGTTAAATGACAAATCCCTTTGTTATTCATAAAATAATTTCCCAATAGTTCAGTGTTTATTGTAGCTAATTTTAGGTTTGTCAGCCAAGGTGTGACATAAATATTTTGTTTTAAAAAAGGCAACTTTATGGAAGAGGCAAAACTATGAAGGCAGTTGTGAAAAACTAGCCATTCCTATGGGTTTCTAAAGGGGAGAGAAGAGTATGTGGAGCACAAGAGATTTGGGGGCCAGATATTTGTTAGGATCCAGAAATAAGCCACTCTTCAGGGTGTGAACCATTGCCAAAGGCAAGGGCTGGGGCCAAGGAATTAGGCCTGGCTAGGTTCACTTTTCACTTTCCTGCACTGGAGAAGGAAATGGCAACCTACTCCAGAGTTCTTGCCTGAAGAATCCCAGGATGGTGGAGCCTGGTGGGCTGCCATCTGTGGGGTTGCACAGAGTCAGACACGACTGAAGCAACTTAGCAGCAGCAGAGTACTCTGCATGACATTATAATGGAGACACACATCATTATACATTTATCAAAATGCATAGAATGTACAATACAGAGAATAAATCCTAATATTGTATAAACTCTGTACTTAATAACAATGTATCAATACTGGCTCATTGATTTTAAAAAATGTATCCCACTAATGCAAAATGTTATTAATACAGGAACCTGGGGAGGATTGAGGGGGTATGTGGGAACTCTGAACTTTCCACTCAATTTCCCTATAAACCTAAAAATGTTAAATAAATAACATCAGTTAATTCAAAAAAGCAAAAAGAAACTTGGAATTTAAGTTTCATCTGAAGTTTTACTTGCATCTTCACTTGTACATACAAATAAATGAAAGACAGGGGTGCCTGGAGTGCAGTAGTTCATGAGGTCACAAACACTCAAACCCAACTTACAGACTGAAGAACAACTTCAGTTTAATAATGGAAGATGTCACTCTTGCCTTTTTTTCTGTAAAACATGATTATTTTTAAAAAATCAGAGAGGTTACTATAGTTTTTCATAAAGTGTGACAAATTTTGTATATCTGTTTTTTAATTAGAAATTAGCTTTCTATTCATACTAAGTCAAAGTAGTGGAAACAAAATGTCACAAAAATTTTAGGCAAAAATTCATAAGTTTTATAATATATATATAATACCTACTATTTACATATATGCATACAAAACTTTTCTACTACACTTGATAAAGGCTTGAGAAAGAACATCAAAAAAAAAAAAAAGAAGAAGAAATGGAAAAATTGGAGAATATGAAGTGAATTAAATGGAAGCAATGAATATAAAATAGAAAAAGTGAAAGAAACCAGATAAAAGTAAAAGTATAACTGAGTATAACTCAGTTAGTATAACTCAGTTGTTATTAAAAATGGCTGCTTATTAGAAACATACCTGGAACTTTGGAGAAAGAAAACAATACCTGGACATTTGTATTTTTCAGAAAATTCCAAGATAATTTTGATATGCATTTGGATTTTAAAAAGTGATTACAGGCTTTCCTATTAAAGGGTAGTTTTGGTGATATAGATTTATATTGTTTCTCTGTTGACCAATCGTATACAATTGTATTAAGTGAATAATAGTTACATAATCACAATAGTAAAAGATGTTTACCAGTTTTCATAATCAATAGTCAGACAAAAAATAAAAGATAATTATAATTGCAAGCCATGATAGGAATATGATTAACCTAGCAATACAAAATAATTACATACAATTTGGGGGACAGTCAAGCAGAGTGATGTGGTATGTTTTCATTTGCCTAGCCAGTCTATGTCTTTTGGTTGGTGCCTTTAATCCATTTATATTTAAGGTAGTTGTCCATAGGTATGATCCTATTACCATTTTCTTAATTGTTTTGGGTTTATTTTCTGTAGATCTTTCCCTGCCTAGTGAAGTTCCTTTAGTATGTATTGTAAAGCTGGAGTGGTGGTGCTGAGTTCTTTTAACTTTTGCTTGTCGGGAAAGCTTTTGATTTCTCCATCAGAAAATTTCTCTTTGGTTGTAGGTTCTTCCCTTTCATCACTTTAAATATATTGTGCCATTCCTTTCAGCTGATAACCTTATGGGAGTTCCTTTGTATGTTATTTGTCATCTTCCCTTGCTGCTTTTAATATTTTATCTTTGTCCTTAATTTTTGTCAGTTTAATTACTATGTGTTTGATTACTGTGTGTTCCTCCTTGGGTTTATCTGCCTGGGACTCCCTATGCTTCCTGTACTTGGCTGACTATTTCTTTCCCATGTTAGGAAAGTTTTCAACTTTTATTTCTTCAAATATTTTCTCAGGTCCTTTCTCTCTCTTCTACTTCTGGGTCCCCTATAATGCAAATCTGGTGCATTTAATGTTGTCCCAGAGGTATCTTAGGCTTCTTTTTTTTTCATTCTTTTTTTCTGTATTTTGTTCTACAACAGTAATTTCCACCGCTCTATCTTCCAGATCATTTATTCATTCTTCTGCCTCAGTTTTTCTTTTATTGATTCCTTCTTGTATGTTATTCATCTGTGTTCACTTGTTCTTTACTTCTTCTAGGTCTTTGGTAAACACTTCTTGCATTTTCTTCATTGTTTTTCTGAGTTCCTGGATCATCTTCACTATCATTATTCTGAACTCCTTTTCTGAAGGGTTGCCTCTCTCCACTTCATTTAGTTGTTTTTCTGGGGTTTTATCTTGTCCCTTCATCTGGGACATAACTTCCTGCTTTTTCATACTGTTTAAATTTCTGATGTGGCTTTTGTTCTAACCACTGTGGTTCTTTTTGCTTCTTTGTATGCCCTCTGATGGATGAGGCTAAGGGGCTTGTGCTCACTTCCTGAAGGGAGGGATTGGCATTGGGAAAAACTGGGTCTTACTCTGGTTGGCTGGTCCTTTCTCAGTAAAGTTTTAATCCAATTATCTGTTGATGGTTGGGTTGCACTCCCTGTAAGTTGTTTGGCCTGAGATGACCCAGCCTTGGGGTCTACAGGCTGTGTGGTAGGGTTAATGGTGGCCTCAAAAAGGACTAACACAAAAGGAGTCCTTCCAGGACCGCTGCTGCTAGTCCCTTTGTTGCTGTGGTAGCCCCTGCTGACAGACGCTTCCATAGGAGACCCTCCAACACAATTAGGGTTTTTTTGCTTCAGTCTTCTATAGGGTCATTGCTCTTTTCCTCTGGGTTTTGGTGTGAGCAAGATTTTGTTTATGTCCTCCAAGACCAGAGTCTCTGTCTATTCCAGTCCTGTGGAAATCCTATAATCAAATTCTACTGGCCTTCAAGGTTAATTCCCTGGGGATTCCCAATCCCTTACCCAAATCCCCAGGCTGGGAAATTTGATGTGAGGTTCAGAAGCATCACAATCATGGGAGAACTTCTTTGGTACTATTGTTCTCTGGTTTGTGGGTCACCACCTCGTGGGTATGTGATTTGATTTTATCATGACTGCACCCCTCTTACCATCTCACTGCAACTTCTTTGTCTTTGGACATGGGGTGTCTTTGTGTGTGTGTGTGTGTGTGTGTGGTGGATTCTAATGTTGCCCTGTTGATTGTTCAACAGGTAGTTGCAATTTTGGTGTTCTCACAGGAGGATATGAGCACATATCCCTCTACTTTGTCATCTTAAACCAGAAGCCTAAAGTGTGAGAAATTTTATAACAACTTATGCACTGGGATCTAAATGTAAATGAATAGGTGGAGCAATATAATTTTATTTTTTATATTATTCACCAAAATTGCAATTCTCACATTTAAATTTTGGCTGCTGGTGCTGTCATCACATTCTCAGATTCATTTGTTCCAGTATGTAAAAATTCCCATTCTAAATGAGAGTAGCATTTTGAAAAATATCATTTCTACTTTTTCTTTCTTAAAACATATTTTAAGCACATTTCTTTTAGAGCACCTTTTTTGAAAGTACACTTTACCGAATCCCTATTTGATTTTTGAAGAGTGCTCATTCTTCTACTTTTATTTCTGACTACTCTTTGAAGCTAGAATTAATAGCATAGACACTTACTTTATGCCAGGGACTGTGTATAATAAGCATTTTACTTATGCTAAATAATCTTCAAGATAACCTGTCCTTGTAGGTGGTGCGATTTCTATTTTAAGAAACTAAAGAAAACTAGATATGAATTAGGCCTTGTCTGACACCAAATAACCTTTTACTTTCAAGAATTTCAAAATACTTTCAAAATACTATAATTTTGTCTTAATGTTAACTCAAATATTTTGGCCAACTCATGCGAAGAGTTGACTCATTGGAAAAGACTCTGATGCTGGGAGGGATTGGAGGCAGGAGGAGAAGCGGACGACAGAGGATGAGATGGCTGAATGGCATTACCAATTCGGTGGACATGAGTTTGGGTGAACTCTGGGAGTTAGTGATAGACAGGGAGGTCGGCTGCTGCTGCTGCTAAGTTGCTTCAGTCATGTCTGACTCTGTGCGACCCACAGATGGCAGCCCACTAGGCTCCTCTGTCCCTGGGATTCTCCAGGCAAGAATACTGGAGTGGGTGGCCATTTCCTTCTCCAATGCATGAAAGTGAAAAGTAAAAGTGAAGTCGCTTAGTCGTGCATGACTCAGCGACCCCATGGACTGAGGAGCCTCCAGGCAAGAGGACTGAAGTGGGGTGCCATTGCCTTCTCTGAGGAAGGCCTGATGTGCTGCAATTCATGGGGTCACAAAGAGTCGGGCACGACTGAGCAACTGAACTGAACCAAACTGAATGTTAATTCTGTTACATGTTGCTGTACTATTTTGTAAATGTTCATTCACAAAGGTGCATGTTTAGTAATCCTAAGGCAAAGACAAATTTTGAAGGGAAATCATTGTGAGTCCTTTTTCACTGTTTGTTTGCCACAAGTTTTGAATAAATAATGATGACCAAGTCCAAACAAATTTTTTAATTAAAAAAGGAACTACAGGAATTGTCACACAGGGAAAAACTACTAGTTTTCCATGAAAATATTTTTATTCAGCAAACTCAAACACTCAAACACCAAGAAGAGATGCTTCCCTAAAGAACAAAAAATCAGTAAAATGATGGGAACATCTTACAATGCTTTCAGTTTGAAAAATGCTTTAATATACATATGTACTTTAATTCTCACAACACACTTACATAAGTTATATAAATATTTTAAAGACAAAAATTCTGGGACTCAGATATGTAAACTGACTTGTTTAGTAATTAGTGGGGTTCAGAATCCAACCTAAGTTGGAATTTAATTTAATTTCAGATCACAGACTACTCAAGACTCAACAGGCTGTGTGTCCATTTAAAAATATTCATTACAGCCAAACTGCCATCCAGAGAAACCACTACCAACTTATAGGCAGTCTAGTCTAATGGTTAGAAGTATTGAATAGAGAGGCACTTACAAACTGTGAGATCTTGGTATATGTCACTAAAACATGTTCCATCATGTAGATAGCATCACTGACTCAATGGACTTGAATTTGAGCAAACTCTGGGAGATAGAGGAGGACAGAGGAGTCTGGCATGCTACAGTCCATGAGGTCACAAGGAGTCAGATACGACTTAGCAACTGAAGAACAACAACATGTCTCTCAGTTCAGTTGTAAAGTGATAATGATAATATGACAGTTACCTACAGGATTTTTATGAGAATTAAATGTTTTGATATATGTAAAATACTAGAAAGAGAGCATGGTACAATGTAAGAAGTCCTTAAGGGCACCAAACCTTTGTTGGGACTGAATATTCCACCAGAATGTCATTATTATTATTAACAAACTGGAGGATAAAAAATGCTATTGACTTACTGTTTTAATTTGCGTTTTCCTAATTATTAGCAAGGGTATCTTCTTGAATGTGTTTTTTTTGTTGTTGTTGCTGTTGTTGGTAGTGTTGTTGTTTTGTTTGTTTATTTGTTTTTTGGTATTATCTCATCTGATGGGTCAATTCATATCCTTTGATCACTTTATACATTTTCTGGGTGTTTTTATGACTTATAGGAGTTTTATAACAACCTGGATATGAACACTTTGTAATATAGAGCAGTATTTTCCCTTAGTTTTTATTTATCTTTTAAATTTGTTCAAGCTGTCTTTTTGTTCTAGTTTAAAATTTTTACGTACTCAAGTTTGTCAAGATTTTTCTTTATGGCTTTTATGTCACATGTTTTACATTTTCACCTAATATCTATATACTTCTGGTTTTTATATGTGGGTATTTGATATCCTAGAAGTTTATTTTTCTGTATAGAATGAGAAATGGGTCTCCCTTTTTCTTCCCATAGGAATGGAATCTTCACATAAATAATCTGGAATTTGGTCATCTGTCCAGGTTTGAGCACTTGCACTTCACATCCCCTCAAGTTTGCCTCTTATCTATACTGTGGCCTCTTAAAAAATATGAGTAGATAATCTGATTAATTTTTCTCAATCTTAGTTTTCTACCCTGCATATGGAAGCTAACCCTGGGGCAGTGCATGGACATCCAGATGAGTACCATTGAGAGGCAGTGTGAGATAGAACTGGAGAAGGCAATGGCACCCCACTCCAGTACTTTTGCCTGGAAAACCTCATGGATGGAGGAGCCTGGTAGGCTGCAGACCATGGGGTCACCAAGAGTCAGACACGACTGAGCGACTTCACTTTCACTTTTCACTTTCATACACTGGAGAAGGAAATGGCAGCCCACTTCAGTATTCTTGCTTGGAGAATCCCAGGGATGGGGAAGCCTGGTGGGCTGCCATCTATGGGGTCGCACAGAGTTGGACATGACTGAAGTGACTTAGCAGTAGCAGTAGCAGTGAGATGGAAGAGTGGTAATCCAGTAGGTAAGCAGGTTACTTTCTTATGAAAGTGGCTCAGCTGCCATAACAAAATGCCACAGACAGGGAGGCTTAAACAATAGCAATTTACTTCTTACATTTCTGAAGGCTGCAAAGTCCAAAATCAATGTGCTGGCTGACTTATGTGCCTGGTGAGAACTCTTCCTGGCTTCCTATGGCTGTCTTCTTGCTGCTTGCTCATATGACCTCTTCTTTGTGTGCACTGGAAAGAGACTGCTTTCTGGTGTCTCTTTTTAAAAGTCACTAACTCCAATACTTTGGCCACCTGATGCAAAGAACTGGCTCATTTGAAAAGACCCTGATGCTGGCAAAGATTGAGGGCAGGAGGAGAAGGGGATGACAGAGGATGAAATAGTTGGATGACATCACCAGCTCAATGGACATGGGTTTTGGTCTACTCCGGGAGTTGGTGATGGACAGGGAGGCCTGGTGTGCTGTGGTTCATGGGGTCACAGAGTCAGACATGACTGAGAGACTGAACAGAATCTCATCATGGGGGTCCCAACTTTGTGAGCTCATGTAAACCCAAACATCTTCTAAAGCCCCATCTCTGAATACAGACACACTGGGGTCTAGGACTTCAGTATATAAATTAGAGGGGGACACAATATTCATTCTATAACAGTCACTATTCCTGGGCATTAGGTCATATTTTCCTCCTAAATAACCTTCAGGGCTGGGTTGACCAGAGATGGTGTCATCATCTGCCACTCAGAGGCTTGTTGTTTAGTTGCTAAGTGGTATCTGGCCACTCTGAGGTTAGCCCATAATAAAGCAGAAGCTGTGCCACTTCAGTGTGTTCACAGTGGTTGGCCCAGTGCAGGCAGTAGCAGCCAGTGTATTGGGGCATACAATTTGCCTACCCTTTCTAGAAAGAATGATATATAGAATAGTGCCAATTATGGCTAGGATGACAATGAGCCTTATAGCCATTGTCACTCAAGGTTATCAACTGGATTCTTCTCTCAAAGTCTATGTCCTTCAGCATCTGATGCATTCTGGATACCACAACTCTGGTGATGGCAGCAAAGACTTCATGCACATGGTCTTGGTACTACTGTCCTGGCCTTGGGCTTATCTTAGGCTTGGAGTTCCACATGGGAAGTGCAGAGCCTGGACTTGGAGAAACAAGACATTTTATTTATTTTTTATTTTTTTTTACTTTATTCTACTTTACAATACTGTATTGGTTTTGCCATACATCGACATGAACCCACCACAGTTGTATACGAGCTCCCAATCCTGAATTCCCCTCCCACCCCACATTGTCTCTCTGGATCATCCCTGTGCACCAGCCTCTAGCATCCTGCATCCTGTATCGAACATAGACTGGAGTCTCGTTTCTTTCATGATAGTATACATGCTTCAGTGCCATTCTCCCAAATCATCCCACCCTCTCCCTCTCCCTCAGAGGCCAAAAGTCCATTCTATATGTCTGTGTCTCTTTTGTTGTCTCACATACAGGGTCATCATTACTATCTTTCTAAATTCCATATATATGTGTCAGTATACTGTATTGGTGTTTTTCTTTCTGGCTTACTTCACTCTGTATAATAGGCTCCAGTTTCATCCATCTCATTAGAACTGATTCAAATGTATTCTTTTTAATGGCTGAGTAATATTCCATTGTGTATATGTACCACTGCTTTCTGCTGATGGACATCTAGGTTGTTTCCATGTCCTGGCTATTATAAACAGTGCTGCAATGAACATTGGGGTACATGTGTCTCTTTCAATTCTGGTTTCCTTGGTGTGTATGCCCAGTAGTGGAATTGCTGGTTCATAAGGCAGTTCTACTTGCAATTTTTTAAGGAATCTCCACACTGTTCTCCATAGTGACTGTACTAATTTGCATTCCCACCAACAGTGTAAGAGGGTTCCCTTTTTGCCACATCCTCTCCAGCATTTATTGCTTGCAGACTTTTGGATTGCAGCCATTCTGACTGGTGTGAAATGGAACCTCATTGTGGTCTTGATTTGCATTTCTCTGTTAATGAGTGATGTTGAGCATCTTTTCATGTGTTTGTGAGCCATCCGTATGTCTTCTTTGGAGAATTGCCTATTTAGTTCTTTGGGCCATTTTTTGATTGGGTCGTTTAGAAACAAGACATTTTAAAAGCATTCCACCCACTAGGAAAAACCAAACAAAATAATTTTGAATTTAGATTAAGAAATTAAAATTATTAAAATAATCAGATAGTGTTATTATGTGTTACCAAATAAAAGCATCAAATATGTATTAATGAAGGCTATAAGAAAGCAACAAAAATTACTAATGCACCATAGTACACATGTGAGTGCTTTTTTCCTGTGAAAACTCATAACATTTTGTTTATATTTAGCATCTGAGTCCAAACTCTTAGTTCGGAATATGAGAGATATTTGGCATAATAAAACTTCCCACATCTTTTTTTGTATGTTATCTTAAGCTGTTTTTCAAATTAAAAAATAGCAAGTTCAAAATAAAATCCCTGGGCATATCTGCATACCCTGGATGTTCAGTAAAGGTGCTGCAACTTAATTGGTATATCTATGCTCCATGAATAGCAGTTTTCCTTAACTAAAGTTTGTATCAACTAATGTTTGGGCTTGAAGAAAGTGGTGTTCACTTATCCTTTTATTGAGTAAATATTTCTTGAACATCTACCTTGTGCTATTGCACCATGGTAGACATTGGATGCAAAGGAGTGAATAAGACACAGGCTTTGCTGGAAATTACAGTCAAAGTGGAGAATACTGGAGTGGATATCCATTCCCTTCCCCAGGGCATCTTCCCAACTCAGCCATTGAACTTGGGCCTCCTGCACTGCAAGCAGATTCTTTATGTCTGAGCCACCAGGAAAGCCCCAAGTAGAGTTTTCAGTCAAATGATAAGGAACAAAATACAACAAGAAGACAAAGATTTGATAGAGAACATGTAATATGGATGTGATCAAGGTGGAAGTTTGAACAGGAGGCTTAAACTGTTAAGAGGATAGAGAACTCTGAAAAGGGTAGGGAAATCTCCGGTATGAAGATAACAAATAATGTGTCTTAGAAACATACATATAAAACTATTCTTTTATTTTATTTTATTTATGCATAATTATAACTGATTGATTTATTCATATGCCTGCATCAGATTTTACTTGCAGAATGAAGAATGTTTGTGGCAACATGTGGCGCTTTTGTTGTGGTGCACAGATTATCTCTAGTTGTGGCATGCAGGCTTAGTTTCTCCAAAGCATGTGGGATCTTCGTTCCCTGACCAGGGATAGAACCCTTGTCTCCTGTATTGCAAGGCAGATTCTTAACTGGATCATGTGGAAAGTCCCCCACACTGTTCTTTGATCTTAATTTGGAAACCACACTATTCTGTGGAATCTTTATCAGGTTCATAGACATAATAAAAAATGATTATTTGGGGGAAGTATTCTTTTAGAAAAATGCTTGTGTATATATGACATTATGCTATTAATGTTTTGATTTGCTATGTTAATTTTTTTAACTAAGCACTCAAATATTTCCAAAATCTTAATGACATAAATTAATTTGAAGATAATTTGACAACTGTTCTGGTGCTTCAACAGTGATGTGTGGAATGAATTGCTTGGGGTTGATTTTGTAAATCTTTTTCCTTCTCTTGTATTTCTTGACTTTGTAAGTCCCTTTAACATTTGTTGTAAAGCTGGTTTGGTGGTAGTGAATTCTGTTAACTTTTGCTTGTCTGTAAAGCTTTTCATTTCACCATCAATTTTGAATGAGATCCTTGCTGGGTACCATAATCTTGGTTGTAGATTTTTCCCTTTCAGTACTTTAAATATATCCTGCTCTTTCCTTCTGGCCTGCAGTTTCTGCTGAAAGATCAGCTGTTAAATGTATGGGGTTTCCCTTGTATGTTACTTGTTGCTTTTCCCTTGCTGCTTTTAATATTCTTTCTTTGTTTTTAGTCTTTGCTAGTTTGATTAGTATGTGTCTTGGAGTGTTTCTCCTTGGGTTTATCTTCTATGGTACTCTTGGACTTTATTTACTATTTCCTTTTCCAAGTTGGGGAGATTCTCAACTATAATCTCTTCAAATTTTTCCTCATATCTTTTCTTTTTTTCTTATTCTTCTGGGATCCCTATAATTCAAATATTGATGCATTTGATATCGTCTCAGAGGTCTCTGAGACTATCCTCAGTTCTTTCCATTCTTTTTACTTTATTCTACTCTTCAGAAGTTATTTCCACCATTTTATCTTCCAGCTCACTGATTCGTTCTTCTGCTTCAGACATTCTGCTATTGATTCTTTCTAGAGTGTTTTTAATTTCAGTAATTGTATTGTTTGTCTCTGTATGTTTATTCTTTAATCCTTCTAGGTCTTTGTCAATTGATTCTTCCATTTTCTCCAATTTGTTTTCAAGGCTTTAGATCATTTTTGCTATCATTATTCTGAATTCTTTTTCAGGTAGTTTGCCAATATCCTCTTCCTTTATTTGGACTGCTGTGTTTCCAATTTGTTTCTTCATTTGTGTGGTATTTCACTGTCTTTTCATTATTTTTTTTTAAACTTATTGTGTTTGAGGTCTTCTTTTCCCAGACTTCAAGTTTGAATTCTTACTTCCCTTTGGTTTCTTCCCTCCTAAGATTGGTCCAGTGGTTTGTGCAAGCTTTTTGTGCAAGATTTCTGCTGAGCTTTTGTTTGTCCGTTTACTTGATTTTCTTCTGATGGGCACAGCTCAGTGAGGTGGTAATCCTGTCTGCTGATGACTGGGTTTGCATTTTTGTTTCGCTTGTTGTTTAATTGAGGCATCCTGCACAGGGTAATACTGGTGGTTGGGTGATGCTGGGTCTTGTATTCAAGCGATTTCCTTTGTGTGAGTTCTCACTGCCTGATACTCCCCAGGGTTCTCTGGTAGTCTAGGGTCTTGGAGTCAGTGCTCCCACTCCAAAGGGTCAGGGCTTGATCTCTGGTCAGGAATGAATATTCCACAAGTGGTTTGTTATGGCATTAAGTGAGATTAAGACAAGTACCCAAAAATGAGAAACCAAAGATGAACCCCAGAAAAATGGCAGTTACAAAATCAGGCAAACAATAATTAAAATAATGGAATATACACATAAACACGTATACCCATAAGCAAAGTGAAACAATCCAACAAAAAGTGCAGTAGATTGACCTGATGAACAAAGGAAATTAAAAATTATATTTACTAGTTAAGAATAAAACTAACTAAAGCACAAACTGGAAAACAAAACTAAAGCAAGATGCCAACTGGGGAATAAATCAAAGAAAACAAAACTAACAAATATGTTGAGAGGAAAGGAAAGAAAGAAAATAAAGCAAGAATAGATATGCAAAGTTAAACAGAGGTAGATGAAGAAGACTTATATATACTAAAGATTAACTGCAAGGGGAAAAGAACAGGAAAGGCAAACAAAGGAATAAATGTAGAAAAAATATAATGGTTAAAAAATTAAAGTTATGAAAAAGAGAAAAGAAATAAAAAACAAAGAAGAAAGAAAAAAAGGACAAAGAAAAGGAAAACTCCACAGAACTACAAAAGCCCAAAATAGAGGCAGAGGTTTATAACAACAATAAAAAGTGTGACCGAAAATACACATATACATATATACCCATAAGCTAAATCAAAGCAGTACAACAAAAATAAAGTACAATAGACTGACTTGGCTAACAAAGGATACCAAAAATTATATCTACCAGTTAAGAATAAAACTAACTAAAGCACAAACTAGAAAGCAAAATTAAAGCAAGGTGCCAACTGGGGAATAAAACAATGAAAATAAAACTAACAAATATGTTGAAAGGAGAGGAGAGAAAGAAAAGAAAGAAAGAATAGATATGCAAAGTTAAATAGAGGTAGATAAAGAAGATTTATATACATTAAAGATTAGCTGCAAGTGGAAAAAGAATAGTAGGAAAAGCAAACATAGGCATAAATGTAGAAAAAATAATAACAGGTTTTAAAAATTAAAATTAAAAAGAGAGAGAGAGAGGGGAAAAAAAAAAAAGGAAAACTCCTCAGTACTGCAAAAGCCCAATGTAGAGGCAGAGGTTCATGACAGTACAAAATGTGACTGGGGAAAAAAAAAGCTCAAAAGCTTAATTAGATTTCATAGTCCCAATAAAATCGACAACTACAACGGGGGTGAGGTGGCGGGGGGAAGGAAAAAAAAATCCAAAAGAATATACAGAACAAGTGAAAACGAGAATAATGAATATTTTTCTGAGTCACTGCTGTCAGAGTCCTTTCCCTCGCTGAGAGTCACAGTCCACCTCACCTCCCTGAGATGCCCTCCAATACTGTGCTGATCTCTGGATCTGTTGTGGGGGCAGCTCAGTTTCTAATCTGGTCCTACCCATCTCTGTTCTTGCCTCCAATGTCCACAGCTATCAGAACTAGTGTTTTCTTTTGTGGGAGCTCTCAATGTCCTTTTTATATATTCCATAGACACAGAGTCTGCCTAGTTGATTATGTGGATTTAATCTGCAGTTTGTATAGCTGGTGGGAAGGTTTGGGGTCTTCTTCCTTAGCCACACTGCCCCTGGGTTTCAACTGTGGTTTTATTTTCACCTTTGCTTGTGGGGTTTGCACCTGAGGCTGCCTTCAAGGACTTGGGTTTGCCCCTGTGAGTGCCAGGAGTGGAGGTGGTGAAGGTTCTGGGTCGCAGGGGTTCTGGCAACACCAGGTACTCAGGGGAGTTGGCAGCTAGGGCAGCAGGATATATAGTGCTCTAGAAGGGTATGGCAACCAGTATTGGCCAATACACTCCAGTATCTTTGCCTGGAGGATCAACCTGACAGTGTAGCCTTGCAGGCCACACTCTACAGGGTCCCATAGTGTTGGACATAATGGAAGTGACCCTGCACATATAGATGCAAGATTTTTTTTTTTTGCCTGTGGCAGCTCTGCCCCAGTGAGAGTTGAGCATGAAGGTGGTGTGGTTGCTTGGCTTGTGGAGACCCTGGCAGTGCAACATGTGCAGGGACACGGATTGCCTCTGCCCCAGGAGTTATGGCCCTATCTAAGTCTTTTTTTCAAGCCTCTTGTATCTGGTAATCAAAAGGCCTCTTTGCCAGTCTTTCTCTGTAGCTCTGCTCATTCAGGCAGAGCTCCCTTAGAAGGTTCCCTTTCCCAGGGTCCTTCTCTGTTGTTCGGTGCATCAGGCACGTACAAGTCTCCCTGCTCCCACCCCGATTGGGGCCCTACTCTAGATTGGCGCATCAGTCACTTAATGGGGCACCCTGGGTAGGGTTCTACTCTGTAGCTCTATGCATCAGTTACTTAAAGGAGCACCCTTGGTTGCATCCTACCCTGTAGTTCACTGTGTCAGGAGTTGATGGGCCAGCCTCTCTATTGTTCAGCTGCCAATGCTGGCATGTGGGGAGAGAGAGGATATAGTGATGGTTCCACTCCCTACATGTGACTCAGCAGTATTACCTTGCGTCCATGGCTCCCTGACTTTCCTCCACAGGCATTTCATACCACAATCTCCTCCCTCGCATCCCCTTGATTTGTCTCTCCATAGTCAACAGCATCACATTTGTCTCTCCACAGTCAACAGCAGCCCTCACCTTGGGATTGCTCCACAATCCCTAAATTCCAGCTGCTAGCTGCTGTGCCTTCCGGAGGACCTGCGTCCCTGTTTGGGGTATATGTGGCTGCAGCAAGGACTGTCTGATTCTCATTCCATTGAGGCTTACACAGATCAGCTGTTTCACTCCCAGCCTTAAATGTTTCTCTTCTGACTCAGACAATTGCTCCAATGTGAGGATCGGACCCTTGCTTCAGTTCCCTCACCCACTGAGGGCAAGCCCAGTCCTACTAACACTCCTGTTCCCCTCCTCCCCCAGTTCCTTTATCCTATTGAGTTTTGCGTGGTTCTATATATTCGTTTCCACTAGTCAGTTACTCCTGTCCATTCTCAGCTGGTGTTCTGCATGCAATTCTGTGTCTGAAGGTGTATTCCTGATATATCCGTGGAGAGAGATGTACTCTATGTTCACCTACTCCTCTGCCATCTTGTTCTCACTAATTTATTTTAAAAAGAGTATTTCAAGTATGTAATAATGTTGATATTCTAGTTTGATAATTATGGGATATTTATCGGTTAAGTTCAGTCGCTCAGTCGTGTCCAACTCTTTGCGACTCCATGGACTGCAGCACACCAGGCTTCTCTGTCTATCACCAGTTCCCATAGTTCACTTAAACTCATGTAAGGATGATGCCATCCAACCATCTCATCCTCTGTTGTTCCCTTCTCTTCCTCCTCCTTCTTCTCCTGATCTACAGGGATATTTATATATGTTATTGTATTAAGGGAGCTGAACATAAGGGAACTCTTTGTTCTACTTTCACAACTCTTTTTAGGCCTAAAATTATTTCAAAATGAAAAACTATAAGTGCAACAGACATTCATGTGTGTGTGTGTGTGTATGTGTGTGTATCTCCAGAATCTGACCAGTTCTCACTCCCTTTACTGGTACTGGTCAGATCATCTCCTGCTTAGATTACAGAAATAGCTGCCTAAACGTCTCCCACATTCTATTGCTAGCTTCTCTCAGTTTATTTTCAACCCACTGTTCATAGTGACTCTATTGTGGTTTTTTTTAGTATATGTTTATTTATTTTAATTGGAGGTTAATTACTTTACAATATTGTATTGGTTTTGCCATACATCAACATGAGTCCACCACAGATATACACGTGTTCCCCATCCTGAAACCCCCTCCCTCCTCCCTTCCCGAACCATCCCTCTGGGTCGTCTCAGTGCACCAGCCCCAAGCATCCAGTATCATGCATAGAACCTGGACTGGTGATTCGTTTCATTTATGATATTATACATGTTTCAGTGCTTTTCTCCAAAATCATCCCACCCTCACCCTCTCCCACAGAGTCCAAAAGATTATTCTATATATCTGTGTCTCTTTTGCTGTCTCGCATACAGGGTTATCGTTACCATCTTTCTAAATTCCATATATATGTGTTAGTATACTGTATTGGTGTTTTTCTTTCTGGCTTACTTCACTCTGTATTATCGGCTCCAGTTTCATCCACCTCATTAGAACTGATTCAAATGTATTATTTTTAATGGCTGATTAATACTCCATTGTGTATATGTACCACAGCTTTCTTATCCATTCGTCTGCTGATGGACATCTAGGTTGCTTCTATGTCCTGGCTATTATAAACAGTGCTGCAATGAATATCGGGGTACACGCGTCTCTTTCAATTCTGGTTTCCTCGGTGTGTATGCCCAGCAGTGGGATTGCTGGGTCATAAGGCAGTTCTATTTGCAATTGTTTAAGGAATCTCCACACTGTTCTCCATAGTGGCTGTACTAGTTTGCATTCCCACCAACAGTGTAAGAGGGTTCCCTTTTCTTCACACCCTCTCCAGCATTTATTGCTTGTAGACTTTTGGATCACAGCCATTCTGACTGGCGTGAAATGGTACCTCATTGTGGTTTTTGATTTGCATTTCTCTGATAATGAGTGATGTTGAGCATCTTTTCATGTGTTTGTTAGCCATCTGTATGTCTTCTTTGGAGAAATGTCTGTTTAGCTCTTTGGCCCATTTTTTGATTGAGTCATTTATTTTTCTGGAATTGAGCTGTAGGAGTTCTTGTATATTTTTGAGATAGTTTTTTGTCAGTTGCTTCATTTGCTATTATTTTCTCCCATTCTGAAGGTTGTCTTTTCACCTTGCTTATAGTTTCCTTTGTTGTGCAGAAGCTTTTAAGTTTAATTAGATCCCATTTGTTTATTTTTGCTTTTATTTCCAATATTCTGGGAGGTGGGTCATAGAGGATCCTTGCTGTGATGTATGTCGGAGAGTGTTTTGCCTATGTTCTCCTCTGGAGTTTCATAGTGACTCTATTAGGACACAGTGAGTTATGTCATCGCTTAGCTCAGTGTGATCCAGTGGCATTCTATCTTATTCCTCAATTTCAGTGGTGTACAAGATATACCTTGCATGACAATTTAATGACACTTTGGCCTTTTCTACTTTGTACTATCACCATCCCCCACTTCTGTAATCTCATTTCCCATTCTTCTTCCTGGATCCAGTCATATTGGTCATTTCATTGCTCCATAAACAAACATCAGATGTGTTTTCACTTGCAGGTCTTTGCATTTACTGTTCCCTCTACCAGGGATTTTATTCTGGTTTCCTCATGTCTCCTCCTTTCACTTCTTTTCAGGTCTTTACTCACTGTGCTCTTCTTATTGAGATTCTTCCTGATTATTTTCCCTAAAATACAAAACATTACCATCACCCATGCATTCTGTATACTCCTTTTGTTTGTATAGCATTAATCATCATTAAACATGTATTATATTGTGTTTATATTGTTTATTGTCTTTCTCTCTCCTAAAAATGCAAGCTGCGTGAAGGCAAAACTTTTTGTGCATTTGTTTTCTGTTATATTTCCAGTGTGTAAAACTGGTTTACACACTACAGATACTGAATAAATGGTTGCATGAATGGGTAGTAATCACCATACAGATTGAATTTAAGCAGTGGAATAAAGTATAAAAAGAAAAGAGAAAACGCCCTGGACCAAGACTTTCGAGTTTCAAATCTTACAAACTGGGAAGTGAAGGCCTGCAGAGAAGTCCAAAATACAGTCACCTGAATTATTGGTTTAAATGTAGCAAGTATCTCAAGAATAAAAGAGCACAGTCAACTATTAATTGCTATTTGGAATTCAAGAACAATAAAGGTGGATGTTTAGTCATCTATGAACATTTACTAAGCATCAAACAATATGTATTGTTTGGAGATATAAATATATTGAGCTTACAATCTAGTGGGAGAAACACTGTTAAACAGATAAATTCAAAGAAAATTAATAACTTTAATAATGCCCATGTTCAATGTGAATATATAAAGGGGGTCTCTTTGATCTAATTTAAGTGTGAGGGTATAAAGAAGAGCCTCAGAACACTTTCAAGATTTGACAGAATTTGGCCAAAAAATAAGGGTTAAAATGGTGATAAGTTAATGAAAGTAGTTTTAAATATGATGTCATTTAAGCACTAAAACACTTTTTGAATTGATTTAATGACTTGTAAGTCGAAATAAAATTTAGTTCAAATTCTTTTTTATCTTCATTACAAGCTCCTCAAGAGAATAACTGTCCTCTTGCCTTCCTATCAACAATCCTTAGCTCCCTGGACAGCTAGCTCTCCATTCCCCTGTCCTTCTAAAGCTACCCTCTATGTTTACAGCTAGCTGTGTTGATCTGATAGATCCATTGATTGTTCCTCTGTTCTCTTTCCCTTTATATCTCCACTGCTTTTATGCTTGTGTTCTGCCCACTATTTGATATTGTCTCTACCTTTATTTTTGTCATGTTTCTTCATCCCAAATCTTTGACTATTCACTTTTTCTTTCTGCTTTCTTCTACCAGATGAGCTCTCTCTTCCTTCCACCCAATTATTAATAACACTGCAATTATTATTTCAGCTACCTAGGATGAAATAAAAACTCAAATATTAAGGCGAGACAAGAAAAACTTAAACATAAGACATTTTCTTTGTCCTTTGTCCTTTCCCTCCCTTCTAATGTGCATTGTGATTCTGTATTATGTGTTAACCAGACTTCGCCAATGGCAGAAATACCTTCTCAACCATAAAGATCAATTTTTCTACTTCTGATGCCAGCCATGTAATTCCTTAGAAGGTGACATCCCTTTCTCAATCTTATGAAAGTAGGAGCCCGGCAGGCTACAGTCCATGGGGTTGCCAAGAATACGCATGCACACAGCATGACCTAGTCCAGGAATAGAACATTGAGTGTCCTATCAATGAAATTCTTCCCTGATTTGAGAATAAGCATTCTTAGTGCCTTGGGAAAAATCGGTCGTGAGATGTCTCTTAAAGTTTGATCGAAATTAAGATAAAAAGGGAGGGGAATGTAAAATAAAGAATGTTGCCCACCATCCAGTTCTACAAGAATCCAGTCGTTAGGCACTGCAGTTGCTGACCTAGAATACATCCTGAAAGGAATTCAGAGTGAAGATCAGGATGAGACACTCTGTGCTCTGTGAAAAATGACAGAACTGGCCCTCAGATAGATATTTTCTAGAGAAAATTTTTGATTGTGCCTCTTCCCAATACTTAGAAAAGCACTAAAACCATTAACTAACATGAATGTTCCTTTCAAATAACAGTGACCTTTTAGCAAGATATGTGCTTGATTGCCCATTCAGTTCAGTTCAGTCGCTCAGTCATGTCTGACTCTTTGTGACTCCATGATTGATCATATTCCCTTCACAAAAATCACGTATACACTGGCCTCTGCTTTACCTCTTCAGAACAAATCTCAGAGCTCTCTGTGAGACTGTCTCCTGAGTTATAATCCTGGGATTGGCTTAAATAAAATTTTCCATTTCCTTCTAAAACTATTAATTTTTCATAGACACTGGCATTTATTGATATTTTTAAACTATTTTATAAATTCACAGTATTTGGTTGAAGGACTCTCTTGTTCAGTCGCTCAGTTGTGTTTGACTCTGTGACCCCATGGACTGCAGCACGCCAGGCTTCCCTGTCCTTCAGTGTCTCCTGGAGTTTGCTCAAATTCATGTCCATTGAGTCAATGATGCCATCCAACCATCTCATCCTCTGCATACCCTTCTCCTCCAGCCTTCAATCTTTCCCAGTACCAGGGTCTTTTTCAATGAGTTGGCTCTTTGCATCAGGTGGCCAAAGTATTGGAACTTCAACTTCAGCATCAGTCCTTCCAATGCATATTTGGGGTGGATTTCCCTTAGGATTCACTGGATTGATCTCCTTGATATCCGAGGGACTTTCAAGAGTCTTCTCCAGCACCATGGTTTGAAAGCATCAGTCATTCGGTGCTCAGCCTTTTTTATTGTCCAGCTCTCACATCTGTACATGACTACAGGAAAATTGATAAATCTTCCTTGTTCTCTCCAGTTGACTTTTTTTTTTTTTTTTTTTTTTGTTTTCTCCTTTTCCAGTCTTTTTNTCTTTTTTGGATGTTAGTTCTAAAGGTCTTGTAGGTCTGCATAAAACCGTTCAACTTCAGCTTTTTCAGCGTTACTGGTTGGGGCATAGACTTGGATAACTGTGATATTGAATGGTTTGCCTTGGAGACGAACAGAGATCATTCTGTCGTTTTTGAGATTGCATCCAAGAACTGCATTTCAAACTCTTGTTGACCATGATGGCTACTCCGTTTCTTCTGAGGGATTCCTGTCCACATTATTAGATACCATATCATAATTTATTTAGTATGATATGGTTGCCTGAGTGAGCCTCCAAGATTCATCTCACAGACATGGATCAGACTCATAATACTTTTTAACATTTTATTTTACATTTGTTTAAAATTTTTAATTTAAAAAATAAATTTTTATTATTTTAAAATACTGCTTCTGTCTTATTCAGTGCAGTCAGTTCAGTTGCTCAGACCACATCACTGAGGTCTTTGTGACCTCATGGACTGCAGCACACCAGGCTTCCCTATCCATCACCAATGCTCTGAGCTTGCCAAAACTCATGTCCATTGAGTTGGTGATGCCATTCAACCATCTCATCCTCTGTCATCTCCTTCTCTTCCTGCCTTTCAATCTTTTCCTGTATCAGGGTCTTTTCTAATGAGTCAGCTCTTCTCATCAGGTGGCCAAACTATTGGAATTTCAGCTTCAGCATCAGTCCTTCCAGTGAATATTCAGGACTGATCTTTAGGATTAACTGGTTTGGTCTCCTTGCAGTCCAAGGGACTCAAGAGTCTTCTCCAATACCACAGGTCAAAAACATCAATTCTTTGGCACCCAGATTCTAACTCTCACATCCATACATGACTACTGGATAAACCACAGCTTTGAGTAGATGAACCTTTGTCAGCAAAGTAATGTCTGCTTTTTAACATGATGCCTAGGTTTTTCATAGCTTTTCTTCCAAAGAGCAAGTGTCTTTTAATTTCATGGCTGCAGTCACCATCTGCATTGATTTTGGAGCCCAAGAAAGTAAAGTCTCTCACTGTTTCCATTGTTTCCCCATCGATTTGCCTTGAAGTGATGGGACCAGTTGCCATGATCTTGGTTTTTTCAGTGGTGAGTTTTAAGCCAGCTTTTTCACTCTCCTCTTTCACTTTCATCAAGAGGTTCTTTAGTTCCTTTTTGCTTTCGGCCATAAGGGTGGTGTCATCTGTATATCTGAGGTTATTGATATTTCTCCCAGAATCTTGATTCCAGCTTGTGCTTCTTCCAGCCCTGTGTTTCTCATGATGTACTCTGCATATAAGTAAGCAGAGTGACAATATACAACCTTGATTAGGTCTTCTAAAAATAGATTAAGGACAAAAACACAGAACTTCATTAATCTTTTGGTTTCAGGGTATTCAGACCTATGAGAATTTGAAAAATACCCATGTAGAAGTACAAGAAAAGAAAATGTTTAGAAAACAGAAAATAATCTACCAACAATAAATGCTGGAGAGGGTGTGTAGAAAAGGGAACCCTCCCGCATTGTTGGGAATGTAGATTGATACAGCCACTATGGAGAACAGTATTAGGGTTCCTTAAAAAAATAAAAATAAATTAATTAAAAATTTAAATAAATAAATAAAAATAGAACTACCATATGACCCATGGAAATACCCTTAGAAAATGCTAATTGAAAAGACATACCACATCATAATGTTCATTGTAGCACTGTTTACCATAGTCAGTATGTGGAAAAAACCTAAATGTCCATTGACAGATGAATGGATAAGTAAGATGTGGTACTTTTATATACAATGGAATATAACTCAGCTATAAAAAGAACAGAACTGGGTCATTTGTAGAAACATGGATGGATCTATAGTCTGTCATACGGTATGAAGTAACTCAGAAAAACAAGTATCATATATTAATGCATGTATGTGGAATCTAGAAAAATGATTCAGAAGAACCTGTCTGCAGGGCAGGAGGAGAGATGCAATCATAGAGAATAAACCTGTGGACAAGGGGGAAGGTAGAGGGTGATGGATTGGGAGATTTGGGATTGATGTACGTGCCTGCCATGTGTAAAACAGAGCTAGTGGGAACCTGCTGTATTGTGCAGGGAGTTCAGCTTGGTGCTCTGTGGCGACCTAGATGGATGGGATGGGGATGGTGGGGGGAGGTCCAAGAGGGAGGGAGTATATGAATACATATAGCTGATTCACTTCACTGTACAGCAGAAACTAACACAACATTGCAAAGCAACTATACTCCAATAAAAATTAAATGAAGGCAGTAATTTCAATCAACAGATATGGGGCTGGTAGTATTGATGAATAAGTAAAAAAGGATAGGCTAGTAAATAGTGGAATGTTTACAATTTAAAAAACTAATAAAATTATCTTTTGGTGATTGAGTTCTATATTTCAAAATTAAACACACACACACACACACACACACACACACACACACACACAAAGAATGAGGTCTTAGTGAATGATGATCCAAATGGCTTGTCAAGTTCTGTCCTGCACAGTTAGAAAAAACACACTCCTCTTACTAGCTTGGCACAAGATGTTGGCTCAAGACCAGCATGACTTAATGGCTGTAATTTGCATTTGAATGCAATTAACTGGGCCAGTACTTTGGGGTAATCAAGTTGCATGCAATACACATATGCTGAAAACTCAACAAAAATCCAAACCCTGGCGAGACTGGAGAGCAGAGTCTTTATTCTTTGAATTTCTCTTAGATTTGGAATTCAAGTCCAAGACTTTAAATGCAATTTTAGATTTCAAATTCTGATTTTAAGTGTAAAAATGAAATATAACCTCTATCTGTTTATTCTTAAAAAAGAGAAGTTTACCTACTTGCCATTTTTTTCTTTTAGAAGAAAAATTTCACTGTTTCNTTTCTCTTAGATTTGGAATTCAAGTCCAAGACTTTAAATGCAATTTTAGATTTCAAATTCTGATTTTAAGTGTAAAAATGAAATATAACCTCTATCTGTTTATTCTTAAAAAAGAGAAGTTTACCTACTTGCCATTTTTTTCTTTTAGAAGAAAAATTTCACTGTTTCTGAAAAAGTGATTTATGTTATTTTTAAATTTTCAAGCAAGATACAAAGAAAGAAAAAAATCACTCAAACCTTTGTTTTCCACTCAGAAATAATTCTCACCAATATTTAAAATAAACACAAATGAAAAAAGTGTATACAGGTAAAAGTTTGATCTTTTAGTAATGTTATGAGTCATTAAAATAAATTTACAAGATGTTAAACTTCTTTTATCATGAGAGAAACTACTATGATAAGTATTTAAGCTCTCCTTGTGTCACTTTTCAATAATATATTCTTCATATGCACACACTTGTAGTTTAGGCTGAGATTTTCTAAGTCTCCAAAATAAAACGTCTAATGAAACCAAGAGTGAAGACCAAAGAGTCCAGAACAAAGAGTTAAGATACTTGGATTTTTATTTAGCTCTGCTAGTAATTTACTGTGTAATATGTGTTTGTGTTGGGAATAGGGGGAACTGGTGTGGTGATCAATTCTCTCAAGAACTGTTTCCTTATCTGTAAAATGAAAGAGGTAAACTAGAATTGTAAAGTGTCCTCTGTTTCCAAAATTAATGAAATCTTGCTTACATTTTCTTGGCTCAGGTGCTCTGGTTTAATTCCTGATAGTTTGCATGCCACTTCTAATAGACACTACGGTCAGGACACAGTCTCTCTGAGGACCATTACCAATGGGCAGAAGGTGATCTACAGTGAAAACTTGTTCTATACTGAAAGCATACCATGTCCTTCTGGTAATCACTGATTTATACAAAGAAGCATTGGCTGCACTCTAGAATTTTCCACAAACCCCGCCCATTAGGAATTTATCATTTAGTTGAGGAATTAAAAAGTAATGATTACAACAACAACAAAGATATATATGAAGTACAAAGGAGATCTGGAAGAAGAAAAATAATATACATCTGGTCCAGAGGAGGAGTGAAATCAGGAAAAGTCTGAAGAAGGAAGTAATTTTTGAGTTGGGCTTGACATATGGACAAGATTTTAATAGAGATTTTGGGGGAGGCTTCTGTTTACTCATATGCAAAATGGAAGTGATAATTGTACCCATCAACCAGAATCATTGAATCAAGTGAAATAACGCATGTCAGTCACTTAACACATTGTGCTAGCATGGTGGAAAAGCCCTATACATGCTTAGCATTGTTATTAATAGGGACAATGTATAAAAAATCTAATCATTGAAGGAAAATTGATATTTCTGATTATGGTATTAAGGATTAGTCTTCTAAAGGTTTTTTCCAAAAATATTTCTGAGGAGATATTTGTCTGGGCATGCTCTTCCAAAGCCTGCTGTTTGCACATAGAGTTGTAATCAGTAGTATTTCTTTTAATCTTTCTGCTAGAAGCAAATAACTTTTAATGAATGATTAGAATGTGGAAACCAAAAAAAAAAAAAAAAATCAAACACAGAGTAGACAGTCTAGAATGAAAAAACTGGTGATGGTTGTTCTCATGTGTGTTATATAGCTTTCTTTTGGATGCTTGTTTAGGGTGTGCAAATGGTATGGACCTAACAGAAGCAGAAGATAGTAAGATGAGATGACAAGAATATACAGGAGAACTGTACAAAAAGGATCTTCACGACCCAGATAATCATGATGATGTGATCACTCATCTAGAGCCAGACATCTTGGAATGTGAAGTCAAGTGGGCCTTAGAAAGCATCACTACGAACAAAGCTAGTGGAGGTGATGGAATTCCAGTTGAGCTGTTTCAAATCCTGAAAGATGATGCTGTGAAAGTGCTGCACTCAGTATGCCAACAAACTTGGAAAACTCAGCAGTGGCCATAGGACTGGAAAAGGTCAGTTTTCATTCCAATCCCAAAGAAAGGCAATGCAAAAGAATGCTCAAACTACTGCACAATTGTACTCATCCCACACGCTAGTAAAGTAATGCTCAAAATTCTCCAAGCCAGGCTTCAGCAATACGTGAACTGTGAACTCCCTGATGTTCAAGCTGGTTTTAGAAAAGGCAGAGGAACCAGAGATCAAATTGCCAACATCCACTGGATCATGGAAAAAGAAAAGAAGTTCCAGAAAAACATCGATTTCTGCTTTATTGACTATGCCAAAGCCTTTGACTGTGTGGATCACAATAAACTGTGGAAAATCCTGAAAGAGATGGGAATACCAGACCACCCAAACCTGCCTCTTGAGAAATCTGTATGCAGGTCAGGAAGCAACGATTAGAACTGGACATGGAACAACAGACTGGTTCCAAATAGGAAAAGAAGTGCGGGTTCCAAATAGGAAAAGGAGTACATCAAGTATATTGTCACCTTGCTTATTTAATTTATATTCAGAGTACATCATGAGAAACGCTGGACTGGAAGAAACACAAGCTGGAATCAAGATTGCTGGGAGAAATATCAATAACCTCAGATATGCAGATGATACCACCCTTATGGCAGAAAGTGAAGAGGAACTAAAAAGCCTCTTGATGAAAGTGAAAGAGGAGAGTGAAAAAGTTGGCTTAAAGCTCAACATTCAGAAAACGAAGATCATGGCATCTNCAGGAAGATCCTCTGGAGAGGTGACTGGCTACCCACTCCAGTATTCTTGCCTGGAGAAATCCATGGACAGAGGAGCCTGGTGAGTCACACGATACTGGAATGGGTTGCTATGCCCTCCTCCAGGGGATCTTCCTGACCCATAGTTTCCTGCGTCTCCTGCATTGGCAGGCAGATTTTTTACCACTGTGCCATCTGGGAAGCTTGAAGATATCTTTCATCCAAATACACGTCAGGAAGGTGCAGCTAAAGCATCAGTACCTGTTTTGTAAAACAATTTATATATATATTTATATATATATTTGTATTGTATATTAAATATGTATGTAGCTCTTTTTATGGCTAACTTTATTGTGCACTTATTGTGTTAGTGCTGTGGATAACATGTGATAAGCAAAGCTCTCAATCTACAAGACAACTTCATAAGGCCAAAAATACATACAAGAAGCATCTTGCCCAAAGTCACATAGTCACTCAGCTAACATTTAATGACCTGTACTATATGTCAGACACTGTTGTAGGAGCAACAGATACATTAGTGAATAAAACGGAAAAGATCTCTGCCATCTTAGAGGAATTGTATAATTTATAATTCCACAAATGAGCTAAGTGCTTTTCTATTCATATTTAAACGTTGGCATTAAACAATATAAAGATGAATAGTAAATTTTGCCAATAATTAAAATTTTTAATTTTTCTTTATGGAAAATAACATTAAATACTAAGTTAAAAAAAAAAAAGAAAAACCATGACAAGTTGAATGGGAAAGCTCAGAAGAAATGAAAAAGCTTTTTTTTTTTTAACTAACATTAATAACATTATTACATTGTTTTTATAATAAGATAGTCTGCATTTTCACTTTGCACTGGATCATGCAAATCATGTGAGCTGGCCTTCTGGGAGTGCTACTCTAGACTGAATTATCAGGAGAGGTCCCTCTGAAGAGACTGCATTTAAACTGACATCTGAAAGACCAAAAGAAGCCAACCATGAGAAGATTCAGGGAAACAACATTCCAGGTAGAGGGATCAGTTAGAGCAAATGTCCTAAGGCAAAGAAATTGCTTTTAAGAAACAGAAAAAAGACTAATTTCACCAAAAAGTAGTTTTTAAAATTTGGAGTGGCATAAGGTAAGGTTAGAGTTTGGAGAGGCCAGAGTGTGAAGAGCTTTGAACTTAGAAGAATTCATTCTATTTGTGTTAGTTAGCTATTGGTATGTTTCAGGCAGAGGAATAACATAGATGACTGATGTTTTAAGAGATTTTTTTTTTTTTTTTTGCAGTGCGGATACAATAGTGGACTCAGGGAGATGATCCTGAGTGGTCTATACCTGAAAAACTCTTCACCTTTCCAGATGGAATTTGTCATAATTTCAGTTCAGTCGCTCAGTCGTGTCCGACTCGTTGGGACCCCATGAATCTCAGCACACCAGGCCTACCTGTCCATCACCAACTCCCAGAGTTCACTCAGACTCACGTATATCGAGTCAGTGATGCCATCCAGCCATCTCATCCTTGGTCGTCCCCTTCTTCTCTTGCCCGCAATCCCTCCCAGCATCAGAGTCTTTTCCAATGAGTCAACTCTTCGCATGAGGTGGCCAAAGTACTGGAGTTTCAGCTTCAGCATCATTCCATCCAAAGAAATCCCAGGGCTGATCTCCTTCAGAATGGACTGGTTGGATCTCCTTGCAGTCCAAGGGGCTCTCAAGAGTCTTTTACAACACCACAGTTCAAAAGCATCACTTCCTCGGCGCTCAGCTTTCTTCACACTCCAACTCTCACATCCATACATGACCACAGGAAAAACCATAGCCTTGACTACATGAACCTTTGTTGGCAAAGTAATGTCTCTGCTTTTGAATATGCTGTCTAGGTTGGTCATAACTTTTCTTCCAAGGAGTAAGCATCTTTTAATTTCTGGCTGCAATCACCATCTGCAGTGATTTTGGAGCCCAAAAAATAAAGTCTGACACTGTTTCCACTGTTTCCCCATCTATTTCCGATGGAGTGATGGGACAAGATGCCATGATCTTAGTTTTCTGAATGTTGAGATTTAAGCCAACTTTTTCACTTTCCTCTTTCACTTTCATCAAGAGGCTCTTTAGCTCCTCTTCACTTTCTGCCATAAGGGTGGTGTCCTCTGCATATCTGAGGTTATTGATATTTCTCCTGGCAATCTTGATTCCAGCTTGTGCTTCCTCCAGCCCAGCGTTTCTCATGCACTTACAGCTTTTCAAAATGTCTTTCTGAACTAAACTGTTAGACAGTCTTAATTCTCTCCATATAAATAGTGCCCAGCATGGCGTGCATACTGTAGTCACTTATTAAATACTTATTAAGTGAATAATTAGGAAAAATAATTACTCCTTGGTAGAAGCTGTTTCCTCAGAATCTTCTTCAACTTAAGATAATTAATTAGAAGATTAAAAAGGAAAGGGGTTATAGCAGGCATAAGGAATCTGAAGCAAATAAAAAATATATAGTTGATTTAAAAATGTTGAAATTTGGGAGAAAAATACTCACTCAATCACAATAGGAATTTCAATTTTTATGTTACCTCTTCCTGAATCCATATACAACATGCGTCCAAGACACAGCTATTACTGGTGTTAATATTTTCACTGCAAGTTCCAAACTGATGTAGGCTTCCCTGATAGCTCAGTTCGTAAAGAATCTGCCTGCAATGAAGGAGACCCTGGTTGGATTCCTGGGTTGGGAAGATCTGTTGAAGAAGGGATAGGTTACCCAGTCCAGTATTCTTGGGCTTCCCTTGGGCTNACTGCAAGTTCCAAACTGATGTAGGCTTCCCTGATAGCTCAGTTCGTAAAGAATCTGCCTGCAATGAAGGAGACCCTGGTTGGATTCCTGGGTTGGGAAGATCTGTTGAAGAAGGGATAGGTTACCCAGTCCAGTATTCTTGGGCTTCCCTTGGGCTCAGTTGATAAAGAATCTGCCTGTGAAGTGGGAGACCCGGGTTTGATCCCTGGGTTGAGGAGATCCCCTGGAGAAGCGAAAGGTACCCACTCCAGTATTTGGCCTGGAGAATTCCATGAACTATAGTGACTCTCACTTTCACTTTTCCAAACTGATGATCTGGGATTGAAGTTGGCCCCAGACCTATTTTGATTGATTTGTATAGAATGCAAATACAATGCTGAATTAGTTATTAATGTTTAAAACTAAGGAATTTTCACATAAAAGTCTTACTTTTATCTATCTCTTGAGAAGTAACAGACATATAAGCAAACAAAAAGCTTGGCAACACTGGGTCTACATTCCAGTTGACCAGAGCCAAGGAGGGTCGTTGCCTTTGTAAGAAGCCTATGTTCTCTATTTTAGCACAGTTCTCACTCTGCTTGCTTCACTCACTTAAATTACTTGTCTGCCTCCTGGTGACACTTGTGTATGTGATATGAATGTACTACTGCTATTTTAAATGAGAATTTTTTTTAATAAAAAGGTTTTAAATTATACTTTTTTTTCAGTTTTCTTGCTATATTTGCTTGACTTTATTTACTTACCTTGTAGCTTTTATAAGCAAGGTGGCCAGACCAGATCCACCCAAATGTGGGACTGCCAGGGAAGGAGGAAACTGCTCTGATTTGTTGACAGACAAAACACTGAAGGAAAGGAGGCTCTACAGAGAGCAGCCATTGGCGAGCTTTGCCACCAATTTGATCTGCACAAGATACCACCTCTGCCCTCTTTACTTCCTACTTATTAGTCTGTTAGGACTCAGAAGAGTATTGAGGTTAAGGGATGGAATAAATTTAAAACCTCTATTACTACATATCACATAGGCCTTCACTTAAGATCACTGAACACTTATTGTATGTCCCAGTGTGTGCCACTGCCCCTGACCCATGCTGCTGTATCTCTGATATGGATGATTATCATATCATGCGGATGTGCCATTGTTGGTACTTGGGTCAGTGTCTTTATTTGGATGGAGCCATTTAATGTACTATACTTTCATATGAACACACACACACACACATATGGGGCAACCCACAAAAGATACTCTGTGGCAAAGTTAATAAAGAGCTATCTGAGCAACGTTTCCACAGAGCTATCTGAAGGCATGGCGAAGAACAATAGCTGCAAGCAGAAATCACAATGGGTCAATGTTGATATAATCACGGGATTTGGAGGTGCTTTTTGAAGGCCAGAAAGGAAAGTCAGCTGAGAAGGATGAACTACACAGCAGGTTTTGGTGGATATACAGTTCTGGGAAGTCTTGGCAGTACCAGGGTGCGGTTCATTTACCAGTGTACAAGTGATTTAACAGAAAGGCAGTCAAGGGTCTCAAGAGTCAATCATTACCACATCCCACAGGCGATGGACTGCAGAACAACCTAGCTGCCCAGAGGCAGTGGCCAAACCAGGGAGCTGGGTTTAGTATGAGTGACTGACTCCTTGGGAAGGAGGGCGTTCAGAGGGGGCTGGGGATAAGGGTCAGAGTCCAAGCTGGAGAGAGGACAATAAGCTAAGGGTGGAAACAAAGGCGAACCAGAGCGGCAGCGGGCAGATTGCAAGCTCTGCACTGGGGAATCAAGCTTTGCTTTTAGAAGGCGCAGGCTGCAGCAGGGCGGGCACTAGCCGCGGCGTTCTCACAGCCTGGCAGGGGTCCGGGCTCGTCACCCCGGGGCGTGGGCAACCCGCGGCCAGCATCCCTCCCCCGTGCGCCTCCCGGCAAGCAGCGCCTGGCAGTGCCCACCGAGGGCAGGGCGGGGCGCAGGCCGGGCAGCGCTATAGGTGGGGCCGGCAGCTCGGCCGCCGCTGACGCAGTGCGGGCCAGCAGCGGGAGAGTCCAGGCGGGCGTGGAGGGTTCAGCCCGGCCGCCCGCAGGCCGCGTTCCCATCGGAGGGGGCAGGGCGCACTCTCCCGGCCAACAGCAGGCCGCCGGCGGCCTGCTGGCTCCGCCGCCACGCCGAGCTCGCCATTCAGCGCGCCTCGTCTCCGCCCCAGTCCTGGGGGCTGAGCTGGGGAGAAGGGGCGGGCGCCCGCGAGCAGTGAATCACCACCTCCTCCTCCTCCTGCCTCAGAGCCGCCGCCACCTTTCCATTCAGTCGCCCAACATGGCTGGAGTGCGGCGGAGGTGAGCCGACCGCCCCCTGCAGCTCCAGCCTCCTGAGCGCGACCGCCGCGGCTCCAGCGGCGCCTCAGTTCTGCGGTGCAGAGGCCCAGGGACCCGGCTGTCGCTCGCCGCCGGCATGTGGGGCGCCCCGGACGAGAGCTCGGTGCGGGTGGCTGTCAGGTAAGGGCGGACGCGGCGAAGGGCAGGCTGCGGGCTCCTGAGCGGATCTGCCCTGAGCTCTGGAAACCGAGCCTGCGGGTCCCCGCCGGCCTGGCGCGCGAGGCCGGGTGCTGGCCGGAAAACCTGGCGCCCTCGGCCCCCTGGCGTTTGCAGGTGACGGGCGGCGCCGGCTCCCGGGGGGCGTCCTGACTCCTCAGCGGGAGAAGCCATCGCCATCTGCCCCCTCCGGGTCGCGCACCCAAGGAACAGCTGCCTCAGGTTTGGCCGCCTTGGGCGATCGTCTGTCGGGCTTTGCCCGGAGGAGCTGCCTCTCTCCAGGGTTGGTTGTGGTGCGCTTCTTGTGTTTGTAACGTGACTGTCTGTAAGGGTACCTGCAACTCCGGCCTTCGTAGGCAGGAGACAAAGCCTCAGCACAGCGCTGCCAACCGCGGGGGTCTAGATCTCTGTGCAAATAAATGGACGTATTGTTAAGCACTGGCGGGGACTAGATAGCAGCAGCTTGTGGGTGTTGAAAACATTTCTGGCGTTGCAAGAGATATTGTATTTAAGGGAAACTTCATTGGTGATCAGTCTGTAGAAGCAAGAAGACTCTTCAGTAAGTGGAAGGGTTAAATGAGGGAGTGGTGAAAAAGAAACATCCTGAGGTTCAGCAGGGTGGTTACAGTATAAAATTACACATTCCCGAGTGTGAGTTTTTAAATACTAGATACATCAAAATTGTAATTTGGTCAAGGACAGATACATGAGAATCGAACGTAATTTGGATTGTTTTGATACGTATCGAGAAGCGGAGCTCTGACAGTTGCTCATGGAAAATTGCAACATCATCACTGAAATATTAATGAAGGCTTCATGGTAGAATAAGTGCGTTTCTTTCATAGCTCTGATACTTTACTGTGAGTTCATTTCTCTTTATGTACACATTATAGGATTATAAAAATAATCTGTTTTCTCTGAGAAATTTTTTTTTAATTCTCCACCCTTGTAATCTTTCTGAAAAGCTGTTCTTATCCTATCATGTCAGCATTTCAATATAGTGACAAACTAGTGACAATTAATTTTCTGTGTTAAACAATATAGTGACAATTTAGTGACAAATCTTGTTAGTTATAGAAATGGTAGTTTTATATATACTTTGTATTTTAATCAATCTAAAGAATAAAATTAATTTCAAAGATATTTGTCATTCCCTTTACAGACCAGGAGATAACCACCCATGGAGGTGACATTTTTATGACTGTTTAGAATCACCTGTTATAAAACTTTTGAAGTTTTAATTTGGCCTCTCTGGTTAGTTTAGGGCTATTTATTCAGTTGTTGGATTAGTTGTTTCTCCTGTTTACTGTTGCTATCTCTCTTTTAGCCTTTTAACACTTACTAGTGATTCTACTACCACAGAGGAAGGGAAAGGAAAAAGCAGAAACTCAATAAGAAGCAGTTTTGTTAATTAGCAGATCTGGTCAAAGAAGGTGAAGAAGGAGCATAAAATAGTAATGAAAATTTAAAAAATTGGCTATCAGAGAAAAAAGCTGTTGTTACAGAGTTAATATTTTTATCTGTGAATTCTGTAGAATATCATAGGGTAGTTTATTGACCATGCAGTTAAAACTGATGCTGCTTGCAATGGAGATAAACAGAGTAATGAATCACCGCAAAGTGATATTGACAGATAAATAACTTATATTTGCTTTTGATATGCATATTAGTTTTTAAAAAAGGAAATATGTGTGGGTCTGTTTGTTGGAGAAAGGCTTTATAAAAACACGTTGTGAAGTAAGCCATATTTTGAGGGTCTTTTATTTTTATTAAATACATTGAATAGATTCACTGGTTAAACTTATTTTGCATAGGATAAGAATAGCTTAGATAGCACTTCTGTATTTATAAAGTATATGAGCATTTATTTCCATTTACAACAGATATTTATTGAAATTAAGTTCTATCTTTTGTCCTAACCTCTGAGCTAAAAAGAGAAATAATTATTGGACACACAGTATATGCCAGGATCAGTGCTGTGTGTTAAGATGTTTTATATGCTGTGAAGTTGCATTTATTTCTCATAACAATCTTTGACTTAGATCTGTTATTACTATGGCCATTTTACAGGTGAGACACAGAAGGATTAGGTGATCTTCCCCAAGTTAAACTGGTAGCAAGTGGCAGAAATAGCGTTCTAACTCTAGACAGCTTGATTCTAGAGCTCAAATTCATAACCATTAAATCTATACAGGTGAGAGGCAAGAACATCCGTTGCAAACTTTTACTTAGCTTAAGGTCGTTTGCCTCTTCCTCGTTCTGAACTAGTTTGATTAAAAATGAATGACTTTGACAGGATTTTTATGCCTTATATATCTAGAAAAGATAGAGCTCAGAAAGGGGAAACCTGAACTTACTTAAACTGTTTTCCTGATTTTTAAATCTCTGCAGTGACCTCCAGTCTTACTTTCCAGTTTGTGATAGACTTTATCAGCAGCGTAAATAAATCAGCACATAGACACAAATGATCAGCAGAGTTGATTAACTTTTACCCTTCAATGAATGTAATGACAAGTAATAGAAAGTTGGCTGTGCTTGTGTAAATGCACAGTGTCCTAGAGGTCTCTGTTTTATCAGATATGGAGATTTACCAACATGTTAAAGTTGATGACTGTATTCTAGGTTTCTCAAAATAAGTGCATGGGTCATATTATATGACCTTTGGAAAAAGAAGTTAAATAGAAAATTTCTTATTTCGGGAGAACATTTTAAATTCAATTTCTGAAAAATGCCTTTGGGTAGAGTATATCTGAGATGTTGGTGGCGCTGGCGATAAAGAGCCTGCTTGCCAGTGCAGGAGACCTAAGAAATACAGGTTCAACCTCTGGTCAGAAAGATCCTCTGGAGAAGGAAATGGCAACTCACTCTAGTATTCTTGCCTGGGAAATCCATGGACAGAGGGGCCTGGCAGGCTATATCCATGCAGTAGCACAGAGTTGGATACACTGAAGCAATTTAGTGTTCTGTAGGTGTTCTGTAGGGTATCTTTCTCTCATTGTGTAGATGTGGATTTAGGACCACCCTCCACCACTATGCAACCCTTGTGGCTATCCAGTACTCAAATGATGATTAATGCTGTAACCAAACCAAACTTGGTTTCACTCTCCCATCACACAGCAAAGCCAATCTGTTGACATCAGGTTGTGGTGAAGTAGAGGATAGCTTATTGAAGGGTACACACTGTGGGGCCAAGCAAGGAGAATGGGCAGTTCATGGTCAAAAGATGCAAATTCCCTGATGGCTTTCAGGGAAGGATGTTTAAGGGCAAGGTGAGGGACAGGGTCACAGGGTGCTGGATCAGCTTTTGGGTATCTATCTGATTGGTTCATGGTGAGGTAACAGGATGGTATTTCAGGAGTTAACATCATCAACCTTCTGGTTCCAACTGGTGTGGGGTCTACCTGCTTGTGGTCAGCACAAGGTTAACTTCTTCCACTTGGTGGGGGTTTTAGTATCTTTAAAACCACTCAGAGATGTGGCTCAGAATATTATCTATAGCCCTTGTGGAGGAACTGATGGCCTTTGACTTAGTTTTAATACAAATAGAACTGTTAGTACTTTGTCTTGCTTGACTGTTTTCGTTTCTATCTGCATTAGTTTGATTAAATATGCTCTTAAGAACTTGGGGACGGCTAAAACTTTTCTGCAAACAAGAGCTTGGTAACATAGGGTGGGGTGTGTCTGTCCCCAGGAAGGCCCTGAAGGGTTGCTTGGTTTCAACATTGGAAGATAAATTTTAAATTTTATTTAATGCTAATTAAATTTAAAAACTGTTCATTTAGTTTTTGGAAAGCTTGTAGGTATGCCTGAAACAATGTAGTTATATGGACCTATTTTTTAACTGTAAAGTTTATCAAATCTAAATACTTATAAAGTATTTCTGATGAAAATTTAATGTATTTTCTGTGTTTATATATATATATNATGATCTTTATATTGATTGCATATTAAAATGATGGTATTTTGATATGTTGGGTTAAATAAAATATTAAAATTATAATAATGTCATCAACTTTTCCTTTTTTAAAACGTGGCTACCAGAAATTTTAAAATTAAATATAATGTTGTTGCCACGATATTTGTCGAATAGTGCTGTTCTACAGGTTTTTAAAAATGTGAGAAAGAGTACATAAAAAAATTGTTCACAAATATTACTTAGCCATAAAACGGAATGAAATTGTGTCACTTGCAGAGACATAAATGGATTAGAGGCTGACTTACTTCATACAGAGTGAAATAAGTCAGAAAAGAAGAAAACATATCACATATTAATGCATATATGTGAAATCCAGAAAAATGGTACAGATGATCTTATTTGTAAAGCAGAAATAGAGACATAGATGTAGAGAACAAGTGTATGGATACCAAGGGGGAGTTAGGGGGTGGGATGCATTGGGAAATTGCGACCGACACAAACACACTGCTATGTATAAAGTAAATAACTAATGAGAACCTACCCTATAGCATGGGGAACTGTACTCAGTGCTCTGTGATGACCTAATTAGGGAAGGAAATCCCCGAAAGAGGGGATTTATATGTATGGCTGATTCACTTTGCCGTAGAGCAGAAACTGATACAGCAGTGTAAAGCAACTAGGCTCCAGTAAAAAAGTGAAAAAACCAAAAAACTGTTTGTAGCCATCATGTCATAGATCTGGTATTTTCTGTAGATTAAGAAAATACCAAAATATTGGGTGTCTGTTTTAGAGTGGTTGTATATATAAACACACATACATATGTATCTATATACGTACGTATATCCATGTAAGATTTGATTTAACAGTAACATTTTTCCCCTCTGAGTTGCATAGGTATAGAAAGTTATGGGTAATAGGTTGATGGTAACTGACTTCCTAGAAAGTGTAGTAAGCTGATAGATGCCATCTACAAAAATTAGCAATGAGGTTTAGTGTATATTCTGTTCTTATTACCTAATAGTATACTGAATTGAACCATTCAGTTCACATTTTAAACTCAAACATTCTGAATTCTAAATCTGGAACTTTATGAAATGGTGTGAAGGAAAGTACAGTGTTTGCTGCAAGGCACCTACTGTGGGGCCAAGCAAGAAGACTGGACAGTTCATACTTTCCAGGTCTGATGCTGATATAATATTTGAAACTTTTTCCCCAAGAGTTTTAGCTTTCAAAATACGAGAGGAACTGAAGGAAAATGGAGATACAGAAAGGACCATTGTGTTTTTATGTCATTGTCTATGTGTTTGTGAGCTAAGATTTTTTGCTTAGCTTTGGCAGAGAACAGGACGTATCCTTGACAGCAAGTTTGGATTAGTGTGTGATGTTGTTTAATTTGCTGTGTTTTTTACCTTACCACAGCATTTTTAAGAAGTGACATTGCTCAGCTAGTTTAAGTGCTGATTGGATTGTAAATGCTCTGTCTTGAGTCCTTCACTGGCACTGATTTGCAATGTGACCTCCTCGAACTTTTCTTTATCCTTATGCTGAGGTATTAAGGGTTGTAAGAACTTTCCATATGCGTCATATTAAATGTATGCTTTTTTGTTGTTAGGCAAACTGTTGGCACTAGTGCTGCCTCTTTATTGATAGGAAGGAACTATTTTAACATTTTAAACTTGACTTTCCCACAATATATTTATTGTAGGTACTGCTCTTACTTAAGAGGAAACTTTTCAGCTTTTGTGGTCTCTTTGTCCAATTCTGGCTGTAATACAAATATGCAATATTTTATTTAATATACATTAAAACCATATGAGGTGGGCTGGGCAGATATTATCCTTATCTTACAGATGGAAAAATGAGTCTCAAAGATACTAGGTAACCTGTTCAAGGTTTCTCAGCCACTAAATACTAGAAATGGAACTCAAACTCAGGCTTCTGGTACCTGTTTCTTTATTCTTAAACATATTTCCAAATGTTTTCAAAATATTTCACGTATTAATGTCAATATAATAAGGGTCTTTCCAGCTAAAATACAAATATACATGTGATGTGACTTATTTGAAACAATTTAATTTCTAAAGAATGTGGAGGCAGATAAGCAAGGCTTTTAGAAATATTTTGTGGAAACCGATGGTTATCTGCTGTTCGATCATTTGTTTATTCCTTCCTTCATACATCAAGTATTTATTATGTGCCTACTATGTGCAGAACACATCCCTACTACTGAGGGTACAGACCATACATGAGAGATGTGGTTCCCACTTTCATGGAGCTTAGACCTAGCAATGTGAGACTCTTTTAGTGCACAAACTATGTTGAATCTGACATAAAACATATCAGTAAAACAAACTAGAAATTAAAGTTGTTGCAGTTTAGTTTTTATCTGTCACTTATTTTCTTCAATAGCATTTTTTTAGTTCATACTTTCCTGAAGGACAGTGACTTAAAAAACAGAAATTGGGCCCCGCTTACAAGCACATGTCATACAAAGTTTGGACTCCAAAGCCTGTGCATTAGAAAGATATTTCCATTTTTGTATGTGTGGCATGTGTACCTTACTTGTATGTCTTTGTATTTGGATCATAAAGTAAAGGAAATGAAACAGAGGAGACTAAAGAGCTTGTGGATGATATGAGCTTAAAGTCAGTGAAATTATTTAAATATGAGTTGATACTTTTTCTTCAGATAAGGTTTATTAAGTTTACAGTGTGGGAGGCCTGATTGTTATTTGGAACTCCACAGAAGTTCAGATTTCATGTCTAATTATTACTACCCCTTGAGCTCTTACCCTCTTACCTGCTAATTAGTTAATATTTTGATGCATAATTATGGGTTTGTAAATGATGCACTAGAAATTCCAGTTTAGTGAAGCCATGAAAGCTTTGTAGTTAATTTCATAATGTGACCAATCTTCCAGTTCTCATCCATTTCTCTTCAAAGAAATGAACTTGAAATATCCATTATTATGGATAGTTTCCCCCAAGACATGTTATAGCTCACCTATGTGACCTTAACTTATAAATTGTTATTTTCTGTCAACATTAGATATGAAACTATCTAAGTTTCAGATTTAGGAAGGAAGACATATCAATGAAAATGCATACTAGATGGTATCATTTGTATTTAGTGTGTCATTAAAATGATTTTATTAAAAATAAAATGGATGTTTGTTATTTTTAATGCTTCTCTTTGGAGAGCGGATTTGTGAATTCTGTCTTTGAACTTGGTTTCCCAGTGGATTAACTATTTAATCTTCTCAGGGTGTTAAAATAGTTTTCTCGTGGCTCAGGCTTTATTTGAAGCAAATGACACAGCCAGTGGGACCATTTTGATGAAATTCTACAATTATTATGAGATAGTTCTTAATGTTTAAGAATTATATTTGAGATTTCTTTGTTTTGAAATTATTAGACATTTATATATTGAGTATAACTTTTCAGTTCAGTTCAGTCATTCAGTCATACCCGACTCTATGCGACCCTATGAATTGCAGCACGCCAGGCCTCCCTGTCCATCACCAGCTCCCGGAGTTCACTCAGACTCACGTCCATCGAGTCCGTGATGCCATCCAGCCATCTCATCCTCGGTGTCCCCTTCTCCTCCTGCCCCCAATCCCTCCCAGTTTCAGAGTCTTTTCCAATGAGTCAACTCTTCACATGAAGTGGCCAAAGTACTGGAGTTTCAGCTTCAGCATCAGTCCTTCCAATGAATACCGAGGACTGATCTCCTTTAGGATTTAGTACCTCTGTAATTATTGGATTTGAAATAGATTTTAAAACTGAAAGGGACCATGAAGGAACTAGCTGCTTGAAGCCTCTTCAAGGTAATTGAGGTAACAGAGACCCAGAGCAATTGAGGGAGTTGCTCAAGGTCCCGCAGCTCTCAGCTCAGGTCTTCTGTTGACTGTTGCTTTGGATTTTTTAGGACTTCATGTTTTGCTGGCAAACATCCCAGAAATATAATAAATCTGTATTTTGTAAACTACAGTTTTAATCCCTCAAGTGCCCTAAATGAGTGCCCCCAATCTCAGTGCCCTTTATTTTGGCTTTATGATTGCCTCAAATCTAGAAACTAGACCAATTATTCAAGGAAGGACCTCTCCAAAGAGAGAGAGAGGGATCCCTGGAGTAGAAATCCAGGTTATATTTTAAGATTCTTATTATATTAAAGTGTGAAAAAATGCCAACACTAGGTTATAAAAATTGTTAAAACAGACTGATTTCAGCATATGCATGTACCCCATTAATGCTTTAACAACCGCAGAAATACAATATCCTGGTAGCTAAATTTGGAAATAGTATTAATCATGTAAATAAAATTTTTTTGAATGCTAGGCCTGGGACATGTGGCCTTCTTCCTTTGCCGTCACCTTGGTTCTTAAATTTTTTCTTCTACCTCAATAGATTTGATGATTAGAGCACATTCCATTAATAGTGCGGAGAAGGCAATGGCACCCCACTCCAGTACTCTTGCCTGGAAACTCCCATGGATGGAGGAGCCTGGTAGACTGCAGTCCACGGGGTCGCTGAGTCAGACACGACTGAGTGACTTCACTTTCACTTTTCACTTTCATGCATTGGAGAAGGAAATGGCAACCAACTCTAGTGTTCTTGCCTGGAGAATCCCAGGGATGACGGAGCCCAATGGGCTGCTGTCTGTGGGGTTGCACAGAGTCGGACACGACTGAAGCGACTTAGCAGCAGCAGCAGCCATTAACAGTGACAACCTCACTGTCGGGGGGATGATTGGAGAGTGGGGAAAAATGGAGATAGAGTAGGGTCAGTGTGGTATATTTACTGGGATCTGAAATTGGAGCTGGAGGTAGACATCTGAGTGGTTTAAAAATAAAACACTTTNCATTAACAGTGACAACCTCACTGTCGGGGGGATGATTGGAGAGTGGGGAAAAATGGAGATAGAGTAGGGTCAGTGTGGTATATTTACTGGGATCTGAAATTGGAGCTGGAGGTAGACATCTGAGTGGTTTAAAAATAAAACACTTTGAGAATTACTTCACTAGAAAGGTGGTTCTTAAACTTTAAAATAACATCAGTCCCTTCTATCCTTACTTTAGAAGGATGTAAGGATACAACACATTTTGGCCATACATTTGGCCTTGCATCCAAAAAATACTCTAAGTCCCATCTCTGCTTGAAGCCTTTCTAGACTTTATGCAGGGAAATTTCTGCCTTCTGGGGCCTTATTTATTTATTTATCTGATTCTCTCTCTTTCTCTAAAATTCCGGTGTGAGAGGCGTACACAATATGATTTTCACTGTTTGATTTGAAATGTCCTCCAACCTGAGAGAATATTTGACTTTTTTTTTTTTAAGATGCCAATATACTGACAGCACTATTAGAGCATTTGAAGGACATTGGATTTACTGAATTGAAACAAGGTGGTATTTGCATGTCCAGATTTGAAATGGAGCCATTCAGGATTTAATCCTAGGATCAACTTACTTGGGCACTGTACACTTCCATCTACTTCTTCAATAAGAGCAAGAAAATCAAGAAGTTGTTCAAACTTGGGTGTAGTGAAGTGGGCATCATGAGCCCACCCAGGGGCTAAATCAAGGATACTTTAAAGTTTATTCCCTACTCTTTGGATCTCTTAGTGTGTAGTAAAATTTTAGTTTTTGAAATTGGACTTTATCTTATTCTCAATTTGGGGGAGCTATGTTTGTCACTTAGGCATCACAATATCACTTCTTCTGAGTAGGATGAATGAATTATATTTTGCACAGTAGATATTCACATTATTTGACATAGCTTCACAGAGTAGAGACTTTTTCTTTCAGCAAACAGGAACAAGGAGCCTTGGAGAGGGTCAAGCTATAGTAACTGTTATGAAGTGGTATGTTGAGCACATGGTGTACTAATAAGGCTTGAGGCAACTTTGCTCTCAGTTATATTTTTTATAATCTTATTCACATTTTTAGATCAAAATTCATTCATTTATTACACAATTATTGAATGTCTCTTGTGTACTAGAATCACATAAGTTATAGGCATTAAAGCTGTTGGAAGCAATATGATGTAATAGAATGAACTTTGGATATTTAGAAAACTATTTCCGTGTTCAGTTCAGTTCGGTTCAGTCACTCAGTCATGTCCGACTCTTTGTGACCCCATAAATCGCAGCACACCAGGTCTCCCTGTCCATCACCAGCTGCTGGAGTTCACTCAAACTCATGTCCATCGAGTCGGTGATGCCATCCAACAAACTCATTCTCTGCTGTCCCCTTTTCCTCCTGCCCCCAATCCCTCCCAGCATCAGGGTCTTTTCCAATGAGTCATCTCTTTGCATGAGGTGGCCNTTCTACTAATTTTGGGCTTTTCTTGTTCTTCTTTTTCCCATTATTTCTGGTGTAAAGTTAGGTTGTCTATTCTATGTTTTTCTTGTTTCATGATGTAGGATTGTTTTGCTATAAACTTCCGTCTTAGAACTGCTTTTGCTGCATCCAATAGCTTTTGAGTCATCGTGTTTTCATTGTTATTTGTTCCTAGAAATTTTAAAATTTTTCTTTTGATTTCTTGCGTAACCTGTTGGTTATTTAGAAATGTGTTATTTAATCTCCATGTGTTTGTGTTTCTTATAGTTGCTTTCTTGTAATTGATATCTAGTCTCATAGAGTTTTGGTCAGAGGAGATGTTTGATATGATTTCAATTTACTGAGGTTTGATTTATGACCCAGATGTGGTCTATTCTGGAGAATGTTCCATGTGCACTCAAGAGTAAGGTGTATTCTTCTGCCTTTGGATGGAATATCCTGAAGATATCAATGAGATCCATCACATCTAATGTATCATGTAAGACGTGTTTTCTACTAATTTTCTGTTTTGATGATCTGTCCATTGGTGTGAGTGGGGTGTTAAAGTCTCCTATTATTATTGTGTTACTGTCAGTTTCCCCTTTTATGTCTGTTAGTATTTGTCTTATGTATTGATGTGCTCCTATGTTCTGTGAATAGATATTTACAACTGTTACATCCTCCTCTTGGATTGACACTTTCATCATTATGTAGTGTCCTCACTTATGTCTTGTAATCTTCTTTAGTTTAAGGTCTATTTTGTCTGATATGAGCATTGCTACTCCAGGTTTCTTTTGCTTCCATTTGCATGGTATATATTTTTCCATCATCTCATTTTCAGTCTATATGTATCTTGAGGTTTGAAGTGGGTTTCTTATGCTGCTGCTGCTGCTGCTAAGTCACTTCAGTTGTGTCCAACTCTGTGTGACCCCATAGGTGGCAGCCCACCAGGCTCCCCTGTCCCGGGATTCTCCAGGCTAGAACACCGGAGTGGGTTGCCATTTCCTTCTCCAATGCATGAAAATGAAAAGTGAAAGTGAAGTCGCTCAGTCGTGTCTGACTTTTCATGACCCCATGGACTGCAGCCCACCAGGCTCTTCCATCCATGGGATTTTCCAGGCCAGAGTACTGAAGTGGGGTGCCATTGCCTTCTCTGGTGTTTGTTATAGACGGCATATATATGGGTGTTGTTTTTCTATCCATTAAGCCAGTCTGTGTCTTTTGCTTGGAAAACTTAATACATTTACATTTAAAGTAATTATTGATATGTATGTTCCTATTACCATTTTCTTAATTGTTCAGGGTTGATTTTGTAGATCTTTTCTTCTCTTGTTTTTCTTGACTATTGAGTCCCTTTAACATTTCTTGTAAAGCTGGATTGGTGGTACTGAATTCTCTCAAATTTTGCTTTTATGAAAACTTTTTCTTTCTCCATCAGTTTTGAATGAGATCCTTGTTGGGTGCTATAATCTTGGTTGTAGATTTTTCCCTTTCACTGCTTTAAATTGTCCTGCCACTCCCTTCTGGCTTGGAGAGTTTCGGCTGTAAGATCAGATGTTAAGCATATGGGGTTTTCCTTGTATGTTACTTGTTGCTTCTCCCTTGCTACTTGCAGTATTCTATCTTTGTGTTTAGTCTTTGTTAGCTTGATTAGTATGTGTCTTGGTATGTTTCTCCTTGGGTTTATCCTACATGGGACTCTTTGTGCCTTTTGGACTTGATTGATTGACTATTTCCTTTTCCATGTTGGGGAAATTTTCAACTATAATCTTTTCAAAAACATCTTCTCATACCCTTTCTTTTTCTCTTCTTCTTCTAGGACCCCTATAATTTGAATGCTGGTGCATTTAATATTGTCCCAGAGGTCTCTGAGACTATCCTCAGTTCTTTTCATTCTTTTTACTTTATTCTACTCTTCAGAAGTTATCTCCACCATTTTATCTTCAAGTTTACTGATTTGTTCTGCTTCAGATATTCTGCTATTGATTCCTTCTAGAAAATTTTTAATTTCAGTAATTGTGTTGTCTCTGCATGTTTATTCTTTAATTATTCTAGGTCATTGTTAATTGATTCTTGCATTTTCTCCATTATGTTTTCAAGGTTTTTTATCATCTTTACTATCATTATTCTAATTTATTTTTCAAGTAGTTTGCCTATTTCCTTTTCATTTATCTGGACTTCTGTATTTCTAGTTTGTTCCTTCATTTGTGTAGTGTTTCTGTGTCTTTTCATTATCCATTTTTTTAACTTATTGTGTTTGAGGTCTCCTTTTCCCAAGCTTCCAGTTTGAATTCTTTCTTTCTTTTGGCTTCTATCCTCCTAAGGTTAGTCCAGTGTGTAACCTTCATATAAGGTGATATTTGTGCTGAGTTTTTTATTGCTTGTTTTTTTTTTTTTTTTTCTCTGATGGGCAAGGCTAAGTGAGGTGTTAATCCTGTCTGCTGATGATTGAGTTTGTATTTTTGTTGTGTTTGTTGCTTGTTGTTTACACGAGGTGTCCTGCACAGGGTGCAACTGTTAGTTGGGTGATGCTAGGTCTTGTGTTCAAGTGATTTCCTTTGTGTGAGTTCTCACTATTTGATAGTCCCTAGGGTTATTTCCCTGGTAGTTCAGGGTCTTGGAGTCAGTGCTCCCACTCCAAAGGCTCAGGATTTGATCTCTGGTCAGGAGTGAAGATTCTACAAGAGGTTTGTTAAGGCTTTAAGTGAGATTAAAACTAATATCCAAAAACGAGACAACAAAGATGAACCCCAGACAAATGCCAGTTTCAAAATCAGGCAAATAATAATTAAAATGGGATATATGCATATACATATACACCCATGAGCAAAGTGAAAACAGTCCAAAAAAAATAAATAAATAAAGTACAATAGATTGCTCCAGTGAACAAAGTAAATCAAAAGTCATAGTTACCAGTTAAGAACAAAGCTAAGTAAAGTACAAACTGGAAAACAAAACTAAAGCAAGGTACCAACTGGGGAATAAAGCAATGAAGATAAAACTAACAAATATGTTGAGAGGAAAGGAAAAAAGAAAAGAAAGAAAGAATAGATATGCAAAGTTAAATATTAGATCAGCATAGACAACCATGTGAAAGCATTTGGAAAATAGTTTTTATACAAACACAGACAATAATATTATTAGTGATGTGTTGGATGTATTACCAACAATGAGTATATTGGTTAATTTCCAAACTCTAGCAATTAGATTGCTGCTGCTGCTTCTGCTAAGTCACTTTAGTCGTGCCTGACTCTGTGCGACCCCATAGACGTCAGCCCACCAGGCTCCGCCATCACTGGGATTCTCCAGGCAAGAACACTGGAGTGGGTTGCCATTTCCTTCTCCAGTGTATGAAAGTGGAAAGTGAAAGTGAAGTCTCTCAGTCGTGACCCTGTGGACTGCAGCCCACCAGGCTCCTCCATCCATGGGATTTTCCAGGCAAGAGTACTGGAGTGGGTTGCCATTGCCTTCTCCCTAGCAATTAGGTTAGTCATTCTCTAATATATAATCCAAAACTTCAATTTGTGAAGTACATTATAGGTGTTGTCTCTGTTCTTTTGCTTTTTAAGTGCCTATTTCTTATATCACTATGAATGGAATGTATATAAATAGTTAAAAACCTTCCGTTACAACAGTCGCCTAGTTTTCATTTTGTTTTTAACATGTAAATCACATACTCTCCTTCTCTAGTTTACCAAATTCCTTTTATATAGTTTAGTATAATCCACCATTTTTATTCTTTCTTTTCCCACAGAAGACTTTCAGTTGGCATGGTATTGAGTGTTTGTAAAGTTACAATTAATACAACATACTTTGTGAGATTAATAGTAATATTGTTGTATTTGCTGTTAGTTGCTTGACCTGATGTAAGACACTGAAGACTAAATTGGTTAATAATAATGTGAATTTTCTTTCTGAACTGGCTTGCACCAGAGTTTTGAAAATGTTGCCAATGCTTGTCTTGCTTTCTCTCATCAACCTTGGTAACAGTACACTAAACCAAGCTGTGGATTAAAGAGCATCTTAAGGAGTAAACTGAGTAAAAAGACCTGAAGTAATAATAACATAGAATTTTGAAAATGAGGTTAGATTTTCTGTATTTTTTTTTTCTTGTACCTAGAGCTGATGGGCAATGCTCCTGTAGAGTTCATTGACAGATCTATATGAAAATTTAGCTGAAATCATTTTTTAAAAAGACTAATACTTAGAAGCAGAAAATAGATCTTGCAGGTATAGTCTTATCTTCAAAATCAGCTTTTAATTTCATGTTATTTTTATTTGATTTCTTTTCCTGTTAATGAAATAATGTAATCAAATTAGAAAAAAAAAACCTAAGAAAAGATGAGAAAAGCAATCAATTATAGGTTACCACCCTGTTATAATTACTACTAGCATTTTGGTGTATTTATTTTTAATCTGTTTTCTTATGTGTACTGATATATTTTTTAAAATTGCTGCAATGTGTATACACTTTTATAGCTTGATATTTACCACATTATAGAGTAAAACAAGAATTTTTCCACTCAAGTAAGTGAAATTATTGAAAGCCTCCTTTCTGTGATGAGGAAACAACCATTTTTGTTTTCTAACTGTGGTGTCCTTTGACTCAGGTGGGCTGCTTAGAACTGGAGGCCATGACCAGGCTGAATCTAATCTAATACACGTGCTGCCAGTGATCAAGCCTGGGTCACTCTGGACCTCACTTCACTTCCGTGTCACCCAGGCCTCTGGCCAGGCTAGTTGTCCAACCGTCTTTCTCCCTTTATCAATGCCAACCTGGAGGCCCCAGTATGTTTTGAAACAGATTTTACCTGAAATCAACAAACTGATTTTGGTAAGGGATTGACATGAAACACATAAACACACATATATACACACCCTTGCCCCCCCAAAAGATAAAATCTACTAGAAGTTGATGAATCTGGCCAATATAGTATAAAATATATTTATGTTCATAAAATAAATTGATATTTGTTTTCTAATCTAAGTTGATGGAAAAGATTCTTAATTTGTCTTTATGATATTTTGGTCAAAAATGATACATTGGGATTGTTAGGAAACAAGTTTTGAGTCCTCATTTGTGGTTCTATTGGCTGTCATTTTGAAATGGAAAATTTTAGTCATGCCTGAACTGTACCTACCTTCACATCAATATGAAAATGTTTCGTGGCCATGTAACATATGTACACTGATGGACTGGTATCTCAGTTTGGGTAAAGCTGTCCAAAGACTGTGTGCTGAGCTAGGCCAGGCTACTTGTATGCACTCTGCAATTGCTCTGTGTGGGACTAGCGAATCTAGGTGAATCGGCCATTGCTTTTTTTCATAGCAGATTTCCTGACGATGAGATAGGGTAGGCAAGAAGAATAATGTTGAAGGGATCAAGGGCGCTGATTCTTGAAATCAAATAGCTGTTCTGGCTTCTGACAGCCCTGCATTCTAGTTTAAAAACATCATAGCTCTGTGACAGTAGTGGTGTGTCTTAACCCAGTATTCATCAAAAACTTCTAAAAGCTGGTTTATCTCCCGTTTTTTTTTTTTTTTTCTGGATTTGCATTCTTTATTACCCCTTTACTCCATCCTTGCCTTAATTTTATTTTCCTTTAAAGCATGGCTTATTGAAAAGAGGTTGGATTTTAGTCACAAAGATTGGAGTTCAAAATTTTAGGACAGCCACTTAACCTTTATGACCCTTATTTTTTCATCTGTAAAATGGAGTTAATACCTTCTTGATAAAACTATTAAGATTATGTGAATGTTATAAATGCCTTCCATTTAAAAGTACTTGAGAGATGCTAGATTCTTTATTCGTTTTTTAGTTATTGCTCCTTCCTTCACTTCCTGCTGCCTCTTATCTCTGTGTGTGTGTACACACGCATAGACACACACACATACACACATCTCTTTAAATCTTGCTTTTTCCTCTTATGGATAAGACTTACAGTGACCAACCACAATTTCTTTCTATTCACCTCAAGATTTGGATAATTTCTTTTGTGAGCTCTTGTTCTCCTTAGTTTCTCTATGAAATGGAGAAATAAAAGTACTAATCTCATAAGATAGAATTAATGGACATATTTATAAAGCACACAGAATAATGCTTGGCATATAGTCATTTTGTGTGTGTGCTCATTTGGTTCCGACTCTTTGCAACCCCATGAACTGTAGCCCATTAGGCTTCTCTATCCATGGAATTTTCCAGGCAAGAATACTGGAATGGGTTGCCACTTCCTTCTGCAGTAGCATATAGTGGGCCTTGATAAATGTCAGTTGTAGTCATTAACTTGCAAAAATTTATTTCTTTAGCAGGGATTCTTTTGAGTCTTTACTTGAAGCCCCTTTTTACAATGTATTATATCTGTTTCTAAAGACAAAGCAAAGGGATAATGGGGTATGGAAGAAATAGGAAGAGATTGGTAAAAGGGCACAAACTTTGAGTTGTAAGAAGAATAAGTCTTGAGACCTTAATATATAACATGGCAATTATAGTTGTTAACATTGTGTTGCATAATTGAAATTTGCTGGGAGAACTTAAGTGTTCTTTTTAAAATAATGGCAAATATGTGAGGTAATGATTGTGTGAATTGAAGGGAGGAACCCTTTCATATATTTATATCAGGATCATCATAATGTAAATATCTTATGATTTTGTTAATTATATCTCACTAAGGGCTTCCCCATGGCTCAGTGGTAAAGAATGCACCTGCAATGCAGGAGAGATGGAGACTTGTGTTTGATTCCTGGATTGGGAAGACCTCCAGAGTAGGAAATGGCAAGCTGCTCCAGTGATCTTTCCCAGAAAATCCCATGGACAGAGAAAACCTGGCTGGCTACAGTTCAAGGGGTTTCAAAAGAGTCAGACATGACTGAGTGACTAAACAAAAGCAACAACAAAATATTTCAATAAAGCTGTAAGAAAAGATGGTAAGAGTACATTTATATTAAATAATATATTATCTCCATGTTATCAGCTGATGTTATCAGCATTGTATTTATATGGTAGAATGAATACCATTGTTTGTCTTTATGAATGTATTGAGTTGTGAAAGTCAAGGCAGATCATCATGCTTTCTTGACCAGGTTGAATAAAATATTTTCTTAATAATCTTTGTTTTCTTTTGTAAATAATTACATTTCTTTCCTGTTTATCTTTAAGGACATGGGAATACTAATTGATTTCCAACTGCTCACCTGGTAAGGTGAGCTGACTGACACCTTAATCCTTAAACTCTTAAGTATATTCCTTGCTATATTGTTAACGTGAGCACATTCTACTTACGTCAACAGAAGTTTTACTAAGACCCCAAAAGTGATCAGAAATACACACATGCTCATGTCCTCAGTTCACATGTACATAGGCACACATGCTTATATACATGGACATACACATGCATGCTTATACACATATACACACATACGTACACACTCACTTTATAAATGATCTCTACGTAAACATCTCACTATTTCCATGCCTAATGTGAGATAATTGAAAGATTTGAGGTGACAGAGTTCCCTTGCTAACTTAGAAAGACATTGGCTTAATTTTAGCTTTCCATTTTTAGTAATTCATATTATGAAATGTTATTTTGCAAATTTTTAGTTTAATTACTGTGATTAAAGAAGAAATAAAATCAACGTGTGACTCTTTTTCTTAGGACCTTATTCAAAATCCAGGTCTTCCTTTTTATATAATAGTAGCCACTGAAACCTTTGACTAGATGGCTAGTTTGGTTTGCATTGAAAAACAGGTTTCTGAGTGATACAGGATCAATAGACCAAGTCAGAAACAGAAATGATCTTGAAAACAAGTTTCACTTTTAGAAACGAACCTATTTAGAAAACAAATTTGATTGAACTGGTAAAACAAATACATTTTGTGTCCTTCACACATTGGTTTACTGTGAAATAAAAGCTTGCTTGATAGCTCAGTTGGTAAAAAAGATAAAACTGTGATGACGAATTGAATTTTAAAAATATATAATAGAAAGTTAAGTGAACCAGTGAAGATGATTTAAGACTGCCTTAGCGCTTAAGACTAGTCCCACTTGCTGTCTTTGGCAAGCTGAAAAATACAACAAATATCAGTTTTCAAAATAATAAACACAGCAGTAGAGGATGAGTATTCTGCAAAATCATCCAATAGATTCCCTTCCCTTGCTTATATTTTTGTTCTCTGTACATTCTGATAAGAACCATGCTCTCTACTTTATGTGAAAAAAGAATGCAGTAATAGGAACTTCTGTTTCTGAAAGCAGTCATTTGTGCCTTTTTTGACTATCAAATATGTTTGTTTGCATATTACATAATTTTGTTTTTATGATTGAATCTTTTAAGATGAACTTTGGTGAGGAAAGTAATGCTTTTGGAATTTGAGTTCAGATCTCCTTTGTTCCACTGACTCACTTTTATGTGGCAGTAATATAAAAGTAATCCTGTGGAAAAATAATATGATGTCTCTCTATAACTCAATTTCATCTATGTAGAAAGCAGATTATACTTCTGCTATATACATTACAGCCTCTTTGTAAAGTATAGATAGTAAAAGTGTAAAAAGAGGGCTATACTAAGCTCATTGTAACTAGAATGGGAGTTACTTAAGTAAGTATATTTTGGTGTCTAAAATGGAGGAATAAAAGTGCATTTGTGAGGGTAATTAATAGTTCCCATTCTTGACCATTCTAATTCAATTTGACCAAGTAAATTCAATGTATCTCAGTTTAGTCCTATTCAATTTATTTGTTATTGCACCCCTATAATTAAGTACACTCAAAACACTTTGCTAGGCACTGGGAAATGAAAGATGAATCAGATGTGGAATTTGCCCTTGAGAAACTCAGTCTGGTTGGGTTATAAGATGGCTTTCCCATGAGCCGTGCCAACAATTAAGTTTAAATACATTACATGCAAGTTATTAGAGTGGTATACCTCTAGAGACATTGTGATCACATTAGCATACTTTCTAACACAGAAAAATGACTCTTTATTTTCCAAAACAGCAACATAGTCTTAATAATCTGTGCCATGACATCTAATCTTTCCACCCTCCTAATCTTTAACATAGCCATGTACATCTATTTGCTTATTTCCCCTCTGTTACTTATCCTTTCTCATCTTTCCTAATTTTCATGCTCATTCCATTAAAAAATCCCTTTCCATAAATTTCATCCTATTTTCATCAGATATTAATTGCAAAAGTTTATTGACAACAGCTCATTTGCTCATAAAAAGACTTGTATACATGCACATCTGTGGACATTCATACATAAACACACATTTTTTTCCTGTATAATTAATAACTAATTCATTCAGAGTGGCTAGCTTGGATCTGAGTGAGACAGGAAGCTTCTATGGAAAGTGTCCTAAAACATTTCAGTTCTAAGGATAGTTTGAATCAAATTTGAAAATCCCTTTGTTAACAGTTAATCTTTACTTCATCAGTCCTAGTGTCCTGTGGGTAATAGGCTCTGTTTTTTTTTAAGGGAACTGATGATCTGTTTTATATTTCAAGGACTCAAGTCTTTTGGGAATTTAATATTGGTGGAATTATAGACTTCCAGATGTCCCTGACAGATATTATAGTCTTACTTCTGGTAGATGTATCTTTTGTAGTAGCCAGCTCTTGTTATAAGGACCTGACCGAAACAAGTTCCTATGAGGAGAATGGGCTTTGACATCAAGAGGTGTGTTTGACTTTGACTTCTTTTCTAGTTTTTTTTTTTTAATTAATTAATTTATTTTAATTGGAAGCTAATTACTTTAAATATTGTAGTGGTAGTGTTGTCTTTCCTAGTCTTTAACTTTGGGTGAATTGTTTGAGCTGCCTGAACCTCAGTTTCCTCATCTGTAAAATGATATATACTCATATCCTTTTTCCCTAAGGATTCCTCTCTTGCTGATTTCTACTGTGACTGTGTATACATATGTAAGTCTAACATATGGAACATGATAGTTTGCTTTGTAAATACAGCTGATCCTTGAACAACACCAAGGTTAGAAGCGCCAACCTTCCCCTCAATGCAGTCAGAAATCCTCATATAACTTTACAGTCAGCCCTTTCATCTGTAGTTCTGCATCCATGGATTCAACTGATCCTGAGTTGTTTAGTACAGTGGTACATGTTTATTTAAAAAAAAAAAAAAGTGAGTTGACAGGTGTAATTAAAACCTGTGTTATTCAAGGGTCAAGTATAATATTTTAGTGATGGGTTAGTAGCTCTTCTTCCTTAAATGGATCTTGAATTATTTAAAAGCAGGGGAATTTTTATTTTTTTATTTGTCCTTTTCTGTGAAATGCTGAACCCATCAGTAGACATGTCAGTACATGCTCAGTTGTTCAGTATTGTCCGACTTGTGACAGCGTGAACTGTAGCCATCAGACTCCTCTGTCCATGGAATTTTCCAAGCCAGAATACTGGAGTAGGTTGCATTTCCTACTCCAGGGGACATTCCTGACCCCAGGCATGTCAGACCTGGCCCTCAGTACCAGAGAAGAAAAATATAGTCTACTCCTTATTATTATGGAGATTTTAATCAGTCTGTCAAGAAATATTTGACCGCCATTGATGTTCCAGAAAGGGTGTCTGGGTGTGGAGGATATAGATATAAGACAAGCGTTTCTACTTTCAACAAATTAACATTGGGTGAGAATAGAGAAAATAAACATTAAAAAAATAGCTTCAGATGTTGATAAGTACTGTGGAGAAGATGAGACAGTATGCTTGAGGGTAGTTAGTCATGACTGGAAAGGAGACATTTGAATTAAATGTGAATATAGGAAAGTGAGTCATGAGAAGATCAGGGAGAACATTGTTTTATGCAAAAGCAAATGCAGAAGCCATGAAAAATAAGGTGATATGGTTAGTGGGATGGTAAGAGGAGCAGGTCCTATCGCTTCATGGGAAATAGATGGGGAAACAGTGGAAACAGTGTCAGACTTTATTTTAGGGGGCTCCAAAATCACTGCAGGTGGTGATTGCAGTCATGAAATTAAAACACGCTTACTCCTTGGAAGGAAAGTTATGACCAACCTAGATAGCATGTTCAAAAGCAGAGACATTACTTTGCCAACAAAGGTCCATCTAGTCAAGGCTATGGTTTTTCCAGTGATCATGTAAGGATGTGAGAGTTGGAGTGTGAAGAAAGCTGAGCACCAAAGAATTGATGCTTTTGAACTGTGGTGTTGGAGAAGACTCTTGAGAGTCCCTTGGATTGCAAGGAGATCCAGTCAGTCTATCCTAAAGGAGATCAGTCCTGGGTGTTCATTGGAAGGACTGATGTTGAAGCTGAAACTCCAGTACTTTGGCCACCTGATGCGAAGAGCTGACTCATTTGAAAAGACCATGATGCTGGGAAAGATTGAAGGCGGGAAGAGAAGGGGACAACAGAGGATGAGATGGCTGGATGGTATCACTGACTCGATAGACATGGGTTTGGGTGGACTCTGGGAGTTGGTAATGGACACGGAGGCCTGGAGTGCTGCAGTGCATGGGGTCACAAAGAGTCGGACATGACTGAGTGACTGAACTGAACTGAACTAAAGAAGAGCAGGAAAGCCAGATACAGTAAATGAAAAAGAGGATGGAAATAATGACAGAGATATAGGCAGGAGCCAGACTGTTTAGGGCCTTGTTGTCTAGAATGGGAATTTGGGACTTAATTTTAGTGGGAAGGCTTTAGGAAGCTTTAAGTGGAGATATGTTACATTTTAGAAAGATAGCTTGTTGTATATAGAAGATGGACTATGTTATAAGAGTTAAAAATAGAGGTGGAAGACCAATGAAAATGCTGTTATTTTGTTCCAGGAGACAGATGGAAGCAGCTTGGACTAAACAAGAGCAGTACAGGTGGTAAACAGTAGATTTGAGGTACATTTTGGAGATAGAACTGTTAGGGTTTGCTGATAGAGTGCAAGGGAAAGAGAAAAATCAAGTAAATTGTTTAGATGGGTGGTATAAGAAAAAGAGGAGATATTTGTAGGAGTGAAGTCCTTGGGATGGAGAATAGGGATGAGATTGAGGAGAAAAAGTTGAGAGAGTGGCCTTAAGTAGAATCAGTGACACTTATAACAGAAAAGCCTCCCAGAATTTGTGAATATAGATGAAACATAGTTTGGATCTGGAAGCATGAAGATGAAGATGGAGTAGATCTCTTCTGACTGCATCATCATCATCATCATCATCATCTTCTTCTTTTTTTTTTTTTTTAACAAAAATGAAACTTGTTTTAAGGAGGCCAAAGAATTGTGATAAAATTGTTGGATGTATTATCTAAGGGGTTTGAGGTTACTAAGAATGCTGAAAGAAGTAGTGGTGATAGAAGTAGCTGATAGAGAGGCCTGTAAGTGAGATCAGTGGATGAGGCAGTGTGGCAAAGAGCAGCTTGTAGCAAGATCTGACTACAGGTGCTTCAAAGAAGATGGGATCTTTGAAAGGGAAATGATAGATTGGAAACTGCACTCAGGAGCAAGAAGAAACCTCACCTCCCGGCAGTGTGTTATACATACATGATGTGAAAGAAAAAAATAGCCTTACTTGGGAGCACTTCAGGAAGAGCCACGTCCTCGGGATGAACATGTAAGGTTTAGGTTGAGAGTACAGGTGCATTTTCTAATAAAAATAAATGAATTATCAAACACTTATTATGTGGGAGAAGCAAATATTCTAAACTGTAAATACACATTCGCTAACTCACTAAACCTAATGATAATCTTATAGGTACTATTATTAATTCCACTTTATGAATGAGAAAATTGAGAATTTAAACAATTTGCCTGTGGTCACATAGCTGTAAGTGACAGGGCTGGTGAACTTGGTTTCAGCCAGTGAAAATGAAGTGAAAGTGACAGTGAAAGTCACTTAGTGGTGTCCAACTCTTTGCGACCCTGTGGACTATACAGTCCATGGAATTCTCCAGGCCAGAATACAGAAGTGGGTAGCCTTTCTCTTCTCCAGGGCATCTTCCCAACCCAGGGATCAAACCCAGGCAGATTCTTTACCAGCTGAGCCCCAAGGGAAGCCCAAGAATACTGGAGTGAGTAGCCTATCCCTTCTCCAGTGGGTCTTCCTGACCCAGGAATCAAACCAGGATCTCTGCATTGCAGGCAGATTCTTTACCAGCTGAGCTATCAGGGAAGCCCTTGTTCCAAGCTTAATGACTAGTCTATACTGTTGCTGATGGATTGTAATTTCTAACACACAGCATTTAGAAGGGAAGTGAAGGATAGAGGGTGGGATCAAATTAGAAGCTATGCAAAGCAGTATTGAATGAGCATTTTTATACTGAAGGATGATTTGGAAAGCTTGGACTTCTGATCACTAGTTTGGTGAACAGGAGTTTGATGAGCTTTTTCTATATTTTGGACCAAAGAGCAATTTGAAGATCTTAGATGGCTGGTGTTACTGGGGGCTGGTAGAAAGTTAGTAATGAAAAATTTGAGTTAGCCAGTGACACCACTGAGAGGAGGTAGAAGGGCAATTGATTATATTCTGGTAGCAGTGGTCTGCCATGTTATTGTCTTGTAGAGAGCTCATTTGACAATCTTAGATGAACATAATATGGACCAGTTTATCTTCCTGGCCCTGAAATTCAAGCATTGTTGTATTTCTCATCATCTGATATTATTAAAGCAACTGCTTTTGGCTGCAAGATTCAGAACAGTACTAATGGCACTGAAAAGAAGGTAGAAGTTGATTTTGATTGTAATAGTAAAAATTTTCACATTTTTCCACAAAGTTACTTGCAAGCATTTTAATAGTATATTTTTTCTGATTATAAAAAGTATTTTCTGTTCAATCTTAGAAAATTTATAAGAATTTCAGTATCCAATAAGAACATATATCTAGTTATTATATTTTAATATGTGCTGTGCTTAGTCACTTAGTCATGTCCAACTCTTTGCAACTGCATGGACTGCAGCCCACCAGGTTCCTCTGTTCATTGGATTCTTCAGGCAAAAATACTGGGGTGTGTTGCCATGCCCTCGTCCAGGGGATTTTCCCAACTTGGGCATCCAACCCAGGTCTGCCACGTTGCAGGGAGCCACCTTTATCATCTGAGCCACCAGAGAAACCCATATTTTTTAAAAATATAGTGTCATATTATTTATATAAAATAATAAAATTATATCTTATTGCATATATAGTTTTTCACCTTTTTTTTTTTCACTTCACAGTTTTAAATTTCCTGAATATTTTCCTAGGTCATTAAGTGGTATTCTCAATCTGATTCTTGAAGCCTATATAACTGGTTTGTTGAGTGGGCTAAATTTGGTAGCTTATAGCTAGGAAACTTTGCTTTATGCTTCACTCAAAATTTGCCTTTCAAGGATGAATGTCAGAATTACCTGTAAAAACTTTGTTTCATTTTTTCTTTACAGTCTCCTTATTATTAGATCCTATTACTTTTAGGTTTATTTTCAGTTATAAGAATGGTCTCATTTTCAGAAATTAAAGCACTGGCCAGTCTAAACCAAAAATATCCAATTCACTGTTTTGTCTTCATCCATCTCAGACCTGAGTGCTTATTTCCCTTTGGAAAGGGGGGCTCCCTTTGTTCACCTTCTTTGCCTCAGTTTGCTCATCCATTTTTCTTTCCTTCCTTTGCATCTCTCTGCCTCTTCTGGGCCTTCCAAAGAGGGACTGGGGAGACATTTAATGAAGAAGAACAGATTTTCTTAAACTTCATATTCTTTGTACTTCTCTTCTCAGTGCTCTTTGTAGTTATTTTTTCCTTGGCTTTTACTAACTGACCATTATGCCCTTGGGTTCTTTGTAGAGCAACCCCTTGAGGACAACCTCCTTGCTGTAATGAGAGTTGCACCCTCTGCTTGACCTTTTGAGGGATGCTCTGTCTCCTTTTCCCTTCTATGCTCCTCATACACCTATAGCCTGTTTACACTGAATGTCCATTTGCCTTGGTGATAGTCAACTTTCCTGAGAAGAATTCCTGTGAAATGACTTATTGTTTGGCTGCTCTTGTTTTTGTCCACGTGAACAATGAGAATATCATATATCTGTGACTTGTTAAATAGCAGATGTGCAACTTGAATGTTCAATTGCTACCCTCCAATTTTTTTTTGACCTCCTATCTTCATACTTTTCCAGGTATTTATATATAACAGTACCTAGATTCCAAAGGACATACATTAGATTTTCCCAGGAATTCTATCCCCCCTCCTCTCTGAATGCTCCTGGACACTCTGAGATGGGCCTGAACTTTATGATATGGGCATTTTAGATGGGATACTGTGCATTCTGCAGAAGTGAAATGCTGCAGTCCTCTTCTTATAGCTCTGTAAGTAAAGAAAACCTTGGATCACTCACTCACGTGTTTTGATAGAGGAGAAAAATTTTGCCTTGCTATATTTTGAAAAGGAAAAGAGAAAACAGTGTTCTCTATATCTATGAATTCTCTTCAAAGTATCTCCACCAGGATCTTGAATCTTAAGTTAAATAACCTGAAGATAAGAGGTTAGGATTGATAGTTGATGGGCTGGTTTGGTCAACTCTTCATAAATGCTGTAGGGATATGTCTAGAAACTTTTCTTGAGGCTTGTAGTTGAAATTATGTGACCACAAGAAAAATCCCATTATTTGTTATAACTACTAGCATTTTATTATATGAATTAGTGGAGTGATATCATAGTAAGTATTGCTGGTCGTATGTCTGTCTTCTTCACAAAGGAGCTGCACTCAGCTCCCAAGGGAGTGTTGAAAAAGAGAACTGCAGGAATGAAAGTTAGAAGACCTAGGGCTCAACCCTGCTTCCCTTAGTAAGTAGATGAGTTACATTAGGCAGAACACATATTTTTTTGTTGTTGTTACATTAGGTAAATCACATATTTTCTCTTGATCTTATATTTAAAATGAAAGTTAGACTATATTTCCCCCAAGATTCTGTCTGTCGTTAAAATTGATGAGTTAGTTTCCAAAACATTCCTACCACTATACCACTCTAGTAACTTGTCAACAGATTATCCATGGATGTGGGACTTTCAGAATATAGCCATTACCGTCCTATCCTAATATCATACCATCTCCAAGACATTTCGTACCATATCATACCATACCATCCAGTTACCATATCATGCTGTACTATACCATGGGATTACCTTATCATTACCATAATGTGTGAAATATTGGGCTGGATGAATCACAAGCTGAAATCAAGATTGTCAGGAGAAATATCAATAACCTCATATATGCAGATGACACCATCCTAATGGCAGAAAGTGAAGAAGAACTAAAGAGCCTCTTGATGAAGGTGAAAGAGGAGAATGAAAAAGTTGGCTTAAAACTCACCATTGAAAAAACTAAGATCATGGCATCCCATCCTATTTCTTCATGGCAAAAAGATGGGGAAACAACGACAGACTTTATCTTCTTGGTCTCCAAAGTCACTGCCAATGGTGGCTGCAGCCATGAAATTAAAAGATGCTTGCTCCTTAGAAGAAAAACTATGACAAACCTAGACAGTGTGTTAAAAAGCAGAGACATTACTTTGCGAACAAAGGTCTGTACCATCAAAGCTCTGGTTTTGTACAGATGTGAGAGTTGGACCATAAAGAAGGATAAGCACTGAAGAATTGATGCTTTCAAACTGTGGTGCTGGAGAAGACTTGAGAGTCGCCTGAACTGCAAGGAGATCAAACCAATCAGCCCGAAAGGGAATCAACCCTGAATATTTATTGAAAGGACTGACACTGAAGCTGAAGTTCCAATACTTTGGCCATTGGATGCAAAGAGCCGACTCATTGGAAAAGACCCTAATGCTGGGAAAGATTTAGGGCAGGAGGAGAAGGGGGACGCAGAGGATAAGATGGGTGGATGGCATCATTGACTCAATGGACATCCATTTTAGCAAACTCTGGGAGCTGAAGGGCAAGCAAGCTAGGTGTGCTGCAGTCCCTGGGGTCACAAAGAGTCAGACACAACTGAGTGACTGAACAACCACAACCACACCATACTATACCATACTGTACCATACCATAGCATACTATATACCATACCGTTCTATATCATAGCATATCATTACTATTACCATATCTTCCATTCCTTTTCTTTCTTTTCCTTTTCTTTATTTTGTAATTAATTGATTCATTTAACAAATACTGTTCTATTTACTCCTATGAATCCATTCATTGCATTGATTTCACATACAAGGTAGACAATGTATCTTTTCTCTAGAGAGAGGAGAAAGTAACCACAATTTAAATAGGTAGTTGAGCAAATAGGAAATAAAGTAACAGAAATAGATTCTAAGTATAGTTCCTGATACATAGTAACTCCTTGAAAAGTATTAAGGGCAATTAAGCCAGTTGAACATGTCCTTAGTTCCACTGTTTGGCCATATTACTGCTAAATTTTTGGTGATTCCTGGGTACTCAAAGTGCTTTATTAATAAAATATAATTATGAAATATCATCATCATAGATACTAAGCAGTTAGTTCTTATTTCAGAACCAGGCCTTTCTTTTACTTATTACTTGTTACTGATGCTGCTGTAAATACTTGTAAATACTCACCAGTCATTGAAGAACATTGGCTTTGGTTGAAGCCATTGAAGAATTAAATGGCTGTGGTTCATAATTTTTCTTGCTTCTGTAGTTTTCCAGTATTTCCAAATGCCCTCATTTATATGTGTTCAGGTCAGGTGTTATAATAAGATAGGGTCAACAGACAATGAACTTAATAGAATATCCCCAGGAACCCCTATATTGTTTTTATGTATCAGGTATCTAAGTTAAGAGAAGAAGAATCAATTGCACTGTTGGAGGAGATTGGTCAATATTATATGCTATGCCTCTCATTATTGAATGTGTCACTTCATGTATGTATGCTATTCCTAGAATTACTAACTAGGTGGTCCTCAAAACTATTACTAATCATCTTTCTCCAGATAAATATTAGACCTTACAAAGCCAGTGTTTTCTGGATGCTATCCTGTCTAGTTACACTTTGCACATTCAAATGATAGAATTAGGCATTGCACAGAAGGGGCACCTAATTGAATTCCCACCAGTGTAATCGAGGTGGTAGAACCCTTGTCATTCCATATTCATGTTTAGATGTGTTGTTTTCATTGTCTTATATCTATGCCATTTTTCCCCCCATCCCTTTGGCACCAACCTAGTGTTGAGGTTTTAAATTATGTAATGCCTGTATGATTACAGTGGTGTTTTGATTAATGATGTAGACCAGTATGATATGAGCATTCTCAAGAGCAGACCTTCCTTCCATGATGCTCTGACCATTAAATCTCGAGTAATTAAGGATTATTTTGTTGGTTGTAGCCTTTCCAGAACCAAACAGTTGACAAGATGAAGGAAGCAATACCTTTTCCTTGTTCACTGCATTTGCAAAATAATATGAAGAAGTATCTCTGAGGTTTTCCCTTTATAAGTTAAAACATGACCAGCTGAGGAGGTTAACCAAAATGGTGGAGGAGTAGGAAGTCATGGATTTCATCTCTTTCCACAAATGCATCAAGAACACATTTACAGATGGAACAGTTCTCACAGAACACCAACTGAACACTAGCAGAAGATGTTGGACACTGGAAAGGACAAGAAAGATCCCCACATATCTGAGTAGGATGAAAGAAGGAAAAAAGAAGAGGAGAGGAAATGAGATGGGATCTGTGTCCTGTTTAAATTATGTAATGCCTGTATGATTACACTGGTGTCTTGATTAATAATGTGGACCAGTATAATATGACCATTCTGAAGAGCAGACCTTCCTTCCATGATGCTCTGACCATCATGAAAGTTGAAGCAGAGGAGAGGTTCCTGCATCTGGGGAAGCCTTCTCACCAGCAGAGGATTGGTTGGGACAGAAGGGGAGCATCTGAAGCTGCCAGGGGAGTGTGAAACAGCTGGTCTGTGGCAGACGGGACAGAGTGAGACTTATACAGAAGGTCGTGATACAGCCCTGCATGTCCCAGACTGGGACATGTGTCTGCCAGTGTACATGGAGGCTGAGAGCTGGAATATGGAGATTGAAGAGTAAACCGGGAAAGAAGACTACTGTTGGCTGTGAGGAGATAGCTAAAGGGGTTGGGAGGAAGGAAATCTGCAACCAGGAATGCTTGTGGAGGAAATCCAGACTGCCACAGAAGCAAGGTGCTGCTGTTGAGTGACACATGGGGATGGAGCCACCATTGTAGACTCTTTCTCCCCATTGGACACCTGCCCTTCCAGGTGCTAAGAAAAACCCCACAAGGGCTGACCTCACTCCTGTTCCCAGGCACTAGGAAAGGCTCCCATTAGTGCTGGATCTCTCATGCTTGTGGCCTGTGGCTTTCCTACATGCGTGTCATCACCAGGTCCTTGTGACACAGGCAGTTGTGCCACATTTGTACCCTGTCCTTACAGGGGAGAGATAGGGTACAAATGCTCCAGGGTAGCCTTGGGAGGAGGCTCCTGTGGGTGGCCTACATACAAAGGTGGGGCTAAAATCACAACTGAGAGCCAGGGTGGGGTGACTAAGGAAGAGGAACAAAAATATTTCTGTGCAGCTACACAAACCACTGATTAAATCCCTGCAATTGGCTTGGTAAGCCCTGCACGTATGGAATATCTGAATGGACAATCAGTGTTCTCACAAATGAAACTGCTATAACTATAGCAGCGGTAGACTTGGGGGTCTAGTACCCATGGGGATTAGGCCAGCTCAGAGTTTGAGCTACCCACCAAGGTGCACACAGAGGAACCAGAGAACTCCCTAGAAGTTTTAGAGAGCATCCTGGGGAGGTGGAGGTGACTCATAATGGAGAAAAGGATACTGGCAGCTGAGACCTTAGGAAAATATAATTATTACTATTTTTTGTTTTGTTTGTTTTCTTTCTCTTGTTATTTTTTATTTTTATCTTTTGTGTTTTCATTTATAATTTTTAATATATATTTTTTGTATTTCGATTTCTACATTAATTTTTTGTTCTGTGCTTTTCCCTTGTTTTTCTCTCTTTGTTCTGTGTTTTTACCTTTTTTCCTTTCTTTTATTTGTTCTTTTTAAAATTTTAAAAAAATTTTAAAAATCATTTTGGGTGTTTTGTTTGCTTTATCCTTCAGTTTGCATTCTGCTTTTGTTTTTTGGTTTTGTTAGTTTTTTTTTTTCTTTTCTTTTCTTTTCCCTTGGGATTCTTTTATTTGTCCAGTTATTCTCTTGTTTTTTTGTTTTCTCTGTTTTTGTTTCTTATTTTATCTGTGCATGTNTAGTTTTTTTTTTTCTTTTCTTTTCTTTTCCCTTGGGATTCTTTTATTTGTCCAGTTATTCTCTTGTTTTTTTGTTTTCTCTGTTTTTGTTTCTTATTTTATCTGTGCATGTGTTTCTTTTGTTTGTTTGGTTGGTTTTCTTTGGTTTTTTACCATTTGTCTGGGCTTTTGTTTGCTCATTTGTTTGGTTTTAATTGTTGTTTGCTTGTTTTTGTCTTTGTTATTTGTCTTAGATTTTGTCTGTTTTCATTCTACCTACGTTTTTCCTCCCCATCTTCTTTTATCTTTTCTTCCCCCCCCCTTTTTTGTAGAGACATGTGGCTTATTGGGTTTTAGTTATGAGGGCAGGGTAGGCCTGAACCTGTGCTGTATGAGCTCTCAGTGCAGGATTCTGGAGTACCAGAGAATTTCCAGCCCTAGGGAATATAAATTGGCAAGAGCTCTCCCAGAGTTTGATCTCAGTTCCAAGACGTGGCTCCACCCAACTGGCTGTAGGCTCCAGTGCTGAACATCCCACACCAAATACTAAGGAAGATAGCAACACAAAGCCATGCTGTTCTAAGATCACAGACACCCCAAAACACACCAGTTGACACTGTCTTTCCATCAAAAGGAAAAGAAGTAGCTGAACCCACCAGGATGCAGGCACCAATCCCTCCCTTGAGGATGCTTATACAAGTCATTGGACCAACCTCACCCACCTGGGGCAGACACCAGAAGCAAGTGGAACTATGACCCTGCAACCTGTGGAAGGAAGACCTCAAGCACTGAAAGTAGACAAAACAGGAAGACAAAGAAATATGTTGCAGATGAACAAGCAAGGTAAAAAGTCTCAAGGCCAAATAAATGAAGAGGAAATAGGTAATATACCTGAAAAAGAATTCAGAGTAATGATAGTAAAGATGATTCAAAAACTTGGAGATAGAATGGAGGAAATACAAGAAATGTTTGGCGATGACCTAGAAGAACTAAAGAACAAACTATGATGAACAATACAATAACTCAAATTAAAAATACACTAGAAAGAATAAATTGCAGAATAACAGGCAGAAGAATGGATAAGTGAGCCAGATGCTAGAATTTGTGCAGAGAAACTGCTCAGAACAGAATAAAGAATTAAAAGAATTAAAGACAGTCTTAAAAATCTCTGGGACAACATTAAACATTGATTATAGGAGTCCCAGAAGAAGAGAAAGAGAAGGGTCTGAGAAAATATTTGAAGAGATTGTAGTTGAAAACTTCCTTAACATGGGGGAAAAAAAAAAAAGTCAAGTTCAAGAAGTGCAAGAGCCCCATTTAGGATAAAACCAAGGAGAAACATGCCAAGACACATATTAATCAAACTATCAAGATTAAATACAAAGAAAAAATATTAAAAGCATCAAGCAAAAAGCAACAGATACAGGGGAATCCCTATAGGGTTATCAGCTATTTTTCAGCAGAAACTCTGCAGGCTGGAAGGGAGTGGCAGGATATATTTAAAATGATGAAAGGGTAAAACCTACAACTAAGATTACTTTACCAGCATTTAGATTTGATGGAAAAGTTAAAAGTTTTACAGACATAAAAAAGCTTAAAGAATTAGCACCATCAGACCAGCTTTCCAAAAAATGCTAAAAGAACTTATCTAAGCAAGAAACACAAGAGAAAAAAATGACCTACAAAAACAAATCAGAAACAATTAATAAAATGGTAACTGGAACATCCCCTTCATGGATCACAGCCTTGTCCTGGTGAAGGGGCTTACATAATTCAGTGAAGCTATAAGCCATTCTCTGCAGGGCCACCCAAGATGGATGGGTTATAGAGAAAAATTCTGACAAAACATGGTCCACTGGAGGAGGAAATGGCAAACCACTCCAGTATTCTTGCCTGGAGACCCCCATGAACAGTATGAAAAGGCAAAAAGATAAGACACTGGGGGATGAGGCCCCAGTTGGAAGGGGTTCAATATGTTACTGGGGATTAGTGGAGGGCAATTACTAGTAAGTCCAGAAATAATGAAGCAGCTAGGCCAAAGTGGAGATGACACTCAGTTGTGAATGTGTCTGGTCTTGAAAGTAAAGTCCAGTGCTGTTAGAAGAGTATTGCATAGGAATCTGTAATGTTCTTCCCTGAATCAAGGTAAATTGGACAAGGTCAAGTAGAGGGTGACAGGATTGAACGCTGACATCTTAGGAGTCAGTAAACCTAAGTGGATTGGAATTAATGTTCATCTAATTTAATTCAGATTAACATTACACCTACTACCATGGGCAAGAATCTCTTAGAGGAGATTATAGTCAATAAAGAGTCTGAAATGCAGTATGGGGGTGCAAATTCAAAAACAATAGAATGATTTTGTTTCATTTCCAAGGCAAACCATTCAACACCACAGTAATCCAAGTCTGTGCCCCAACCACTGATGCTATAGAAGGTGAAGTTGACTGGCCTGATGAAGACATCAAGACATTCTAGAACTAACACGAAATAAAGATGTCCTTTGCATCATAGAGGATTGGAATGCGAAGGTAAAAAGACAAGATATATCTGGAATAACAGGCAAGTTTGGCCTTGGAGTGCAAAATGAAGCAGGGAAAAAGCTAACAGACTTTTCTCAAGAGAACATGCTGATCATAGAAAACACCCTCTTCCAACAACACATAAGATGATCACACATTGACATCACCAGATGATCAATACCAAAGTCAGATTGATTATATTTTTTGTAGCCAAGATGGAGAAGCTCTATATAGTAAGCAAAAACAAGATAGGGAGGTGACTGTGGCTCAGATCATAAGCTCCTTATTGCACAATTCAGGCTTATAATGAAGAAAGTAGGGAAAAACCACTAGACCATTCAGGTATGACCTAAATGAAATATTTTATGATTATGGAATGGAAGTGAAGAATAGATTCAAGGGATTAGATCTGGTAGACAGAATGCCTGAAGAACTATGGAAGGAAGATTGTAAAATTGTGCAGAAGGGAGTGACCAAAACCATCCCAAAGAAAAAGAAATGCAAAGAGGCAAAGTGGTTGTCTGAGGAGCTTTACAAATAGCTGAGAAAAGAAGACCAATAAAGGCAAGAAACAAATGGAAACATATACTCAACTGAATGCAGAGTTCCAGAGAATAGTAAAGAGAGATAAGAAGGCCTTCTTAAATGAACAGTGCATTGAAGTAGAGGAAAGCAATAGAATGGGAAAATCTAGAGAGCTTGTCAAGAAAATTGGAGATATAAAGGCAAAATTTCATTTAAGGTTGGGCACGATGAAGGACAGAAATGGTAAGGACTTAAGAGAAGCAGATGTCAGGAATACACAGAAGAATATACAAAAAAAGGTATTAATAACCGAGATAACCACAGTGATATGGTCACTCACCTAGATCCAGATCTCTTGAAATGTGGAGTCAAGTGGGACTTAGGATGCATTACTACAAAGCTAGTAGAGGTGATGAATTCCAGCTAAGCTACTTAAAATCCTAAGAGTTTATGGTGTTAAAGTGCAGCATTCAGTATTTCAGCAAATGGAAAAACTCCTCAGTGGTCACAGGACTGGAAAAGGTCAGTTTTCATTCCAAACCCAAACAAAGCGATGCTAGGAAATGTTCAAATTGCCATACAGTGGTGCTGATTTCACAAGCTAGCAAGGTTATACTCAAAATCCTTCAAGCTAATTTCAGCAGTATGTGAACCAAGAACATCCAGATGCACAAGCTGGGTTTCAAAGAGACAGAGGAACCAGAGATCAAATTGCCAGAATTTGTTCAATCATAGATAGAGCAAGAGAGTTCCAGAAAAAACATCTGCTTCATGACTAAAGTCTTTGACTTTAGCGATCACAACAAATTGCGTAAAATCCATAGAGATGGAAATACAAGACCACCTTGACTATCTCCTGAGAAACCTGTATGTGAGTTAAGAAGCAACATTCAGAATCAGATATGGAATAGCTGACTGATTCAAAAATTGGGAAAGAAGTAAGACAAGGGTGTATATGTTCACTGTTCTTATTTAACTTCTAAGCATAGTGTATCATGTGAAATGCTGGGCTGGATGTCTCACAAGCTGGAATCAAGATTGTTGTGAGAAATACCATCAACTTCAGACATGCAGATGATATCACTCTAATGGCAGAATGTAAAGAGGAACTAAAGAGCCTCTTGATGAGGTTGAAAGAGGAGAGAGAAAAAGCTGGCTTAATACTCAGCGTTCAAATAGAAGGGGAAAAGATGGAAGCAGTGACACATTTTATTTTCTTGGGCTTCAAAATTACTGGATGGTGACTGCAGCCATGAAAATAAAAGACATGCTCCTTGGAAGGAAAGCTATGACAAACCTAGACAGTATATTAGTAAGCAGAGACATCACATTGCTAACAAAGGTTCATATGATTAAAGCTATGTTTTTTCCAGTTCTCATGTGTGAATATGACAGTTGGACAGTAAGAAAGGCTCAGTTCAGTTCAGTTCAGTTGCTCAGTCGTGTCTGACTTTTTGCAACCCCGTGAATTGCAGCACGCCAGGCCTCCCTGTCCATCACCAACTCCTGGAGTTCACTCAGACTCACGTCCCTCGAGTCTGTGATGCCATCCAGCCATCTCATCCTCGGTGATCCCCTTCTCCTCCTGCACCCAATCCCTCCCAGCATCAGAGTTTTTTCCAATGAGTCAAAGTGGTGGCCAAAGTACTGGAGTTTCAGCTTTAGCATTATTCCTTCCAAAGAAATCCCAGGGTTGATCTCTTTCAGAATGGACTGGTTGGATCTCCTTGCAGTCCAAGGGACTTTCAAGAGTCTTCTCCAACACCACACTTCAAAAGCATCAGTTCTTCAGTGCTCAGCCTTCTTCACAGTCCAACTCTCACATCCATACATGACCACTGGAAAAACCATAGCCTTGACTAGACAGACATTTGTTGGCAAAGTAATATCTCTGCTTTTCAATATGCTCTCTAGGTTGGTCATAACTTTCCTTCTAATGAGTAAGCATCTTTTAATTTTATGGCTGCAGTCACCATCTGCAGTGATTTTGGAGCCCCCCAAAATAAAGTCTGACACTGTTTCCACTGTTTCCCCATCTATTTCCCATGAAGTGATGGGACTGGATGCCATGATCTTTGNTGTTTAACACATTTCACAATTTTATAAATTGATTTTATTAAATACAATAATAGCTTTGAGTATTATTTCCATAGTATATATAAATATTAGAACTGGTCCAATTCTCACATTCATACATGACTACTGGAAAAAACCATAGCTTTGAGTATATGGACCTTTGTCAGCAAAGTGATGTCTCTGGTTTTCAGTTTGCTATGTTTATCATAACTTTTCTTCCANAGCTTTGAGTATTATTTCCATAGTATATATAAATATTAGAACTGGTCCAATTCTCACATTCATACATGACTACTGGAAAAAACCATAGCTTTGAGTATATGGACCTTTGTCAGCAAAGTGATGTCTCTGGTTTTCAGTTTGCTATGTTTATCATAACTTTTCTTCCAAGGAACAAGCTTCTTTTAATTTCATGGCTGTAGTCACCATCTGTGGTGATTTTGGAGCCCAATAAAATGAAGCCTCTTACTTTTTCCATTTTCCCCCATCTATTTGTCATGAAGTGATGGGACTGGATACCATGAACTTATTTTTTTTAATTTAAATTTTTTTGTTGTTTGTTTTGTTTTTAATTTATTTATCTTTTGAATTGTTATATTTATTTTAATTGGAGGAAAATTGCTTTACTATATTGTGATGTTTTTTTTCATACATCTACCTGAATTGGCTACAAGTATACATATGCCCCCCANTTAATTTAAATTTTTTTGTTGTTTGTTTTGTTTTTAATTTATTTATCTTTTGAATTGTTTTATTTATTTTAATTGGAGGAAAATTGCTTTACTATATTGTGATTTTTTTTTCCATACATCTACCTGAATTGGCCACAAGTATACATATGCCCCCCATCCTGAGCCCTCCTTCCACCTTTCTCCACACCCTATCCCTCTGAGTGCAGAGCACTGGCTTTGGGTATCCTTCTTCATGCATCAAATTTGCACTGATCATCTATTTTACTTTAGGTAAAGTACATGTTCAATGCTATTCTCTCAAGTCATCCCACCCTCATCTTCTCCCACTGAGTCCAAAAGTCTGCTCTTTACATCTGTATCTCCTTTGCTGTGCTGAAAGTAGAATCAAGGGTAACATCTTTCTAAATTCCATATATATGTGTTAGTACACAGGTTTTGTCTTTCTCTTCCTGATTTACTTCATCCTTCATAACAGGCTCCAGATTCATCCACCTCATTAGAACTGACTCAAATGCATTCCTTTTTATAAAAGAGTGATATTTCATGGTGTATATGTACCATAACTTCCTTATCCATTCATCTGCCAATTGACACCTAGGTTGCTTCCATGTCCTACCTATTATAAATAGTGCAGCAATGAACTTTGGGATACATGTGTCTCTTTCAATTCTGGTTTCTTTGTGGCCTGTGCCCATCAGTGGGATTGCTGAGTTGTATGGCAGTTCTATGGCCACATTGTCTTNCACCTAGGTTGCTTCCATGTCCTACCTATTATAAATAGTGCAGCAATGAACTTTGGGATACATGTGTCTCTTTCAATTCTGGTTTCTTTGTGGCCTGTGCCCATCAGTGGGATTGCTGAGTTGTATGGCAGTTCTATTGCCACATTGTCTTGATGACTGTAACTTTGCAGTATAGCCTGGAGTCAGGAATGTTGATTCCTCCAATTCCATTCTTCTTTCTTAAGCTCGTTTTGGCTATTCGGGTTGTTTTGTATTTCCACACAAATTGCGCAATTATATGTCCAAGTTCTACGAAAAATACCATTGGTAGTTTGATAGGGATTGTACTGAATCTATAGATCGCTTTGGATAGCATACTCATTTTCACTATATTGATTCTTTCAATCCAAAGACCTGGTATATTTCTCCATTTATTTGTGCCATCTTTGATTTCTTTCATCAGGATTTTATGGTTTTCTATATACACATCTTTTGATTCTTTAGGTAAATTTATTCCTAAATATTTTATTCTTTTCATTGCCATGGTAAATGAGATTGTTTCCTTAGTTTCTCTAATTTTTCATTGTTAGTGTATAGGAATGCAAGGTATTTTAAAATTTGTATTAATTTGATATACTGCAATTTTACTATATTCATTGATTAATTCTAGTAATTTTCTGGTGGCATCTTTAAGATTTTCTATAGAGGATTATATCATCTGCAAACAGTGAGAGTTTTTCCTCTTTGTTTCCAGTCTAGATTTTTTTTTAATTTCTTTTTCTTCTCTGATGCAGTGAGTAGGACTTCCAAATCTATGTTAAATAATAGTTGTGAGAGTGGGCATCTCTGTCTTGTTCCTGATTTTAGAGTAAATGCTTTCAATTTTTCACCACTGAGGATGATGTTTACTGTGGGTTTGTCATACATGGCTTTATTATGTTGAGTTATGCTCCTTCTATGCTTACTTTCTAGAGAGTTTTTATCATAAATGGTATTGAATTTTGTCAAAGGCCTCCTCTGCATCTGTTGAAATAATCATATGATTTTTATCTTTCAATTTATTAATATGGTGTATCATATTGATTGATTTGCAAATATTGAAGAATCCTGCATCCCTGGATTAAAGCCCACCTGATCATGGTGTATGTTCTTGTTAACATATTGTTGGATTCTATTTGCTAGAATTTTATTGAGGATTTTTATATCTATGCTCATTACTGATATTGGCCCATAATTTTCTTTGTTTCTGACATCTTTGCCTAGTTTGGGTATCAAGTATCAGTGGCCTNGCTGTGATTCATGGGGTTGCAAAGAGTTGGACACGACTGAGTGACTGAACTGAACTGAACTGAACTGAACATGATTTTGGTCTTCCCAGGTGGCACTAGTGGTAAAGAACCAGGCTGCCAATGCTGGAGATTCAGGAGACCTGGAGGAGGAAATGGCAGCCCACTCCAGTACTCTTGCCTGGGAAATCCTATGGACAGAGGGACCTGGTGGGCTGCAGTCCATGGGAGTCACAGAGAGTCGAACATGACTGGGGAACTAAACACACACACATGGTTTTTGTATTATTAGATGTTATATTCATGTTTTTTTTTTTCCAGAGTTTAATATTGTACTAGTTTTTCATTACTCTGGCTGTTATCATGTCTTCTGGCACTTATGTTTTTAAAATTTCTCTTCTTTTCACCTATCTCTGGTTGTTGCCAAATCTTGCTGCTTCTTTCTCATTGGCGTCTCATACTTTTCTCCTTGCCAGTCCTTAGTAATTCACATTGTGATTGCTCTAGTTCTGGTCTTTACTGCTTAATTACTGACCTTTTACTATGGTTTTTTTCTCTAATGATTGTAGTAACTAACATTTGTATGACTCTTTGCAGATTGACAGTAAATCCTCATTGCTGTATGTGTACTAAGCCACTTCAGTTGTGTTCAACTCTTTGCAACCCTATGGACTGGAGCTTGACAGATTCCTCTGTCCACGGGATTTTCCTGGCAAAGAGTACTGAAGTGTGTTACTATGATGTCCTCCAGGGGATCTTCCCATCCCAGGGAATGAACCAGTGTCTCTTCCATCTCCTGCACTTGGCAGTCGGGTTCTTTAGCACTAGTGCCACCCAGGAAGCTGATTAGGCCCCTTCTAATCAGCTTTTTTTTTTTTTCCCCCTGTTTTATAGATGACAAAACAAAGCCTCTGAAAGTGTCAGAATAATAAAAGAACAGGGACTGGAGCCAGGTTTCCTTAGTTCAATCACATGCTCTTCCTATTATGCCCTCTGCTTTATATTACACCCCTCTCTAATCTGTTTCATTGCCATCAGATTCTGTCTTAAAGCACTGCTTTGAACACATTTGTGTTTATCTCTGTCTTCTTGCTCTTGTATATCTTGACTCATAGATTATATCATTAAATAACTGACATTGTTATTGAAAAATTAGTGTTTATACATGTGAAATATTTTTAAAGTACTTTAAGATAAGAGGAAATTGAAGGCTAAAGGAGACATAGACAATATTTATTTTAAAATTGAGGGAAAGTTGAGGTCATTAGGAACTGCTTCATGGTAAAGACAAGGTTAAAAGCTGGGCCATGAAGGCAGACAGGAATTGGTGAAAAGGCAAAAGGGAAGGCTTTATATAAAACAGAGCAGTGTTAAGGACAAAGATGAGTCTGAATGAGGGCAGTGACATTTGAGCAAGGAGAATCATTGTCCCCCTCTTTCTCTGTCCTTTCAAGCTTCTGATGTATAAGAACTTGGTGCAAAGGGGAAGGGGAGAGGGAGCTCTGTAATTTAATTTTCCATATTTAGGAGTTTTAGAGTTTTGTGTTGTTTATTTCTAGTTAGCTCCACTGTGGTCAGAGAATATATAATTCGTGTGGTTTCAGTTCTCTGAAATTTGTAGAGACTTGCTTTATTTCTCAGCGGATGGCCTGTTTTGGTAAAGGTTACATGCATATGTAATAAGTGTGTATTCTACAATATTCACCTTTAGTATTTTATAAATATCAAATAAGTCAAGATAACTAATAGCATTGCTTAAATCTTCTAATTCTTTGAGTGAGTGAGTGATAGTCACTCAGTTGTGTCCAACTCTTTGCAAACCCCTGGACTGTAGTCTGCCAAGCTCCTCTGTCCATGGAATTCTCCTGGCAAGAATACTGCAGTGGGTTGCCATTTCCTTCTCCAGGGTATCTTCCTGACCCAGGGATCGAACTGAGGCCTCCTGCATTGCAGGTAGATTCTTTAGCATATAAGCCACCAGGGAAATATCTAATTCTTTACTGTTTTTAAAAAATGTGCTTGTTTTACTAGTTACTAAGAAATGTGAACTAAGATTTTTCAGTTGTGATAATGAATTTGTTGATTTTGCTTGTTCTGTCAATTTTTGCTTTTTATATTTAAAGTCATATTATTGGGTGGAGGCATTCAGGTTTATTTTATTTTCTTGTTTTATAGAGACTTTTATTAGTTTTCTACTACCACTGTAACAAGTTGCCACAAACTTAGTAGCTTAAAACAATGCAAATTTATTATCTTCCTGTTCTTGGGATCAGAAGTCCAAAATAAGTTTCACTGGGTAGAAACCAATGTGCTCCAGAGGCACTAGAGTGGAATTCCTTTCCTTGCTTTTCCTAACTTCTGCTGTTGTAATCCTTATATTCCTTGGCTCATTGCCCTTTCTCCATTTCCAAAGCCAGCAGAATAGCATCTTCAGTCTCTGTTATCTTCACATTGCCTTTTTTCTTAAGACTCATGATTAATTATGTCTACATGATGTCTGATTCCTGGTAATGCAGGGAAATCTTTCATCTCAAGATCCTTAATTTATTCACATTTGCAAAATCCTTTTTTGCCACATAAGGTAACACTTTCACAAATTCCAGAAATTCGGGCATGGACATTTTGGGGTGAGCATTGTTCTATCACACACGTGTAATTATTATGAAATATTCTTCTATATCTTTAGTGCTATTTCTTGCCATAAATTGTCCTTTATTTGCTTAGGGTTCATTGAGTTCCTTAAATCTCTGAGCTTATGTCTTTTAATAGTTTTGGATATTTTTTGGCCATTGTCTTCTCTAGTATTTCTGTGGTCTCATTTTCTTGTTCTTCTCCTCCTGGGACTCCAGTTACATTTATGTGATATATTGAGTGGGTTCCATATCTTCTTGATGCTCTGTTCTCGTCTCACTCTTTTTTCTTTCTGTGTTTCAGATTGTATATTTTCTATTGATATGTTTTTGAGCTAGCCAAACATATCTTCTTTGTCTCAGTCCAGTTCAGCTGATCAGTCATGTCTGACTCTTTGTGACCCCATGAACTGCATCACACCAGGCCTCCCTGTCTATCACCAACTCCCTGAGTTTACTCAGACTCATGTCCATTGAGTCAGTGAAGCCATCCAACCATCTCATCCTCTGCTATTAAGCCTGTTTAATTAGTTTTTTATTTCAGATATTGTATTTTTTTAGTTACAGATTATTCATCTATTTTTAAAATTTTGAATTCGTCCTTGAAATTCTCTCTTTTAGTATATTTGGTAGATCTTTTCTTCCCTTTAAAATATATATATATATATATATATATATATATATATATAATAGTTACTTTAAGATACTCCTAGCTAGCTCCAACATCTTGATCATGTGTTGATTTGTTTCCATTATCCACTTTTTCTGTTGATTATTGACTACATTTTCCTACTTCTATTCATTTCTTGAAATTATTGATTTCATGCTAGGCATCATGTATAAAAGACTAGCAGAAGATTTTTCTTTGAAATGGGCATAGAATTAAGAAAGATTGAGAATCATTTTGAATAGTATAGTGTAGGGACACAAGGACACTGGCTTATTTCTTGTGAAGGACCTGAGTAGGGAATATTTATTAAAATAAACAATAGAGACAAATTTTGGGATTTTGTCTAAACTTGCTGAGAGATTGACTAAACCGTGACATTGAGTTAGTTACTCAACTTCATGGTGCTTTGGTTTCTTCATTAAAATGACATAATTACAATATCTGTACCACAGAGTTATTCTGAGGGTTAAATGAGCATGTCTGCAGGACAGTAAGTGTTCAACTTGTTCAGTTGCTAAGTCATTTCCGACTCTTTGCAATCCCATGGACTGCACCATGCCAAGCTTCCCTATCCTTTACCATCTCCCAGAATTTACTCAAACTCGTGTCCATTGAGTCAGTGATGCCATCCATCCATCTCATCCTCACCTCATCCCCTTCTCATTTTTCTCAGTCTTTCCCAGCTTCAAGGTCTTTTCCAGTGAGTTGGCTCTTCACTTCAGGTGGCCAGAGTATTGGATCTTCAGCTTCAGGATCAGTCCTTCCAATGAATATTCAGTGTGGATTTCCTTTAGGATTGACTGGTTTAATCTTCTTGCTGTCCAAGAGACTCCTAAGAGTCTTCTCCAGCACCAGTTTGAGAGCATCAATTCTTCATCACTCAGAAAGCATAGCTTTGACTATACAGACCTTTGTCACAAAGTAATATCTGTTTTTTAACATGCTGTCTAGGTTTGTCATAATTCTTCTTCTAAAGAGTAAATTCATGGCTGTAGTCACCACAGTGATTTTGGAGCCATCCTCCCCCCCAAATAAAGTCTGTCAGTGTTTCCATTTTTTCCATTATGTGTTGGCTATTATTTCCTTGAGAACTGAGGGTGGAGTATTGGATTTGGTTACATGGTAGTCATTAGTATATTTGTCAAGTGAGTTTTCAGTGCATGATGGTGACAAATGCCTGAATGAAGGAGATTCAAAGGAGAATGAGGAATTAGAGACTAGGAATTTGCCACTGTTTTGAGATTGCTATAATGGGAATTAGAAAAATGTGGTAGGCATAGGAAGGCATGAAGGTAAAGGATGAATTTAAAATATGATAATCATAATTGTAATCATAGTAATCTTCACAAAGTGAAAGTGAAGTCGCTCAGTTGTGTCCGACTCTTTGCGACCCCGTGGACTGTAGCCCACCAGGCTCCTCCATCCATGGGATTCTCCAGGCAAGAATACTGGAGTCGGTTGCCATTTCCTTCTCCAGGGGATCTTCCTGACCCAGGAATCGAACCCAGGTCTCCCACATTGCAGGCAGATGCTTTAACCTCTGAGCCACCGGGTACTATTTTTACTCTGATTTAATCTGAAGCATAAAGATAGGAATGCAGTTATAAAATGTTTGTATGCTGAAAGTGATCTAGTAGGGAGGGAAGAATGCAGGAGTTGAAAGGATATTTCCAGGAATAAAGTTTTCAAGTAGGTGAGAAATGATGGAATGCAGCGCATATGTGGAGAAATTGACCTTTGATAGGAGCAAGGATGTGCATTCATTTTAACAGCAAAGTGTGTGTGTAGATTTGGGAGTGGAAAAATACTTAAGAAATATTCTGACAGCTTGTGTTTCTCATTGAAATAAAAAACAGCTTAGAGTAGGGTTGGATATGTTGGAGAAAAAATGGTTATTTTGTACAGTGCATGAGTGAATTAACTTAGGTATGGATGAGCATGCTGATAGTGCTAAAGGCTTATTTGAAGACTGTGGTAGTAATTTAAAGTGAAGATTGTGGATACTGGAGAGAAAAGGGAGATAAGGAACTCTTTAAGAAGAAATAAAAGGTAAATGAATCTGATGAAGCCAAGAAAAGGATAAGACAGTCTTTTCCCTTGAAAGCCTTAAGTCTACCTACTAAGTTAAGTGATCCATACCTAAAATAATACATAAGCAAAAGATAAATGCTAGATAGATTACCTAGATCACAGGCTTTGTTGCTTCAAGGGAGAGAGTGAACACTTTAGGCAACATGGGTAGCTTTAGTGGGAAGTGATCATAGGGCATTAAAGTGTGTGTCAATGCCCAAAGGATAAACATTTAGTGTTTCTGGTTTCAGTGAAAGTTCAGTCCTGTCCAACTCTTTGCGACCCCATGGACTATATAAGTCCATGGAATTCTCCAGGTCAGAATACTGGAATGGGTAATGTTTCCCTTTTCCAGGGGATCTTCCAAATCCAGGGATAAAATCCAGGTCTCCTGCATTGCAGGTGGATTCTTTACCAGCTGAGTCTTAAGGGAAGCCCAACAACACTGGAGTGGGTAGCCTATCCCTTTTCCAGAGGATCTTCCAAACCAAGAAATTGAACTGGGGTCTCCTGCGTTGCAGGCAGATTCTTTACCAACTGAGCTATTGGTTTCAGTACTGTGATGTATTCACCGAGTCTTTGAATTCCTTGTCTGTGGATTGTACTTCCTGCATAGTTGGGTAGATAGAAACATTGATTTGTACATTTCCTTCTGAAGAAAATACATTTAAGTTATGCTTAAAGGAAGTATAATCATATTGTAATGACCTTGAATTATTTTCATGTTATATACCAAATACATTGCTTGGAGATTTGTTGAAATTAGAAAATATTTTTTAGGTTTTTTTTTTAAGGAGGGCAGGATGATGTTAGGGAGTAAAGGAATAATTTTTTTAACAGGCTGTGTTCTGTAACTTCAGGTTTCTGTTAAAACTTTCAGGAGTTTTTTTAGTGTTCTAAGCCTTCTTTGTCACTTGAACAAGAAGAGTGGCCAGGGAAGAAATATTTAGAAATGTACTTTATATATGAAATAAAGAAAATATCTTTGTATACAAAATGAAATATTAATACAAAATTAAAATGATAAGGTTTGTACCTGTCTTGTTACTATTTTGTCTATTTGAGTAAATTTATTATTTTTCTAATTGCACATTTTTTCCCCCTTATGGCCTACTTAAGAATGACCAACTCCACGTTGTTAGCCATTTCAGTGAACAGGAGGCCCTCTGTTTCAAACAGAGGAATGTCTGTTAGTGAGAGACATGCAGAAGTAATATAGGGCCTTTCTTCATAGTTTGTTTTGGAACTTTATATACACTTTTATAAAACAGCTGCAAGGAGAAGTGTGTATAGGTTTTTGTTTCTTAAAAGTTAATGTAAGGAATATCTTAAGAACTGTATGAAGCTTTTTAGCAGTGCTTTTCTTCAACTATTAAAATTTTTCTGCATTTCAATTTTATTAGATGGATACAATTTTACAAAACATCTTACATAGTTTTACTATATAAATGTATGTTTTATCCTGACATCCTTAAAAATGTTATAATTGTTTTGGTAAAGATATATATTTTTGGACAATAAATTCTATATATTTTTTCTAATTAATCTTTTCACTTTTAGAATAGCATTTAATATTAAGACAATTTAAAAAGTAAATTCACAACTATAATTTTATTGCATAAATAGCTTTAAATTTTCTATTACATATTTGAATAGCATCCACTATGTATTTTTTACTTAAAGAAACATCTTTTGAAAAATTAGTTTACATAAGCAGAATTTCTTTAACATTGGTGCATTTGAAATTTGTGTTGGTTCAGTAAAGAATGTATAATATTTGGAATAGTGAGTTTTCAGTGCATGATGGTGACAAATGCCTCAATGGAGGAGGTTCAAGGGAGAATGAGGAATTAGAGACTAGGAATTTGCCACTGTTTTGAGATTGCTATAATGGGAATTAGAAAACTGTGGTAGGCATAGGAAGGCATGAAGGTAAGGGATGAATTTAAGATATGATAATCATAATTATAATCATAGTAATCTTCACAGAAACTCTATGAAATAGGTACTATTTTTACTGCAATAGCAGTAGGTATTACTAATTTTATATTTAATTTGCCAAGAAGAGCTCTTACAATTCCATTACTTTCTTTGTGTGTGCTTATAGAAAATTCAATTTAGAAACATGTAAGAATTCTCACTTATCATTGAAATTATAGAAAGCATGCTTGCAGAACTATTGACTATATAATTTTACCTTGTCATCTATATCATGAACCATGATGGCTAGTGTGACATTGCAAGGAGTTGGTAGCATTTATGCTAAATTGTTTTCTTTCAACAGAAAAAAAGACTTTATATTAATGGCCCAAAATGTTTATTTATATTTCCAAATTGCTTTTGGATGTAGTTTTTATTTTTAGCACTATTTAAGTTGTAAAACTAATTTATTCTTAATGTTATTCTTACTTAAGCATATTATTTAACACGTTATTTTTTAAATAAAATATTTTTAAAGAAGCTGGAAAATGCAGCTGTATTTCTATGTGATGTTTTATTTTCTAATCAAAACACTTTTTTTCTTAATCTTATTGGCTAGTAAAGGCAGAAGGATAAGGTGATCTTTCGCCATAGGTTATTGGCTCTTATATTTTGATGTGTATAAATAATCTCCTGGGTACTTGATAAACTTGTAGATTCCCAAACTCAGACTTCTAGAAATCAGATTTACAAGTCAATATGTTTAACAGGCTCTTAAGTGATTATATCTGCTTCTTTGAGAAACTTTGGCCAAGTGGTTTTTCTGTAGCATTAACTCAAATCTCATTACGTCTTCAGCATTATTTTTCAAAGGAATTTAAAACTATGCTATTAAGCTGAGATTGCTTGAAAAACTTACATGATGGTATTTAGCAGTTTTAAAAGCTTTGGAAGTAAAAATAACTCTTTCTGGCGGTGACGACCTCACGAGAACATGCCTCTCGCAAAGGATCTTCATCCCTCTCCAGAAGAGGAAGCACAAGAAGAAGCACCTGGTGCAGAGCCCCAATTCCTATTTCATGGATGTAAAATGCCCAGGATGCTATAAAACCACCACCGTCTTTAGCCATGCACACACAGTAGTTTTGTGTGTTGGCTGCTCTACTGTCCTCTGCCAGCCTACAGGAGGAAAAGCAAGACTTACAGAAGGAAGTTCCTACCTCACATATTCAGGGGCAACCAGAAGAGTGGATTCTAGAGTCATTTGGAGCAGTTTGTGAAATAAAATGAAGGCAGTTTCCAAGTCTAAATTCTACGGTGCTGAATATAAGGACTCCTTACCTAGAAAGGAAAGCTGTTGATGCCAGCACCGCAAAGAGGGTAAAGAGGAGAATCTGGTAAGAACCTGCGAACTTCTGGAGAACACCTGAACCGTCACATTGATCTACGTATTGGCAGAATAAATGAAGATAGTTTTTAAAATATATTCAGGACAGATGTTGCTCCTTTAAAAATTGTATGCTTCTGAGATACCTAGCTGAAGCACTCAAAATTTAGCCCTCTAGGAAATTCTTTTTGTTCCTTACCAGAGAAGAAAGGGTGAACTGTACTTGGTGCCTTTACCTTTTGGGCTTTTTATCACTCTAACATAATAAACTGCAATTCTTGAGCCTTTCTTTTCAGCTTCCAAAAGAATGTTTAAATTCTCTGCTACTGTAAAATGCCTGTTATCTCTCTTGTGTACTTTAACNATAGTTTACAAAGTTTAGGTTTTTAAAAAGTATTTTTATTTATTTATTTTTCATGAGATATAGTTGTTGTGCAAAATTATATTAGCTTCAGCTATACAACATAGTGGTTAAAAAATTTTATAGATTATACTTCTTTTAAAGTTTTTATAAAATATTGGCTCCTGATTTCCTTTTAACAGTAATTCCCCTTGATTCCTAGAACACATTTTTGATTCTCTTTTTCAGTACTTATTTTGTCTTGTTTTTTTTTTTTTTTTTTTAAAGGACTGTGTCCATGTTTTCTGAAATGCATGCTTGGTGAGAATGAACTCTCGTCTTACCTTTATTTCTCACCAGTATCAAACATAGGACTTTTCAAAAGGTGGATGCTCAATAAATATTTATTCTCTTAGTGTAAATTAATCTTTTAGTTTGGTTTTCATTAATATAATTCTACAAAGCCACTTGTTTCCATGAAACTTGATAAAACTAATACAAAAGATATTTTATTCCTTTGGTATAATTAACCATTTTCTCTTTAGATTATTTTTGGTTCTGGTTTCTGATGCATATCTTGGTGGTGCATTTCTCTTTTGTTTTCTTTTAGAGATAAGATATTCTTCAGAATTTTGGAGAATAATTATATTGCAGAAGCACTTCCACAGGAGTGAGAATTCTGAGTCCCACATCAGGCCCCCCTGCCCAAAGGTCTGGCATTGGGAAGAGGAGCCTCTAAAGCATTTGGCTTTGAATGACGCTTAATTGCACGAGTTCCTCAGGACTGGGGAAAGCATGACTTCACTCTTAAATGGTATGCACAAAATATTACATGCACTGGACCCAAGGGCAAAAGCAGTAACTTCATAGGAGCCAGGGTCAGACCTACCTGCTGATCTTGGAGGGTCTGCTGGGGACCCCTGGGATAGGGGGATACTGTGGCTCACTCTGGGGTCATAAAAACTGCTGGTAGACATATTGGGGAGAATCCATCTGCATGAATTCTCCCAGAGTTGGATATTTTGCTTGACTTATTAGGACCAAGACGTGGCCCCACCCAACAATTTGTAGGCTTCTGTTTTGGGATTCCTCAGAACAAAAAACTAACCAGGCAGGAACCCAGCCCTCCACCCATCAGCTACCTAAAGACTTCAGAGCCCACACCACAGCCATCCCTGGACAAACCCTTAGTCATGGCCTTATCTACTAGAGGGCCAAGACCCAGCTCTGCCCAACAGGGAGCAGACACCAAAGCAAGAAACCTTCAGTCTGACTGGCCTGACACTGTCCTAGGACCAGATAGTCCCTGGCCCTTGTATGATGAGAGGGAGGTATACTGCTAGGATGCATAGGACATCACCTACAGAGGGCCACTTATCCAGGTTGAGAAATGTAACTATCCCCAAAATACAAATAGAAATTAGACAAAATGAAGTGTTAGATGAATATATTTCAGATGAAGGAACAAGATAAAACCCCAGAATAATGGTTTCATACTAAATCATCTTTTTTATATTTCTATACCCGGTGATAGTATGGGACACAGCAATTGGCTGTAGTTAGCAAGAAATTAGCAGCAGTTGAAGACCCTCCTGATCCAGTGTTTAAAAGATTCCCAGACTTTATTTTCCTATTCCATTACCTAAAGTAGATGCTGAACATCCAGCACTGTAAAGACAGTTATGGATAGAGGAAAACCACAAAAATCAGGCTTAATTGAAGAAAGTAGGGAAAACCATTAGATCTTTCAGATATGACCTAAAACAAATCCCTTATGATTATACAGTGAAGGTGATGAATAGATTCAAGGGATTAGATTTAGTAGACAGAGTACCTGAAGACCTATGGACAGACGTTTGTAACATTGAATAGGAAGCAGTGATCACAACCATCCCCAAGAAAAAGAAATGCAAGAAGGCAAAGTGGTTGTCTGAGGAGGTCTTCCAAGTAGCTGAGAAAAAAGAAGCAAAAGAGAAAGATACACCCCACTGAATGCAGAGCTTCAGAGAACAGCAAGGAGAGATGACAAAGCTTTCTTAAGTGAACAATGCAAGGAAATAGAGGTAAACAATAGAATGAGGGAAGACTAGAGATCTCTTCAAGAAAATTGGAGATAACAAGGGAACATTTCATGCGAAGATGGATGCAATAAAGGACAGAAATGACAAGGACCTGATAGAAGCAGAAGAAATTAAAAAGTAGTGGCAAGAATACACAAAAGAACTAAACATTAAGATCTTAATGACCCAGATAATCATGATGATGTGGTCACTCACCTAGAGCCAGACATCCTGGAGTGTGAAGTGAAGTAGGCCTTAGGAAGCATTACTACGAACAAAGCTAGTGGAGGTAATGGAATTCCAGCTGAGCTATTTAAAATCACAGCAGATGTTGCTGTTAAGGTGCTGTACTCGATGTACCAGCAAATTTGGAAAACTCAGCCATGGCTGCAGGACTGGAAAAGGTCAATTTTCATTCCAATTCCAAAGAAGGCAGTGCCAAAGAATGTTCAAATTCCCAGATAATTGTACTTATTTCACAGGCTAGCAAGCAAGACAATGCTCTAAATTCTTCAGGCTAGTCTATAGCAATATGTGAACCAAGAACTTCCAGATGTACAAGCTGGATTTAGAAAAGACAGAGGAAGAGGAACCAGAGACCAAATTGCCAACGTCAATTGGCTCCTAGAAAAACAAGAGAATTCAAAAAAACCCCACATCTACTTCTGCTTCATTGACTATGCTAAAGCCTTTGACTGTGTGGATCACAACAAACCAGGAAAAACTGTTAATGAGATGGGAATACCAGACCACCTTACCTGCCTCCTGAAACCTGTGCAGGTCAAGAAGCAACAGTTAAAACTGGACATGTAGCAATAGACTGATTCAAAATTGGGAAAAGAATATGTCAATTGTATATTGTCACCCTGCTTATTTAACTTATATGCATAGTACAGCATGCAAAATGCAGGGCTGGATGACACAAACTGGAATCAAGATTGTGGGAAGAAGTATCAACAGCCTCAGATATGCAGATGTCAAAATCCCTATGGCAGAAAGCGAAGAGGAACTAAAGAGCCTCTTGATGAAGGTTAAAGTGGAGAGTGAAAAAGCTGGCGTAAAACTCAACATTCACAAAACAAAAATCATAGCATTCAGTCCCATCATTTTATGGCAAATGGATGGGAAACAAGTGAAACAATGACAGATTTTATTTTCTTGGGCTCCAAAATCACTGTGGATGATGACTGCAGTCACGAAATTGAAAGACACTTGCTCCTTAGAAGAGAAGCTATTACAAACATAGACAGCATCATAAAAGCAGACACATCACTTTAGTGACAAAGGTCCATGTAGTCAATGCTATGGTTTTTCCAGTAGTCATGTATGGATGTGAGAGTTGGGCCATAAGGGAGACTGAGTGCCAAAGAACTGATGCTTTTGAATTGTGATGCTGGAGAAGACCCTTGGACAGCAAGATCAAACCAGTCAGTCCTAAAATATATCAACTCTGAATATTCATTGGAAGGACTGATGCTGAAGCTCCAATACATTGGCTAGCTGATGCAAAAGCCAACTCATTGGAAAAGGCTGATGATGGGAAGATTGAGTGCAAGAGAACAAGAGGGCAGCAGAGGATGAGATGGTTAGGTAACATCATTGACTCAATAGACATGAGTTTTAGCAAACTCTGGGAGATAGTAAAGAACAGAGACACCTGACGTGCTGTGGTCCATGAGGTTGCAAGGAGTTGGACATGACTTAGTGACTGAACAACAACAAGAAGGAAGTCTAGGACCACATTTCCCTTAATCTTAAAAGACACAGTTTTGTTTTGTTTTTTTTTCTCTCTGCTTTAACTGCAAAGAGGACCAGAATTGAAGTGAGGGAGAGGCCTAGCCTTGGTAGTACTGGTGCCATATGCTTGCTCTACAAGAGGGCCCCAGGTCTAGTATGCCTGGCCTTAACTGTAGCTTGCCAATTAGATCACTAAGCAGCTGTTTTCTTTGTATTTCTCAGACAAAGAGCATGTGGGATAACCAAATTAAGGCATTATACATAAAGAATACCTCATGTCTTATGATTATTTAGTATTCATGTATACTGTGAATGGATCCGATCACATTATATCCAGAGCCTCTTGAATACTTAGTGCCTCATGAATTTAGGTTTCTCTCGGTCTTTTTTACATTCCTATCTCTGTTTAGGGACACATGCTTTACTTACTAATTCCATTTGTGTATTCAAGTTGTCTTATGAATTCTAGCTGTGTCTTACAAGCTATTCATTAATTACTTTTCTTTAAAGGCACACCTTTAAAGTTTACCTATGTCTTACAAACTATACACTTTATTCATCTTTATATATTTTTAAAAGCAAGTACTTATTAGAGTACCTTTACACTTGGCTGTTCTCTTTTGTCTGTTGATGCTCTTCCTCCAGATATCTACATGACTTCTCTTTCTTGAAGCCTTTGTTCAATTGTTATATCAAATATTATTTCACTAATCGTGAGATCCTCTCTCACGACTATATATAAAAGAGTAACCTGCTTGTTTCCTCAGCCCTGATCCCCTATTCCCTTTTCTGCTTTAGTTTTTTCCTTTTCACTTATCACCATTGAGTATTATATTTGCTGACTTCCTCCTAACTAGAATTTAAGCTACTTGAGGTTAGATACTTTAATCTGTTTTATTCAGTGTTCTTTTTCTAGTGGTTGGCACATAGTAGTTATTTAATAAGTATTTGTTTAGTAAATATGGAGCTAAATGATTTTTGGAACATTCACTTAAAAATAGTGGGATTCTTTTTCTTCTTTAAAAACTCATATAAGCATAAGGAGAAGTTGTGGTTATAAAGGCCATGAAGCTACTAACGTGGCTGTCAAGCAACATTTTACAATGTGAGAGAGTTAAAAATGTAATGAATATTAACTTTTAAATAATATACAATAACTTTCTTAAATTTACCTGATAGCATCAAGATGATTAACTTTATCATTTTTGAACCTATATTTACATGATAAATCAACTAAAGAATAATTTTTGCAATAGTTACCATGTATTTCAACAAGTACTTATGGAATTTATTCTTTTTCCAAAACAAGTACAAATAGTAGATTTGGAGATTAAAGATTTTATATTTTATATGGGAAATATTTATCATTAAAGAAATAGCAAAGGACAGTGTATGACAAGATAGAGTTTAGAATAAGATGAATTAGAGAGCCAATAAATATATGATGTAGGAGTTCAGAGAAGGAAAAATTCAGTATGGCCTAAAATGCTAGGGTGGTCACCATCTGGACTTTGGAGGATGAACTGGGTTTGTAGAAAGACATGCTGAAGTTGTACATAGCATAATAAAATTGAAAGTTTTACCATGAAGAGTAATATAATCAGACAATGTTTTAGAAATACAGTAATGTCTGTTGTATGGGAATGTCTCTGAGGAGAGATGATGGCTCCAGCAAGAAAACAATTAAAGAAAATAGAAAAGGCTATCATAGCAATTTAAGAGAGATAACAGTGTTTTGTACTCAAATAATGTGGAATATTTTTGTTACCTTTCATTAATATTGTCTGTGAAATGTATAACTCTCTCTTTTTTACCAGGTTTATCATAACCTTCATATAGGTTTCTGTTATTGCCACATATTGCACAGTGTTGCAATAATTCATTTTTATGCTTCTAACTTCTACTAGTTTATAGTCATCCTGTGCCCCATGCATCTAACTCAGTGTTCAAAAACTGTAGGACAAATAAATGAGCTTAATGAACTCCTAAGCTGTTTGGTTAACATGGCATGTATCTAAGCTGGTTTCTTTCTGAAATTTCTCTCTCAGGTTTTTTGAAGATTTCAGTCTTACACTGAAGGATCATCAGTGGCTAACATAAATAACATTAAAATATTTCAGATGACTGGCACAAAATAAAAACATTAGCAGCACATCTTGCTGCTGCTGCTGCTGCTGCTAAGTCGCTTCAGTCGTGTCTGATTCTGTGCGACCTCATAGATGGCAGCCCACCAGACTCCCCTGTCCCTGGGATTCTCCAGGCAAGAACACTGGAGTGGGCATCTTAATAGTGTCTAAAAAGGCATATTCCCCACATTTCAATTCCCTTAAGTAAGTCTGTTCTCCTTCTTTCTCTTATAGTTCATTTATGCATAATTCCATTTCCTTCATCTTGGTTGTCATAATGAGATGAAAACATTCATATAGAAAGAGTGCTAAAATCTGCAAAACATAAGATTTGTTTTTTAAATATAATGGAATAAAGATAAGCAGCTTGCACTGAGAAAAAGACTTTTTAATATTTTGTCTTAGAATTCTTATTCTACTAAAAATATTTCTTTGATGGCACTGATATATGGAGAACCCTTAGTTTGGTAAATGCTTAGCATTTCAGAGCAAAGATTAGAGTTGCTGTCTGCAAGGAATCTGAGAGGAAGGATAAGAGAACAATGTAAAAAATGTATATTACAAGTACAAAATATATACATATTTCTTTGGGCTCTTAAGTACCTTTTAATAATTTCATTTTAGTCTCACTGCAATCTGAGTAATAACCAAATTAGATACTACTTATTTTTGTTTGACAGATGAGGAATTGTGATATTGTCTTCTGTTAGAGGTCTGTTTTTCCTTATTTCTTTATATTTCTATGCATTGTCTCTTGTAAAAACTTATCCATGAGCTATCATTTGATTGTAAAGATGGCCAGTTCTTGGCTTACAAGAATCAGTCACCCTTCCTCCTTAAGATGGTTTCTTTAAACATAGATTGTAAATTTCCCAGAGTCTTCTAAAGTGCATATTTTGAATAGTATATAAAATATTGTTGGCAACATGGATAAATAAGAATCTGTCAGTTGATTTGCATTTACAGCTAAAATTCCAGTTAGAAGAATCCTTTTTAGTTGTTAATTTGACTTGTGACTAAACAAAAGCACCTTGGGATACAATTTAAAAATCCATCTAATATATTATGTTAGATTTGTGTGGGTGGCTGCAGGCTGTAGTTGAGGCAGAACTTTGTATGTTATACTCCAAAACTGAGGAATTTCATCACTTCACCTAACATTGTGTTAAGTCTATAAGCTCAGTCTATAGCTATTTATGTCATTGTGAGCAGTGTTTGCCATTAGATTTTTTTCTTCCACCACTCAAGTTGCTATGGCCATGAGTAAAGGGCTGGGCTGCCCATGGGCCAGTGGGTCCCAAATATTAATTTGCCTTTTTTTTTTTTTTTGAGAACTAGGGAAGATGTACACTTCAGGGTGGTCTACTTGGCAGATTAGTAATGCTGAAGAAGCTGAAATTGAACGGTTCTATGAAGACCTACAAGACCTTTTAGAACTAATACCCCCCAAAAGATGTCCTTTTCACTATAGGGGACAGGAATGCAAAAGTAGGAAGTCAAGAAACACCTGGAGTAACAGGCAAATTTGGCCTTGGAATGCGAAATGAAGCAGGGCAAAGACTAATAGAGTTTTGCCAAGAAAATGCACTGGTCATAGCAAACACCCTCTTCCAACAACACAAGAGAAGACTCTACACATGGACATCACCAGACTGTCAACACCGAAATCAGATTGATTATATTCTCTGCAGCAAAAGATGGAGAAACTCTATACTGCAAACAAAAACAAGACCAGGGGCTGACTGTGGCTCAGATCAAGAACTCCTTATTACCAAATTCAGACTTAAACTGAAGAAAGTAGGGAAAACCGCTAGACCATTTAGGTATGACCTAAATCAAATCCCTTATGATTATACAGTGGAAGTGAGAAATAGATTTAAGGGCCTAGATCTGATACATAGAGTGCCCGATGAAGTATGGAATGAGGTTCGTGACATTGTACAGGAGACAGGGATCAAGACCATCCCCATGGAAAAGAAATGCAAAAAAGCAAAATGGCTGTCTGGGAAAGCCTTACAAATAGCTGTGAAAAGAAGAGAAGTGAAAAGCAAAGGAGAAAAGGAAAGATATAAGCATCTGAATGCAGAGTTCCAAAGAATAGCAAGAAGAGATAAGAAAGTCTTCTTCAGCAATCAATGCAAAGAAATAGAGGGAAAGAACAGAATGGGAAAGACTAGAGATCTCTTCAAGAAAATTAGAGATACCAAGGGAACATTTCATGCAGAGATAGGCTCGATAAAGGACAGAAATGGTCTGGACCTAACAGAAGCAGAAGATATTAAGAAGAGGTGGCAAGAATACACAGAAGAACTGTACCAAAAAGATCTTCACGACCCGGATAATCACGATGATGTGATCACTAATCTAGCCAGACATCCTGGAATGTGAAGTCAAGTGGGCCTTGGAAAGCATCACTACGAACAAAGCTAGTGGAGATGATGGCATTCCAGTTGAGCTATTTCAAATCCTGAAAGATGNGAGCCTGGTGGGCTGCTGTCTCTGGGGTCGCACAGGGTCGGACACGACTGAAGCGACTCAGCAGCAGCAGCAGCTTCTCTCCACGTCATTCCCAGCTTCTGTTGTCTGTGGACCTTTGATGATGACCATCCCAGCAGGTGTGAGGTGATATCTCATTGTGTGATTTTTTTGTTTGTTTTTTGTTGTGTTTCCCTGATGATTAGCACCTGTTGGCCATCTGTATGTCTTCTTTGGGAAAATGTCTATTCAGGTCTTCTGCCCATTTTTTAATAAGGTTGTTTGTTTTTTGATATTGAGTTGTTGTATAAGCTATTTATATAATTTGCATATGATTCCTATTTGACTGTATCATATGAAAATATTTTTTTCCCATTCAGTATGTTGTCTTTTCATTTGTGAGTGGTTTTCTTTGTTGTATCAAAGATTTTAAATCTAATTAGGTCCGATTTGTCTATTTTTGCTTTTGATTTCTTTGCTTTTTAGGTTTTTTTAAAAGAAGACAAATATTTGTATGAAGTGAAGTGAAAGTTGCTCAGTCGTGTCTGACTCTTTGCAACCTCATGAACATCCATGGAATTTTCCAGACCAGAATCCCATGGACGGAGGAGCCTGGTAGGCTGCAGTCCATGGGGTTGCTAAGAGCTGGACACAACTGAGTGACTTCACTTTCACTTTTCCTTTCATGCATTAGAGAAGGAAATGACAACCCACTCCAGTGTTCTTGCTTGGAGAATCCCAGGGATGGGGGAGCCTTGTGGGCTGCCATGAGTAGCCTTTCCCTTCTCCAGGGGATTGTCCCGAACCAGGGATCAAACCCGTGTCTCCAGCATTGCAGGTGGGTACTTTACCAACTGAGCTACAAGGGAATCCCGTATTTTTGTATATTTTTCTTAAAAATATATGAGTGGTAAACTCCCCTGAGGAAGAGAGGGCCGTGAATATGGGAAGTGGATGAGCAATCCAGCCTCGCCGTGGATGTGGACGGCCTGGCAGCCTCCTGAAAGGTGGAAGCATGCAGGCTCATGGGGCCAGGAGAGAGCTGTGTCGGCCTTTGCTGACTGAGTCTGGGAGCTGGGAGCCCACGCGCTTGAGGACTGGCCCAGAGACCAAGGCACCCAGCCCAGCGGCGCACAAGCAGGCGGCACTTCCTGGGCCACGCCTGGCACTTAGCCACCTTGGGGAGCAGTGCGGACAGACGTCTGCAGAGGGATGCACGTGGTTCCGTCTGCCTTGGTGTCTGTGGCTCTTTTTCATGGGGTCAGAAGGACGCGGGCTGCCTCCCCTCCTGGCCCTGTGACCCTGAGGCTCCGTCAGTGCCTCTGGATGGAAGGGCCAGCAAAGCGCACTCGAGTGCCCAGCCCTGCCCCTGCCAGCCCCCCCTCACCAGCCCTGACCCTCAGCTCAGCTGAAACAGAAGTCGGCTTCATTCTGCTCACCAGGGAAATCTGGGTATCTTCATTTTTGAGGTGAGAATGGGGACTTTCCTCACTTATCTGAATTATTTACATGAAAACTTTAAAAACTCGGTTGGTCTTTGGTTGGTCTCGTGCACTGGGCAAGGCTAGGTGCAGAAGAAGCCCCTCGAGGCCAAGACCCCTCCCTCAGGAAATGCGCCAGGCAGACTGAGTCTGTACCGCTCCAGCGTTCAGCCTGTGTCTGCCCTCTGGGGCTACGACAGGCGGGAAGGAATGTGTTCGGCCGGTTCCTCTGGCCAGACCTTGGGCAGATTGGCTGAAAGAGGCCTGGCTGGAGTATGGGTGTAGAAAGAATGTGGGCCTGCAGCAAGGCAGCTGCGTGTTCCCTGAAAGCTGTACTTTACACCTTCAGGCCCAAGGGATCCCCTCTTTACAAAGCACCCCCTCCTTCCAAGGCCGGTAGGCCATCTGGGCTTGGGCAGAGCCTGTCCACCCAATGGGCGCCCCCGGCATCTCTCCCTTGCAGGTCCAGTGTGGCCAGGTCCTCCGTCCTTCTAGACGATGTGGTCAGTAGTCTGAGGGTGCCTGGGGAGCCTCAGCCAGCCCTGAAGGGGTTCACAGGCCCCCGGTGAAAGGGTCAGAAGGCAGGGTGGGGCTCCAGAGGACCCGCCAGCCAGGGTGCAGCCATTCCCACAGATTTCCACCCACCCGTGCACCAGGCCCCACGCTCAGAGAGGTAGGTCACTTCTGCAGGACCAGACTCGGGCAGCCACTCCAACGCTGCCCCGAGCCTGTCCGCAGCCCCTCCGCTGAGCCTGGAGCCCAGCCCCCCTGCCACCTCCTCCTCTGCCCTGCCCGAGAGCTCCGACCTTGGCGGACTGCGCTCTGGCTGGCCCGGCGGGCACTGGGCACGGACCGCACGGGTGACTTGCTCTTGCTGTTTCTCTGTGACCTGCCGCACCATTAGGGAAAGAAGGGCTCAGCCCGAGGGCAGGATCCCTGACGAGCCCTCATTACCCACGATGAGTCAGCAGCTCTGCTCGGCGGGACACAGGCGGTGCCTGGCCACGGCCCAGGCTCCGGGCTCCAGCAGGAGCTGCCTCTGACCCGGGAGGCCCAGAGACCCCTTCCGTCCATCTTACCTGAGTCCTCGGGAGCTGGAGGGCAGAGGGAAGTGGGCTGAGAGATTTTCGAAAGAGGCTCGTATTCCTGTCCCCTAAAGTCAGGCCCCAGGTGACTTCCACTGTGACCTTGAACCCCCTGGGATTGCCTGCCCTCCGGACAGCTCCCCGCTCTCCTGCCCCAGGGTCCTCCGTGCGTGGGGGTCTTACAACCAAAACCAGAAAGAAGGCGCCAGGGACACTGCCCAGGGGCGACACACAGGTGAGGCGGGCGCAGTGCCAGAGGGCGCTCACGCCCTCCGCAGCTCAAGGGCAGCGGAGGAGGGGCCAGTCCACGTCCCTCTCTCTCCTGCACTTGCTTTCCGGTATCAGAGGGGGTGCCTTGATCAACTCCCACCTCTGTCCCTTTGAAGCCCCACTAGCAGAAGACGCAGGTTCCATCCCTAGGTCAGAAAGATCCCCTGGAGAAGGAAGTGGCTGCCTGCTCCAGTACTCTTGCCTGGAGAATCCAATGGACAGAGGAGCCTGGTGGGCTACAGTCCACAGGTCGCAAAGAGATGGGCACAACTCAGCTACTAAACAGCAGCAACAAATCCCCCCTGTCACCCCAAAAGCCCGAGTGCGGGCACCTGAACCCCTGAAGGCGCCACGAGGGACCCACTGCCACTCGTCTGTCTGGCCTCAGCTTGCTCCCCTCCCGCCGTCTGTCCTGTGCAGGCAGACTTGCTCCGCCTCCTCTGACCCTGTGGCCTTGCCAGCAGGCCAGGCCTTAGAGGAGGCGATGCTGCCCAAGCCTCCTGAGGGCTGGGGCTTGGCGCCCCGCATGTGTTCTGGAACGCAGCCCGTCCTGAGCGCAGAGACTGAGGGTGGGTCCCCGTGAGAGCGCGAGAGCCCCGGGCTCCCCTTGTGCCTGCTGTGTCCACTGGGACCACCGAGCCCGGGGCATCTCTCCGCTAGGGAAGCAGGCCTTCTCCCCAGCGCTCAGAGCCCATGAGCTCCAGGCCCGCCTCCCTCCCAGCCGGGTGGGGAGCCCAGCTTGAGCCCCTGCAAGTGTGGATCGCAAGGCCCCGCACACCTTGGTGGGGACATCACACCTCTTCCAGTTCGCATCCAATCCTGGGAATTAAGGTAACTGAACTGGCCAGTTGTTCTCGTAAGTCTCTCCATCACAGATGTCTTCACTTACTCATGCAAGGCCATGTCTGGAGCCCAGCACAGGAGAGCAGTGAAGGGGCCTCTCTCCCACTCTGGGGGGGCGGGGGCGCGACAGGAGAGGCGCCCCACAGAACCCGGGCCGTGAGCCTGCGTCAGAGGCCCAGGCAGGGGCCCCCGGGCCCGGTCTCTGTGTCCTGCCAGGACCTTCCAAAGACGCCAGCTCCCCTCCAGGGGAGGCCTGCTGGCCCCAAGGGCCAGCTGACGTCATGCTCCTTCTACAAACGGGCATGAGGGCGCCGGAAGCCGGGGCGCCATGGAAACGGCATCCTTCCTGTCGGCTCGACTCCTGCGGTCAGCTGCCGCATCCTTCCGAGCTCCCACAGCAGGCCCCGCGGCTGGGCTTCTGCCTCCAGGGACAAGCTGTGGGCCCAGCAGGGAGGAGGGCATTGTGGGCCCAGCAGGCCTGCTGAGGCTGGGTGGCCACGTGGGCGACTGTTTCCGGAATGGAAGGGCTTATCGCCATGAGGGCTGTGTCCAGACGGCTGATTCAGCAGGTGAGGGGCTGGCTGGCAAGCATACTAAAATACGGGGTCCATTTCTAATCAAGGTAAAGGACCGAGGATACGATACCTGGCCATTCAGGGTGTAAAAGCCTATTCAGGGAAGTAATTATGGGCTTCAGATGGAATCTTAAAGAATGAGAAATCAACTTACACCCAGGATGAAGCTAGGGCCAACTGCCTTCCACCTTCTGAGAACCTGAGTGTTTGTTTCAGAAGAATCTTCCCACTCATGTTGCTCCAGGAGCCCAGCCTTCCGTCCATCCGTCCCTCCGTCCAGCCATCTGTCCATCCAGCCGTCCAGCCGTCCAGCCGTCCATCTGTCCATCCATCCATCCGTCCTGGTTAACAGCCATTGTTCTGAACCAGGGGGAGGCTAAGCCCCCAAGGGCAGAGGACCCGTTCCAGGAGGTAGCAGAGGGTTCACCTCCAAGGTCCTGAGCTGTGTGACCTTCCCCAGAAGTGAGGTCCAGTGCGGTGTGTGGTCAACCGCTGGGTTGGATGTGGGCGCCTCACCCACCTGGTGTGGTCTTGTCCCCTTAGCCGTGAGTGAGGGCAAGCATAAAAAGAATTTCCCAAGGTCTTCTCTGCTCAGCCCTCTAGCAGCCAAGCCCTGCTGGACTCCAGGGCGTGCGGCCCCCGGGAGGTGCAGGGAGGGGCTCCCTCCCTGGAGCCCATCAGAGGGGGCCCCGCCCTCTCCTGTGCCATCAGAAGAGGGCTAAGTGAAGCCAAGAGGGCCTGACACTGGGCCTGTGACAGGAGGGGCCTCTCTGGATTCAAGGGCCCCACAATATCCCCACATCTGGGACAAGGCGAGGTAGCCTTCGTCCATGCCAGGAGAGGAGGGATGCAGGGTGTGAAAGTGAAAACAAAAGCCAGCAGCAGCTGCTGCATGGATGGAGAGGAGGCCCCGATTCCTGCCCCCGTGACTCTCAGGAGGTGTGTGGTCACTCAGGTTGAAATCTAGTCAGCTCACACGCAGAAAGGATCAAGCAGGTCAATAACTGGACTTAATTTTTCAAGTTAGAAATGAGTCAGGGCCATTATCGTCTCTCTCTAAGCCATTGCAAGCCCTAACCACCCTTGTTTCTGTCCCTCCCTGTTTGCCAGTCCCCACCTGGCCAGCAGAGTACATCATGAGAAACCCTGGACTGGAATAGGCACAAGCTGGAATCAAGATTGCCGGGAGAAATATCAATAGCCTCAGATATGCAGATGACACCACCCTTATGGCAGAAAGTGAAGAGGAGCTAAAAAGCCTCTTGATGAAAGTGAAGAGGAGAGTGAAAAAGTTGACTTAAAGCTCAACATTCAGAAAATGAAGATCATGG